>SJYT01017757.1:0-108157 GCA_006410635.1 Cephalophus harveyi
GCAAAGGCTTTGAAGACCAAGAAAGCGGTGTTGAAAGGCGTCCACAGCTACAAAAATAGAAGGTCTGGATGTCACCCACGTTCCAGCAGCCCCAAACACTGAGGCTCAGGAAGTGGCTGAAATATCCTCGGAAGAGCGCCCCAGGAGAAACAAACCTGACCATTATGCCATCCTCAAATTGCCCCTCACCACCGAGTCAGCCATGAAGAAAATAGAAGACCACTCCACACTGGCATTCACTATGGGGGTCAAGGCCAACAGGTGCCAGATGAAACAGGCTATGCAGAAGCTCTATGACATTGACAACGGCTATGGTCAACATCCTCATCAGGCCTGATGGAGAGAAGAAGGCATGCGTTCGACTGGTTCTTGACTATGATGCTTCAGGTGTTGCCAACAAAATTGGGATCATCTAAACTGAGTCCAGCTGGCTAATTCTAAATATAAAAGTTTTCTATATTAAAAAAAAAAGACACCTTGGTTTGGTTTCTCTTTTCATATCTATTGGTAAAGCCCACCAAGAACACCCATCAAACCACTGGCTGTCAAATTTTGGATTCAGAGAAAAATCTTCTCACCTGCTCTGAGCATAGGAGGCACACATAGTTCCACTTGGACCTGTGAAGACCCCCCTGGAGGTCTTACCTGTTTATAACTCTGACCTGAAACTTGAGTTCTTAGGCTGATCCGGCCATGATCTGCTCCGTATTCCAGGCTCTAACCCTTGGAGAAGCAAGGGGCCTGCCCTCAGAGAGCTTGGTAGCTAACCTCTCAGGTNGCTCTGAGCATAGGAGGCACACATAGTTCCACTTGGACCTGTGAAGACCCCCCTGGAGGTCTTACCTGTTTATAACTCTGACCTGAAACTTGAGTTCTTAGGCTGATCCGGCCATGATCTGCTCCGTATTCCAGGCTCTAACCCTTGGAGAAGCAAGGGGCCTGCCCTCAGAGAGCTTGGTAGCTAACCTCTCAGGTTGCTGCTGATATCTAGGCAGAAATCTGTCCTTCCATCAGACTTTAACTCACCAGAGTCTTCCAGGAAGCTGAATGGACACAGGAAGGCGCAGTGCCATGGGCATACACCAAAGGAGTCTATGCTGAGTAAGCAGGACCCTCATAGAAATAAAATCACCACAAAACTTAAAGAGCGAGGATCCTGGACACATATCCTTCTTAGTAAACCACTGAACAACGCCTTTATGTGGAACACTGCAGTCTTTCCTGGCCAGTACCTTGGAGAGCTCCGTGCAGCTTACATTGCTTCCTGCTTCCTAGTAGAATAACAATTGCTTCTCTATGAAAGTGAAGTCATTCAGTCGTGTCCGACTCTTTGCGACCCCATGGACTGTAGCCTATCAGGCTCCTCCGCCCATGGAATATTCCAGGCAAGGGTGCTGGAGTGGAATGCCATTTCCTTCTCTCCAGGGCATCTTTCTGACCCAGGAATTGAACCCGGGTCTCTCACATTGCAGGGAGACGCTTTACCGCCTGAGCCACCAGGGAAGCCCATTTTTATGTCGTTCCTGGCCAGTACCTTGGAGAGCTCCTTGCAGCTTGCATTGCTTCCTGCTTCCTAGTAGAATAACAATTGCTTCTCCATTCCGGCTTGCAAATAGGTTCACCAGAACCATTTTCCTAGATTTCATATATATGCATTACTCTATGATAATTGGTCCCCCCCCCCACCCCAACTTACTTCAGTCTATATAACAGGCTCTAGGTTCATCCACCTCACTACAATTGACTCAAATTCATTCCTTTCTTATGGTTGAGTAGTTGACTCATTGGAAAAGACCCTGATGCTGGGGCGGATTGGGGGCAGGAGGGGAAGGGGACAACAGAAAAAAAAAAGGACTGCCCAGCAGAGCCAAGACTAAATCATTGACCTTGACCTGCAGGCTTGTAAGCTAAATAAATTCTTATTACTTTCATGGGTGGTGCTAGTAGTAAAGAACCCTCCTGCCAATGCAGAGGATATAAGAGACATGGGTTCGATCCCTGGGTCAGAAGATCCCCTGGAGAAGGATATGGGAACCCACTGCAATATTTTTGCCTGGGAAATCCTATGGACAGAGGAGCCTGGCGGGCTACAGTCCATGGGGTCACAAAGAGTCAGAGAGGGCTGATGCCACTTAGCACGTGTGCATTAAAAAGAAAGAAAGAAAGAAAACAATTGGTATAGAGTACATATTGTGCGTCAGTCATCAGGCTAAACCTGATACTTCATTTAATTTAACCAGAATAACAACCCTATAAGGAAGAAAGACTTATAAGCACTCAAAACTTGCAGAAAGCACACAGCTCACAAGTGGCAGAGGGGGGATTTGAACTCAGGCAATAGAACGTCGAACACCAGCAGCGGGATGAGTAACCACCACAGATGATGGCTTGCTGCCTCCCTGGGGTCCCATTACTGAGCGAGCTTTAGTATGCCTTAGGTTGTCATTTCTCTGCACTGCCAACTTTTCAAGGGGTGGGGGGGAACTCATTTTGACAGAGCTCAGGGCCGCTGCTGCATGCCCTAACAGTTCGGTAAGAATGAAGGGAAAAATCCTCATCGCTGAGGAATGTATTAATAATTGGGACTGACATAGAAACTACCTACACAACCAACCTGAGCCTCGGTGCGTGAGACCCGCTGGCCTGCCAAACGCTGCTGCGCTGTCACTTTAATTGCGGGGACTCATCGCTCCCATGTGAAATAAACGAGCGCAAGGAGGGAGGCAGAGTTCCGTGGGACCCACCCCTCTTCTCCTGTGGTCACTTCTGTGGCACTTGCTTGCCTCCAGCTGGGCTTTTGAAATGAGAAATCTTTTTTTAGCTGGAATATTCACTGCTGCCTTTCATAGTATCAGCTGGAATGGATGACACACAGCATTCAAACCTCAGCTTTGTGTCTTCACGAGGAAATGATAAATGACTGACAGGTTGGCTAATAATGGGGGAAAAAAAACAACAACTGAAATGCCATCTCTCTGCATTTCCATCAGAGAAGAGAACCAGGACTTAGAAACCTTTTCTGTCTTTCATCATTCTCTACCCATTTCATAGTCTGGCATGCTGAGATTAATAATCTTGTGGATTATTAAGTTAAATCAGGGACTCCTCTGAGAAGAGCAATCAGTCTTTCAGTTCTCAGCATCTTTGCTTTCTCAGACCTCAATTCCAAAGGATGTGACCATTCTGGCAGAATAACAAATGTCAATGAACAAGGAATAACCGCTGAAATTTTAAAGTTATGTATATAAGGCAGAGGATAATTTAGAAAGAAAAGAGAAGTTAGAATGCTCCTTTTATAATTTGGCCACCTTGCACTCTGAGGCTTGCCGAGTGGCTGTGTGGTCCTTATTCTGACAATTTCAAAGCTTTTTCTTAAACCCCCATTAAGTGCAAAGCCTCTGTTTTAAAGTACACTCTCTAAAAGGTAAAGGGGACTCTCATGGAGACAACAAAAATATTTGCCATGATATGAAACTGCACTTTTGTGAGTAGTCAGTCAGTCATGTCTGACTCTTTGGACTGTAGCCTGCCTGGCTCCTCTGTTCATGGGATTTCCCAGGCAAGAATACTGAAGTGGGTTATCATTTTCCTTCTCCTGATCTTCCCAACTGAGGGACTGAACTTGTGTCTCCTGCATTGCAGGCAGATTCTTTACCCACTGAGCCATCAGGGTAAGCTCACGATATAAAATGCATCAGTCAAATCAAACTCAGTCAACACTATACTGGCCTCACCCTCAGGGAGAGAGTGAACACACACCTGACCGTCAGGTTAAATACCTGATGAACCAGGCTCTCCACTGGTGGAGTTAGAAAATAATAGACTATGCAGGTCCCTGGGCACGTGCCTTTTTATCAGCCCGTGAAATACAAATTTGTTTAGATTTCCTAAGCACACACCCAATAGGACATTCCTGGAGGTGTTCCAGGTCATGAGCGACAGAAAGTAGAAAGGGATGTAAACGTTCTTTACACCAGCTGCTGTTGTTCAGTTGCCAAGTCATGTCTTGACTCTCTGCGACCCCATGGACTGCAGCACACCAGCCTTCCCTGTCCTTCACTATCTCCCGGAGTTTACTCAAACTCATGCCCATTGAGTCGATGATGCTATCTAACCATCTCATCCCCTGTCACCCCCTTCTCCTTTTGCCTTCGATCTTTCCTAGCATCAGATTCTTTTGCAATGAGTCAGCAGACTGCCCATTAAAAATGTTGATGCTTGGGTCACTCCTGATACACTAGATCGGAAGTGGACCTGGGGACTCCCCTTAAAACTAGCATTCAAGATGATTCTGAGGCAGGCCCTGAGGCTATAATCTGAAAAATGCTGCCTAGAATAATTTACAAAGCAGACTATTGAAAAGGATAGGTAATCATCTGCAAAGAGTCGGACACGACTGAGCAACTGAACTGAATTGACTGAATCATCTGCCACTAGAATGCAGATGAGGCAATGGTACCTGTGTAACTGGGAATGGTGCAATGGATACATTTGACATAAGGATCACGTCCAAAGGGGGCACACAAAGCAGAAATCACACATGATCGAATCTTACCAAGTTCCTTAGGAAGGTACCATGTTGATGACAACATGCCACCTTTCAGAAAATGGAGAGTTTCTTCACTATTATTCTAATACACTGGTCTTTTTTGAGTAACAACAGATCAAGCTATTGGCATGGGCTTAGGGCTATGTTGGATGAATGATACAGAATTTGAAAATGGAGTCACAGTCGGCATGATGAGATGCAAGAGTCAGCAGAGATGGGCAGGAGCTGAGGTCCCCTGAGGGCGCCATGTTGAATGATCTCTCCCATTCATTCAGAAAATGCCCTCGACCATCTCAGAGAAATTCTCTCCTGCACTTGTGCTGTTAAAGTTGTTGAGGAGGAGGAGGAGTTGTAGGGTGTGTAAAATTTTTGGGTTTTATTGACTCAACACACACAATTGAATTATCTTATGTTAAGTGTGTAAAAGAGGCCACTCCATTCTAAGGCACTTGATTTTTAAAATGAGGCTTAATTGGACCAGATACACTGGTTACAGATACACTTGGTTAACGAAAACCAAGTGAACTCAGGTTTTATAAAACAGCTACTGAAACCTATTGGGTTTCTATTTTTTGATCAAATGGATTTCTCTTTGGTCAGAAAGCCTCTCTGTACAAATGCACTCCCTCTTTCAGAAACAATTAAAGACAAAAAAACCCTTCAGTGGAAGGTCATGTTTTAATCTTACAAACACAGAGAAAAATAATTAAATTATCCCTCTGGCTCTCAGAAAGGAATGGAACAGTTCCAGCATCACTTTTATAAACTCTCTTCCTCCCATTTCCAGGGTGTAGTCAGAGCAGGGTAGATCTATAGCTGAAGAGCCTTTGAGTTTGACAAACACAATCCCATCAAGTGTGAAAAATCCACCACAGTATTTGTTCAGGCGCTCAGATTTTCTGGGCATCACAAAATGCCTAGTCCATCATATTTGTTTCTATAGGCACATTACATTCTTTAACATACCTAACAGTTACTTTCAGGGGAGAATGCATTTATAAATGAAGCTGGTTGCAGCATCCGATGGTCCCCTTTTCCCCCTCAAACTTTTAAACTATGCTCATCAATTACTCGTAACAGTGCAAAGAGTTGGCAGTGTTTACCTACCATTCTTTCTGACTTACTCGGCTCAATCTTGTGGCTCATTAAAAGCATCTCTATTTATTTGCTGTGTGTTCCAGTCTTTAACTTTGGCACAAGACGCCCAAAGTAAGCCCATTTTACTTTTCCCTGCAGTGTTAATTGGTGGAGCATGCTGCCTGCCTCTTCATTAATTATGTCAACGCGTATGAAACTTCCATTTTCACGGGGGTGAATTAACAAGCCTTTTCCGAACGGGGCTGACAGAAAGCCAGCCTGAGAGGCCGTGACCAGGAGAGTCATGAAGGCTGCTGCTGATGGTCAAGGCCACGTTCAGTTGCATAGACTGGCTTTGTCCAGCCCTTCTCGCCTCTCCTTTTGTGACCATCAGCAGGAAACAGGCACTTTTGTGAAGCTGGGGACGGTCCCTCTGCCCGCCCACACCCCGGAGATCAGACAGTGCTGAACACACTGACCGCGTGGGGCTGATGAAAGCAGGGGGGGTGGGGGAGCCGGTCCAAGCCCACTCTTTATGTCTCAAGACAGGTTCCCGATTACCTCGCTGCAGGGAAGTGAGAAAATAAAAGGCCATCCCTGCTGAAAACTCCTTTTTAAAAATTTTTTATATCACTCTGAGAGAGAGATGACTTGCAAAAAATTCTCGCTGTTAGATAGAGCCAAAAGAAACACACAGACACACACTTTGAATAACCTTAAGAACCTTAAACCAAATCGCATCTTCTGGTTAAACAAGCTCATCCTCTCTCGCTCTCTCTTTGCCTGTGACTCTGCTCGATTACAGTGAAGGTTGGTAAAAGAGTGACACCTAGTTACTGTTGTGCTGTTTTTGGTCTCAGACTCGCCTCCTCCTCCACGGGCTCGCGGACGAGGGTCAGACACTGATTTCCATCTTTCGCTCGCTTGCCCTCCCTCTGGCTTTCTCACTGTATCTCCAGCTCTCTCTCCATCTCTGTCTGGGGGGCTCGCACGACACGCAGATTGAAGGAGAGGGAGAGAAAGAACATGCAGACTGAGGAAGGCCGAGTTAGCGTGTATTTCTTAATTGCTACTCCCAAACACATCCGTGGGGCTAGAGAACAGTGATTTGCAGAGGATTTAGCCAGAGTTAGGTAGAGAAAGAAAATGTAAGGTTTAAGCTCGCTTCCCCAAAGGATCATAGGGTTAGAAAGAATTGGCAAGATGGAAAAGATTTAGCCTGGTTTCTGAAAGGGCCAGATCCATTCAGATATATGTGTACCCCACACACAAACATCTGAATACACACAAAGACACACACACGCAGGCATATACATACACACATATACAAATGCACATGAGCACATATGCACCATACATACACAACACACACACACACACACACACTTACACATACCCACACATGTGCATACATACACATATACACACAAACATATATGCATACATGTGCATTTAAGCACATATTAACATATACCACACACAAAAAACCCACAAATGCACACATATATGCATGCAAATACACACATATACATACATACATATGAATGTACACAAGCACACATATATATACAATATACACACAAAACACAGACATTCTCATACACACATATACACACATACCCACATATGCATACATGTATACATATACATACAAACACAAATATATGCATACACACATACAGATAACATACACATGCATACATGTGCATATACACACGTATACATACAAACACAGATATATATACAAACACACATATGCATATAAGCACATATTAATATATACCACACACACATAAAACACAAATGCATGCATATATACATGCAAACACACATATGCATTCAGTTCAGTTCAGTCGCTCAGTCATGATCCGACTCTTTGCGATCCCATGAATTGCAGCACACCAGGCCTCCCTGTCCATCACCAACTCCCGGAGTCCACCCACACTCATGTCCATCGAGTCGGTGATGCCATCTAGCCATCTCATCCTCTGTCGTCCCCTTCTTCTCCTGCCCCCAATCCCTCCCAGCATCAGAGTCTTTTCCAATGAGTCAGTTCTTCACATGAAGTGGCCAAAATATTGGAGTTTCATACATATGAATGCACACACATGCACACACACACATACATACACCACATACACAAAACACAGACATATTCATACACACACATATACACAAATACATATACACACATGCCCACATATGCATATGTATACACACACAAATACATACATGCATACTACCACTTATATACATACACACATGGAATATAAACATACAAATATATATACATACAAGCGCACATGTATACATACAAACACACATATATACATATAAACACACATATATACAAGTGACAGTTGCTCAGTCATGTCCGACTCTGAGACCCCATGGACTATATAGTCCGTGGAATTCTCCAGGCCAGAACACTGGAGTGGGAAGCCTTTCCTTTCTCCAGGGGATCTTCCTGACCCAGGGATCAGACCCAGGTCTCCCCCATTGCAGGCGGATTCTTTACCAGCTGAGCCACAAGGGAAGCCCTTGATATATATTATGTTTTTGTGTATATGTGTATTTGTGTATGTGTGTATTTGTATATCACAGCTCTGTTGGTAAAGAATCTGCCTGCAATGCAGGAGACCTGGGTTTGATCCCTGGATTGGGAAGATCCCCTGGAGAAGGAAAAGGCTACCCACTCCAGTATTCTGTCCTGGAGAATTCCATGGACTGTATAGTCCATGGGGTCACAAAGAGTCAGACACAACTGAGCGACTTTCACTTTTATATATACCAAACACACACACAATACACACACACACATAGACATATATATATACACACACACACACACATATACACTCGCACATGCACAAACACACATACACACGCACAGTCAGTGGAGACAGTGCCACAGGCTCTTCTGAGATGAGCCTGCCAAGATGTCAGACTTGACTATTAGGAAGTTCTTCCTGATGTCTCACTGCAGTCTTTCCTGCTGTGACTAAAGCTCTTTCTCAGAAGAACTTGAACATCTACCATCTGCCAAAGCCCCCTTCCCATGGTCAAGAAGCAGGTGTCCATTTTCTCTTTGAAGTTAAGCCCTGACTACGCTCCTAGGAAGGCTGCCTTGCGATTCCTTTTCTGAGGGATAAAACCCAGAGTAGCAGGTGTAGGGTAGGAGGCTGAGAAGCAAGTGGATCACAGATTCACACACACCATGGAACGCAGGTTCTGAACAGTCAGTATTGAGTTTTGCTCACAAGTACTTTTTCTTACTCTGTGCAATGGGCACATTTCTGAGTCCCCTGAGACTTAGACTCTTCAAAATATAAAACGTGAAAATACTGACTGTGCTACATGCTTATGAAAAAAGAAGCAAAAGACATGGACATAGCAAAAATGAAATATTTGTGAAAAAATAACAGCTGTCAACAATGGCTTTCCTTTAGCATTTTGTCCCAACTCAAAGCGGACTTGCAGGAGAACAGCACAGATGTATGGAGTGTTTGTTACATATTAAATGCTGGGCTAGACTCCTTACTCACATCATTATATTAAATTATCATGATGACCCATGAGGTCAATGTTATTGTCATTCCTATTGCATGCAAGAAAAAAACTGAGGCTTAGGTAAGTTAAATGGCTGGTGGAATTCTTCTTTTTTTGGCTTGCTCTTTTTTATTGGAGTATAATTGGAAGGACTGATGTTGAAGCGGAAACTCCAGTACTTTGGCCACCTGATGTGAAGAGCTGACTCATTGGAAAAGACTCTGATGCTGGGAAAGATTGAGGGCAGGAGGAGAAAGGGACGACAGAGGATGCGATAGCTGGATGGGAACACCGAACCAATGGACATGGGTTTGAGTGAACTCCGGGAGTTGGTAACGGACTGGAAGGCCTGGCGAGCTGCGGTTCATGGGGTCGCAAAGAGTCGGACACGACTGAGCGACTGAACTGAACTGAATTGCGTTGCAATGTTGTGTTAGTTTCCGCTGTCTAACGAAGTGAATCAATGCTAAGTATACATATATCTCCTTCTTCTTGCACCTCCCTCCTACCCTCTGGCCCATTCCACCCAACTAGGTCATCACAGAGCACCAAACTGAGCTCCCTGTGTGTTACAGCAGCTTCCCACTAGCTATATGTTTTACACATGATAGTAAATGAGGGAATCTGGGCTTACTGATGCTCTTAATGATAAGCAGATAGTGACATGATTTGCAACACCAAACAGTGGAAACAACCTGCATGTACACCAACTGGTGAATAGATAAATAAAACTATGTCTATCTATGCAGCAGGATGTTCTCTGACAACATCTGCTGCGACGTGGATGAATCTGGTAAAGATGATGCTCAGGGAAAGAACCCAGACTCCAAAGGCCACTTGTGGTGTGATTCCATGGATGTCAAAAGTCCAGGATAAGCAAACCTGCAGAGATAGAAAGTAAATGAGCAATTGCCTCAAGTTGAGAGGAGGGGTTGATGAAAGCTAATGTGCTCCTGGATCTTTTGCTGGGAGATGATGAAAATGTTCTTCCCTCTGTCTTCAACTTTAATGAGGTGTAATTGACAAATAAAAATCATTTGTACTTAAGGTATACAACATGATGATTTAATATATGCAAACATTGTGAAATGAAAATGATCTCAAATTAGATTATGGTGATGACTGCACACCTGAGCAAATATTTATAGTCCATGGGGTCACAAAGAGTCAGACACAACTGAGCGACTTTCACTTTTATATATACCAAACACACACACAATACACACACACACATAGACATATATATATACACACACACACACACATATACACTCACACATGCACAAACACACATACACACGCACAGTCAGTGGAGACAGTGCCACAGGCTCTTCTGAGATGAGCCTGCCAAGATGTCAGACTTGACTATTAGGAAGTTCTTCCTGATGTCTCACTGCAGTCTTTCCTGCTGTGACTAAAGCTCTTTCTCAGAAGAACTTGAACATCTACCATCTGCCAAAGCCCCCTTCCCATGGTCAAGAAGCAGGTGTCCATTTTCTCTTTGAAGTTAAGCCCTGACTACGCTCCTAGGAAGGCTGCCTTGCGATTCCTTTTCTGAGGGATAAAACCCAGAGTAGCAGGTGTAGGGTAGGAGGCTGAGAAGCAAGTGGATCACAGATTCACACACACCATGGAACGCAGGTTCTGAACAGTCAGTATTGAGTTTTGCTCACAAGTACTTTTTCTTACTCTGTGCAATGGGCACATTTCTGAGTCCCCTGAGACTTAGACTCTTCAAAATATAAAACGTGAAAATACTGACTGTGCTACATGCTTATGAAAAAAGAAGCAAAAGACATGGACATAGCAAAAATGAAATATTTGTGAAAAAATAACAGCTGTCAACAATGGCTTTCCTTTAGCATTTTGTCCCAACTCAAAGCGGACTTGCAGGAGAACAGCACAGATGTATGGAGTGTTTGTTACATATTAAATGCTGGGCTAGACTCCTTACTCACATCATTATATTAAATTATCATGATGACCCATGAGGTCAATGTTATTGTCATTCCTATTGCATGCAAGAAAAAAACTGAGGCTTAGGTAAGTTAAATGGCTGGTGGAATTCTTCTTTTTTTGGCTTGCTCTTTTTTATTGGAGTATAATTGGAAGGACTGATGTTGAAGCGGAAACTCCAGTACTTTGGCCACCTGATGTGAAGAGCTGACTCATTGGAAAAGACTCTGATGCTGGGAAAGATTGAGGGCAGGAGGAGAAAGGGACGACAGAGGATGCGATAGCTGGATGGGAACACCGAACCAATGGACATGGGTTTGAGTGAACTCCGGGAGTTGGTAACGGACTGGAAGGCCTGGCGAGCTGCGGTTCATGGGGTCGCAAAGAGTCGGACACGACTGAGCGACTGAACTGAACTGAATTGCGTTGCAATGTTGTGTTAGTTTCCGCTGTCTAACGAAGTGAATCAATGCTAAGTATACATATATCTCCTTCTTCTTGCACCTCCCTCCTACCCTCTGGCCCATTCCACCCAACTAGGTCATCACAGAGCACCAAACTGAGCTCCCTGTGTGTTACAGCAGCTTCCCACTAGCTATATGTTTTACACATGATAGTAAATGAGGGAATCTGGGCTTACTGATGCTCTTAATGATAAGCAGATAGTGACATGATTTGCAACACCAAACAGTGGAAACAACCTGCATGTACACCAACTGGTGAATAGATAAATAAAACTATGTCTATCTATGCAGCAGGATGTTCTCTGACAACATCTGCTGCGACGTGGATGAATCTGGTAAAGATGATGCTCAGGGAAAGAACCCAGACTCCAAAGGCCACTTGTGGTGTGATTCCATGGATGTCAAAAGTCCAGGATAAGCAAACCTGCAGAGATAGAAAGTAAATGAGCAATTGCCTCAAGTTGAGAGGAGGGGTTGATGAAAGCTAATGTGCTCCTGGATCTTTTGCTGGGAGATGATGAAAATGTTCTTCCCTCTGTCTTCAACTTTAATGAGGTGTAATTGACAAATAAAAATCATTTGTACTTAAGGTATACAACATGATGATTTAATATATGCAAACATCGTGAAATGAAAATGATCTCAAATTAGATTATGGTGATGACTGCACACCTGAGCAAATATATTTTTTAAAAAATTGGACTGAGCACTGAAAGTTGGTGAATTTTATGGTAGGTGAATTGTATCTCAATAAAGCTGTGTAGAGAACAAAACTCCTTTCTTGCTCTAAGACAAGCTGCCCAGAACACCCGATTTATAATCTCTTGTGGAATATTTTTCTACTTATTTTGCAGAGATGGGAACCACCAGGAAAAAGAAACAATGGAGAGATATGAGGCTCGGGAGCTGAAAGGAAGATCATGAAACACATAGTAGGTCCTGTGAGGGACTCTGGACTTTATTTTCAGAACTCAAAGAAGTGTGTGCCTTGTGTATGAACGTGTTTGCATGTACTTGTGTATATGTGAGTGTGTATTCACATCTATGTGTTGTGTGTTTATATGTGCATGTCTGTGTATATGTGGGTATGTGTTAAGTCACTTCAGTTGTGTCCCACTCTTTGCGACCTCATGGACTGTAGCCCTCCAGGCCCCTCTGTCTATGGGATTCTCCAGGCAAGAGTACTGGAGTGGGTTGCCATTTCCTTCTCCAATTCGTGTATATATTTATGTGCATTTCCATGTATACATTTGTATATATAGGTATGTTTATGTGTATTTGTGTATATGTGTTTGTGAGTGTGTATATATATGCATGTGCATATTTATATGTTTTTATACATATGTGAGAGGAGGGCATGGCAACCCATGCCAGTATCCATGCCTGGTGAATCCCCATGGACAGGGGAGCCTGGTGGACTATGATCCATAGGGTCACAATGAGTCAGACACGACTGAAGTGAATTAGCACACATACATATATGAGTATTTGTATATATGGGTATGTTGTGTGTGTGTGTATTTGCATATATGTTTGTGAGTGTGTGTATATATCTGTTTGTATGTATATATCAGTGTTTGCGTATATGTTTATGTGCATTTATATGTATGTGAGTATTTGTGTATATGGGTTTGCTCGCATTTGTATTTGTGTGTATGTGAGTGTTTGTGGGTGTTTGTGTATATGTTCATGTGTATTTATACATACGTGAGTGATTGTGTATATGCACGTGTTGTATGTGTACATGTGTGTATTGGCACTCAAAGCAGAGTTTGAAGCAATGCAGAGACATGATCGGATTTGTATTAGAAGGTACGACTCTGGCTGCATGGGCTGGAGAGGAGGTGTGAGCGAAGGGCTAACCTAGCAGAAGCCACGGTGGTTTCCTGTCTGAGAGTGAGATGAACTCTGGACAGAGATGGGGTGAAGATGCTGAGAATGGACTGCCCTGAGAGGCATGGCAGGACGCGGCGATTTACTGAATGTGGAGATGAAGCAGGGCCCGGGTAGAAGGAGAGGGAGGGGCTGCCGAGCTAGAACCACTGGGTCATGCCGTTTGCTGACATAGGGTTCAGTGTGGAGAAATATATTTGCTGGGTAAGATCAGTGCGTCATTGTGACGGTCACTCTTGCCCCAGACACATAAGAAATCCAACCTCAGAAGTCCTTCGAGGAAGAAAGAGGTGAGAAGCCACTCGTCTCAGGAAGATATGCTCTTGATTAAATGAAGGGTCTACTCCTATGTTATTAGAAACAGCCCTTCTTTGCTTGAGATACATGGTCAGGGACCAAGAAAATGAGGGTGATGGAGGAAAGAAATGAAAAAAAAAAAAAAAAGTACATTCCTCATACCAAGCTTAGAAGCTTCCAGAAGGGATCAGTTTCCAGGAAAGTGGGGTAAATGTCAAATTCCTTTCCACCTGCTCCTCAGAACAGTGGAGATCAATCCTGAGCTAGACAGTGCAAACTTGGAATGGTTTATTTTTTCACAATGCACCACTTCGAGTTCCTTCATGCCCTCTGGCTGGCAAAGCCCTCCAGCTATCTTTGAGTCTGTTCTCCTATTTCTGGGTAGGACTTTTTCAACTCACATCCATCAGGGAAGTCTATTAGGAAGAACTGGCTTTGGCATTACACAGTGTAGAGTTGGTTTATGACTCTATCGTTTATTCAGGGTGATGTCTTGGGTATGCTCCCTGGCTTTCTGGAACCTCCGCTTTCTTATATAAAGAAATAAGATAATACCAGGGCTGTTAGGATGATTAAATGATACAGTCTATCTTGAGAGCCTGTTCCAGTGCCTGGCATGTGGTTGGCTTTCATTAAAGGTGATGATGATAACCATAATCCTGCAAGGCAACAATTTTCCATCTTTTTTGGTTTATTGTCATCAAGGGATCACTTTGAGAATTAGGAAAAGCCATGCCCCACATTCTTAATTCTCATGGGTGAAAACTGTGGACAGACCTATTTTTTAAACTAATTTTTATTGGTGAAGGCAGGAGGAGAAGGAGACAACAGGATGAGACGGTTGGATGGCATCACTGATTCAACGGACGTGAGTTTGAGCAAACTCTGGGAGATGAAGGAAGGTGAAAGACAGGGAAGCCTGGTGTGCTGCAGTCCATGGGGTCGCAAAGAGCTGGACACGACTTGGCAACTAAACAGCACAGCTGCTTTACAACATTGGGTTAGTTTCTACATATACACATATCCCCTCTTTTTCGGATTTCCCTTCTTTAGGTCACTGGGCAGACCTATTGAAGTCTTACCCATGGACCACATTTTAAGAATCTCTGATCTCAGACACTGGTTCTCAACTGTGGCTGCTCTTTAAAATTACCTGGGGAAAAAAGAATTTTGATGATAAAGCCCTTCTTCCCTCAAATTATCTTTACTCGGTCTGGGATTGGACACAGCATTAGTTCTTCAGATATCCCAGAGGACCCTAACCTGAATGGAAAACCATCGATACAGGGGCAAACACAGGTGCCTGCTTTCCTCTGCTCGAGACAGTGCACTGAGCATCCTGGGTTGGCCTAGATTCTGGCAATATTTAGAGATTATTAGGAGCTCAGCCTGTGGGCTCCAAATTACCCATAAGGCATCCACTCTGAAACCCTCCCCCTCCACTGCCCCTTAGCAGCATAATCTTGGCAAGCTATTTGACTCTCTGACTTATTTACTTCCTCCATCTATAACAGCAGGAATGGGACGATCATACTCCTCTTTCAGGATTTTTGGGAGAATCGAATGACATGTCCCATGAACAGTTCACAAAATATGGTGGCACGGCTCCAGCTCAGTAATAGGTCATGTATAACCATCACTGCTTCCGTTATATTAAGACCACCACCACCATCATTCCCTGGTGGCTCAGATGGTAAAGAATCTTCCCACAATGTGGGAGACATGGGTTCGATCCCTGGGTCAGGAAGACCCCCTGGAGAAGGGAATGGCTACCCACTCCAGTATTCCTGCCTGGACAAGTCCATGGACAGAAGAACCTGGTTTGCTACAGTCCACCAGGACACAAAGAGCCAGACACGGTGGAGAGACTGGCAGTTTTACTTTCTTTCATCCATTACTGCTTTGATTATATTAAGGCCACCACCATCATCATCATGTTAGCATACCATCCCCTTTTCCTCAATAACTAGAAATATTGATGAAATTATTTTTGTTTTTCTTTCTTACACAACTGGCAAGATGCCTTATGCCAGAGTCTGCCACCTCCCAGGGCAGGAGGCTCCTCTGTTTGGACACTCTTCTGCCCGTCTCCAGGACCTATCCCCAGTGGCACAAGTTCACTGAGACCAGGGTGTGGCTGATAATCCAAGTTTTTAGGGGTCCTGACAAGGCTGAGAAACCCCACTCCAGAGTGTACCCAGATTTTGAATCCCCTACTTCCTAAAGCAACTTCTGCATAGATTCAAGTATGCCCAAACGCTTAACATTGCGTGTGGGTGGAGGCTGCTCATCAAATAGGTGTTCCTCGGTCACTGGACACCAGGATCATGGGGACTCTCCCCAACCATATGGAACTGTCCCGAAGTCCCTGAAGGAATATCAGTAACCTCAGATATGCAGATGATACCATCCCAATGACAGAAAATGAAGAGGACCTAAACAGCCTCTTAACGAGGGTGAGAGAGAACAGTGAAAAAGCTGGCTTGAAACTCAACATTAAAAAAAAAAAAAAAAAAAACTGGCACCTGGTCCCATCACTTCATGGCAAATAGAAGGAAAAAGAAGCAGAAGCAGTGACAGATTTTCTTTTCTTGGGCTCCAAAATCACCGTGGACGGTGACTGCAGCCGTGAAATTAAAAGATGCTTGCTCCTTGGAAGGAAAGCTATGGCATACCTAGGTGGCATATTAAAAAGCAGAGACATCCCTTTGCCAACAAAGGTCCGAACAGTCAATGCTATGATTTTTCCAGTAGTTATGTACAGATGTGAGAGTAGAACCATAAGGAAGATTGAGCACTGAAGAACTGATGCTATTGAATTGTGGTGCTGGAGAAGACTCTTGAGAGTCCCTTGGACAGCATGGAGATCAAACCAGTCAATCCTAAAGGAAATCAATCCTGAATATTCATTGGAAGGACTGAGGCTAAAGCTGAAGCTCCAATCCTTTGGCCACCTGATGCAAAGAACCACCTCACTTGAAAAGACCCTGATGCTGAGAACGATTGAAGGCAAAAGGAGAAGGGGATGGCAGAGGATAAGACAGTTAGGTAGCATCACTGAGTCAACGGACACGAATCAGAGCAAACTCCAGAAGATAGTGAGGGACACAGGAGCCTGGCATGCTACAGTCCACAGAGTCACAAAGAGTCAGACACGACTTAGCAACTAAACAAGAGAGGAGGCGCAAGCAAAGGGACCACATGCCCAGGTGGCTGATGTGGGGACACAATTCAGCAGCTTTTCTCACTCCTGGTTCCTCTCCTGACCCTAAACGACACGTGCTATGGCTTGCAGCAGCTCTCCTGGACAAGTCACCCACACCAGGTCATCAGACTGTCTTTTTCTGGGGACACTGTCTTTTCATGGCTGATCACCAGCTAATCACCATTCCCTTGACTTGTCTGGACCCCTGGCCTTGTTTTTCTAGAAACAGTGACTCAGCCAGCAGGGCGGGTTGTTCAGGGTGGCTGGATGGGGGTGAGAGGGGGCGGGCAGAAGGGAGGAGGGGTGAGAGGGGAAGGCCATTTACGGCGCCCGTGGGTAGCTGGCTTCCCTACTGGCACACTGCTAATTTTATTTTGCCTGCATTTATATTAGGAAACGCCGCAGTCACTGGTGCTAAGGGAGGAGGATGGGCTGGAGGAAGACATGGAGCTCAGAGCAGCTTAGACACAAGGGGCCTGGGAACCCCCTCCGCAGCTTCCCTGTTCAGACTCCTGCCCACCTTGCCTGGGAGCCAAAGGGGAAGCACCCTCCATTTTCCCCAGTACGGGAATTACTGTACCGTAATTACTGTACCGTAAATTCTCGTTCATTCCCCCCTCCCCACCCACAAACAGGAGGAGGTAACTTCATTTACCAGGTGTGGCTCTAGATTCAACAACACTCTTTCTCTCTCACTTCAGATTCATGGGGTGCTTTTTACACAGAAGTTACTCCCTGGATCCTTTACCATTTCCTGTATTTTGTAATGAATGAAGCTCTTAAGCACGGGTCCCCAACCTCCTGAGTTCTAATGCCTGATGATCTGAGAGATGGAGCTGATGTAATAATAATAGAAATAAAGTGCACAGTAAATGCAATGCACTGGAATCATCCGGAAACCACCCCTTCCCACCCCTTCACCCCCCAGCTCATGGGGAAATATTATCTTCCACGAAACTGGTCCCGGTACCAAAGGGGTTGGGTACCACTGCCCTAAAGCCTAGAGATTCTGTCCTTCTGACAGCTTCCAGCCCCATGGTTAAAGCTGGATTTGCAGATCACACTGACGTAAGTTTTGATCCAATGTTACCTTGGACATGGCGTTTAACCTCTCTGAACCTCTTTGTATATAATAGGAAGATAATAATTGAAATTCAAATGTCGTAACTTATGTATGCAAGCATCTTAGCAGCGTGCCTGACACCTACCCAGAGGACAATAAAGAACAGCAATTGTTGTCACCGTTATCATCATTATGATGGTCAATTTTAGGTGTCACCCTGGTTAGGCACCTAGTTATTTGCTCAGTCATTTCAGTGTTGCCTTGAAGATATTGTGTTGATAGGATTAACATCTACCCTTGACTGTGTTTAGGTAAAAGAGACTGTGCTATTGTTGAGTTGCTCAGGGGTGTCTGACTCTTTTGCAACCTCATGGACTTTAGCCCACCAGGCTCCTCTGCCCATGGGATTCTCCAGGCAAGAATACTGGAGTGGGCTGCCATGCCCTTCTCCAGGGGATCTTTCCCACCCAGGGATCAAACCTGCATCTCCTGCATTGGCAGGTGGATTCTTTACCACTGAGCCACCAGGGAAGTCCCTAATGACCTCATTCTACCTTAATTATTTCTTTAAAGGCTCCATCTCCAAATGCAGTTGCATTCTGAGATAATGGAATTAGGACTCCGACATATGAATTTTGGAGGCGGGTACAGTTCAGCCATAACAAATGGTGAGAAGATTGGTGACTGTCTCATACCTTAGCTCCAGTAAGACCTGGCCTCCAGAGCCCAAACTCCAGAGCTAAATAGCAATTCTCAGTTTCCCTGGAGCCACCCAACTCCCTCTTGACTGTCTGCTGCAGGACTTGCGGTTCCTAAAGTTCCAGGTTGCCAGAGGGGATGGCAGGTACTAAATTCAGTAGGTGATGGTTGAGATGCCGTCCACTTACAAGAGACCCAGTTAGAGATAATCTATAAACTTCTCTAACACTAAGACAGAGAGGCGGGGGAAGGGGCACGGGTAAGCTGCCTTGGACTTGAACTCCCACTGCGACAGTTGATCTTCTTTATGGTTCTTCCCCCTCCCCCCAAAAGGTAAGATGTTCTCTGGTGACAGATGGTGCTGGGTGACAGATGGTGGCTGACTGATGTCCATCAGCGAAGGTTCTAGCACAAAGCCACCTGAACTTGGTCCATCAGACAAACTAGCCCAGGATGGGCTTGAAGAAACTGCCGCACAGAGAGCCCCAAGTCACTGCTCAATTGTTGGGCTCTGTTAAGAAAGAACAAGAACTGTCTTCATTCCCATTCATCTTTAGGAGGCAGAAACCATTCTCGTCACTAAGCACGGTTTTGTTACAAGACTTTATAGTGAGGGTTTTGCACCTCCTAGTAAAATCACAAATAACCCATCTGGCCCCAAACCTGAATGGCTCTATTTCCAAGTCATTACTTTTTGTAGCGAGATCAGTAATTAAATCAACCATTTCATCACTCAAGCAGTATTCACTGGAGCAGCTATTGTATACCAGGCACTGGTAAGGACCAATTTGGGGATGTGTCTGACTTGGTTTTTATAAAGTTTATGTTTTGGCTTTTTCATGCTGTAGCGTTCCTCTCTCTGTCATTCATGTGAATCGAATGAAAGGAGAAGTAAAGGTTCTTGGAAGGGACAGGGGAGAAATCATGAAAAGTGTCTTTCGTTGGGTTGGAAACATACACGGTTGATCAACTTGAAGCCAGCAGAATGAAGGGACAGAGTGTGGCCAGAGAAGCCACCCCAAAGCCTGGTTGATGATGCAATATACATGGAAAGAGACAAGCTCTGTATGAGACAAAGGTAATGAAGATGCTATAAAAGAAAAGACAGCGCGAACCTCTTGCTGATCAGGTAAGAAATGCCATGAAGATGGATGGGGTTATTTGAAGACACTCCAAAAGCACTTACACAGCTGTATGGTATTTCCATAAAGCCCTTGAAGTTGCTGGGATGAAGAATGAAATTACGATGAGCAGGAAAGGGATAAGTTGGCTGCAAAGGACCAGTAAATTCTATGCACCGTTAAGTGGGATGGACACACAAAAAGGGAATGGATCACAACACTAGGAAGAAATAAGCTAGTGTTTCTTCTGTTTCCTTCATACCTTTTCCAGATAAGGTTATTGTTTGACTCTTTATACATCCCAACCTTAAATATATATATATTATATATAAAAGAACTACCTGTGTTCCAAGAGGTGTCTGAGCTAAAATGTTGCCTTTCAGACTCCTCCATTGCATATTTCTTCTTGGCCAAGAGCGGGGAATTCAATGATGAGAAATCTCACAGTAAATGTCATGGACATGTGTTTGTCACTTCATAAATCCTCACTCTGTGCTTGACAGGATTCCACGATCACCTTTTAAAGCTAATCTGGCTGAGGGATAAGACAGCATTCTTAGCACTTCAACTCGAGTACAATATGACTGGCAATAAAATCTGCCTTCACCCGCAGGATTGGCAGAGCGTTATGGTAGGGTAGGCAACTAGCGTTTGAAAGCTTGCACGTTTCTCACACACACACACAAAAGACCTGTAAGCAAATACCCCAACTGCTGAAAATGCATGCAAGGTATTTGAAAGGGACCCGTGAGTTTTATTTGCCAATGTAAAGTCAGACAAAGCACATAACCTCAAATCTCCTACCTTCTACCCACCTTTAACTTAGCCAGATCCTTGCATTGTAAACAGCAAATACAAAGGCATTATTTCATACAAGAAATTTTATTTTACCTACAAAGTCTCTCTAGAATGATAATCAGTCTATATTGCATGACTTACCCTGACAATAAATATTACTGTAAGAGGGGGTCGTTTTTCTGAATTAGATTCTAAGTGCTTGCCTAAATCTGTTAAACATGTTATTGAGTTTAGTCAGTTCAACTAAAATAAAACATTCTGCTCTCCTCTGGGTGACCAAGCCACAACAGTGTTGAAAGAACACCCTGTGGGACTTCCCTGATGGTCCAGGGGTGAAGAATCCGCCTTGTGATGCACTTTGATCCCTGATGGAGGAACTAAGGGTCCACATGTCATGGAGCAACTAAGCCCATGCCACAGCTAGAGTCGGTACGTTGCAAGGAAAGATCCACAGGATGGAATGAAGATTCCATGTGCTGCAACTAAGACTCAATGCAGACTGGAAAAAGAAAAGAACGATGTCTGGCATGACCAACCATGCTGTTGACCAAATCCAGCAAGGAAGCCAGACCATCTTCCTGTATTCACCATGAATGTTGAGGAGCCAGCTCAAACGGCTGCCTTGGTTTGGAGTGTAAGGTGCAGTGAAAGGTGCACAGTCGTGGACTGTGCAGTCCCTGGAATTCTCCAGGCCAGAATACTGGAGTGGTAGCCTTTCCCTTCTCCAGGGGATCTTCCCAACCCTGGGATCGAACCCAGGTCTCCTGCCAGGCGGATTCTTTACCAGCTGAGCCACCAGGGAAGTCCCTTGGGGTGTGTAAGCAGAACTATCTGCTCTTCAGTAATTGCTTCACACAGTTCCTTCTTGGGAGAGGTTCCTTCTCAGCTCCCAGAGATAATCATTATTGTCCATGTACTTCCCTTTACCCTTTTGAAAGACTTGGGTGTCTCCTTTCCTTTCTCATCTGTCTCCCCGCCACCAAAGACGGTAGACTGAACAACCAGGTTTATGTCACCGCTATTCATGATCAGAAAGGCATGAAGATCTGGTTTTCAAAATGCATCACATGCTGTAAACACAGTGGGCAGAGACATATTATTGAAAGTTCTGTGTTTCTCTCCGTAAGTTCCCACTCAATGGGAATTTCCCCAAGTATTCACCCGGCTGACCCTCATCTCTTTTACTATTTTCCCCATTTCAGCCTCTGTCTTTTTTTTAATTTCCAGTTTTAAACTTTTTATTTTGTACTGGGGTACCGCCGATTAACAATGTGGCGATAGCTTCAGGTGAACAGGAGAGACGGCAAGGAGACTCAGCCCCCAAGCCCCCTCCTATCTAGGCTCCAGCCCTCTGTCTTAATAGCAGAGATGGGGTGGATAAGAGGAAGCATATATAAAGAAATAAAATATTCCCACAAATAGTTTCTATCTCTACCTCACAGAGGGGTGGCGTAACTCTGCTCTCTCTCTCTCTCTGTGTCTCTCTTTCACAAACACGCACACACACACACTGCATTAGACAGAGAATAAAGTGATAAAGGGGAAAAATGCATTCTTCTTCTTGTTAAGAAAGTTGTTTGTAGTCCTTGCAGTTCTGCAGTTCTGGCTCCTGGACAGAGCAGGAGCCGAGGAAAACCGAGAAATAGGGCAAATATGAGAAAAGTAGTAGCTTTCTACTGAGCCATCAGTGACATGCTTTCAATAAAGCTGACACCATGTCATACACTCACACTCACACAGTATACACTCATACCCAGCAGAGGACCAGAAGTGCCACATGGCACACCCACTGGCCTGGCTCTTCCTCCTCCTTCATATCTCCTCTGGTCTTGCATGCCACCCTCCGCCCCCACCACCCACCCTGGCCTCCTGGGTCTTTCTTGAGCACATTGATGAGCTTCCTTTGGCTTTGCTGTTTTTCAGTTGCTAAGTCCTGTTTGACTCTTTGCGACCCCATGGACTGTAGCCTGCCAGGCTCCTCGGTCCGTGGGGTTTTTCCAGGCAAGGACACTAGAGTAAGTTGCCATTCCCTTCTCCAGGGGATCTTCCCAACCCAAGGATCGAACTCAGGTTTCCTGTATTGGCAGGCAGGTTTCTTACCATCTGAGCCACCAGGGAAGTCCTCCTTTGACTTTAGGGCTTCAGATTTCTATTCTGCCACTTAGAACTTGCTTCACCCTGACAGTCACATGGAGAACGATTTTCCACTCTTGTCTTGGCTGGCAGCCCTTCATAATTCCTTGAATCCACACCATTATCTCTCATCATGGTGAGGATAATGTATTCATTGATTTTATTTTATTTTTTTTGGGGGGGGCTATCTCTGTCATCACAGCACTGCAAGCCTCAGGAATATAGGGATTTGTACATCTTGATTACTAGCTCACTAGCTCCAAAGGCATTTCTGTTGAATAACATGAATGGCTCACCCATTGTCCACAGAGAGAGAAGACAAGAAAGGAAAAGCGAAGAGGAGTCTGGAGGTCAAGATGAAAGGGGAAAACAAACAAATGAAAAAAAAAAAAAAAAGAACTGCTAGTGAACAATCCCTGGTGTCTGCGAAGACCAGGAAATTTTAAAAACCAAGGATTCTCACTGGTCTGCAGTGCTGTGATCCGTCTACCAGGCCAGACTGCACGTTAAAAGTTGCTACACACAGTGGTCTTGGAGGAAGACCATTCTCAGGGGAAGGATCTGAGAAAGGAGCAATAGACTGGAGGTGGGAGGAGATCATAGGGAACAGAAAAATGTGGTGAGGGACGTCCCTGGCTGTCCAGTGGCTAAGACTCTGCACTCCCAGTCCAGTGGCCTCAGGTTCGATCCCTGGTCAGGATGAAGACCATTCTCAGGGGAAGGATCTGAGAAAGGAGCAATAGACTGGAGGTGGGAGGAGATCATAGGGAACAGAAAAATGTGGTGAGGGACGTCCCTGGCTGTCCAGTGGCTAAGACTCTGCACTCCCAGTCCAGTGGCCTCAGGTTCGATCCCTGGTCAGGAAACCAGCTCCCACATGCTGCAACTAAGAGTCCACATGCTGCAACAGAAGACACTCCACACCCCCCCTCGCCCCGCCCCACGCCACAGCTAAGATCTGATGCAGACAAAGAAATAAAATATTTTTTAAAAACTTGGAATGAGCAGTAACTGAGAAATTAAGGAATCCCACCAGGTGTAAGCGGATACCCAAGAGAAGGAATGAACTTCCCAGCACCTAGGGGGAAGAACTGTAGCCATTTTAAATAGAGAAAGCTGCAGAAGTTTGAGGTACCCCGGCCACTGATCTAAATGTCAATCAAAGATTGTGACAGTCTTAAAATACGACGTGAGGGATGTCTGAGAACGTGGGCACAGCTTGTGCAGCCCTATGCAAAGCAGATGCAAATCACATGCAAACGTGGACACATCCTCCTTGCTGAGTTCTGCCGACAGGCCCCTTTGGAGGATTCGCTTGCTGGACATACTTCGAGCTCTAGTTAAACCAGTGTATGGGGAACCACTCCGTCCCTTTGCAAAGCAGAGGACTGCCTTGGGTGGGTCTGGAGGGGGTTTGGAGAAAGAGTTGCTAATAAGTTGATATTTGCAGAGGGAAATGGGAAACTCAGAGACACCAGCTGTCAACAAGGCAGTGGCCTGGGACTTATATTTATAAAGCGACTCATTTCTGAGCTGTGAGAATGATAAGCAAGATTGTGCTGGCTGAGAACTCACTGCAGTCCCAGAGGCAACCTGTACTGATCCCCCCCTTTTTTTTAATTGTGGTAAAATACATATAACATAAAATGTACCATTTTGACTACTTTAAAATGTGGAACTCAGTGGTCTTAAATAGATTCTATAGATAGAATAGAATTCGTAAATAGATTCGTATTGTTGTTTGACAATCATCACCACCCGGCCACCTACAGAACTCTGTTCATTTGCAAAATTGAGACTCTATCCCCACTAAAATGCTTACTCCTCACCACTCTCCCCCAGCCCCTGTTTCCCACCATTCTGCTTTTTTAAAACGTTATAATTTTGATGACTCTAGGCCCCTCACATAAATGGAACACAGAGTATTTGCCAGTTTTGTGACTGGCTTATTTCACTAAGCATAATGTCACCAAGATTCATTCACGTTGCAGAAAATACATCAGAATGTCCTTCCTTTTGAAGGCTGAGTAATATTCCATAGTATAGATATACCACATTTTTCTTAGTCACTCACCTGTCAGCGGACACTTAGGTTGCTTTTACATTTTAGCTATTGTGAATAATGCTGCTGTGACCATGGGTGTACAAATATCTCTTCAACACCCTTCTTTCAATTCTTTTGAAGATATAACCAGAAGCTGAATCACTAAATCATACAGGAATTTTATTTTTAATTTTTTGGAGGCACTGTGGTTCTGTTTTCCAGAGCAGTTACACAGTTAATATTCCCACCAACAGCACGTAAGAGTTCCAATTTCTCTACATCCTTGCCAGCAGATATTATTTTCTGGTTTTTGGTAGTAGCCATCCTAAGGAATGCCAAGTGGAATCTCATGGTCGTTTTGACTTGCTCTTCCCTAGTGATTTGTCTTGCTGAGCATCTTTTCATGTGCTTATCGATCACGTGCAGAATGTCTATTCAAGTCCTTTTTGAATTACATTGATTTGTTGTTGTTGAGTAATCTATGTTGATTTTTTTCTTTCTTTCTTCTTTTTTTTTTTGCACAGTTAAATGACTAGCAGAAAGCCCGTATGAAATTCTTCCAAAGGTAAAGCAGATACTATATCTATGCTCCGCTTCCTAACACAGGCTGTGAGTGTGTATGTGTACTCAGTTGTGTCTGACTCTTTGTGACCCCATGGACTGCAGCCCACCAGGCTCCCCTGTCCATGGGATTCTCCAGGCAAGATGACTGGAGTGGGTAGCCAGTCCCTTCTCCAGGGGAATCTTCCTGACCCAGGGACTGGGTCTCCTGCTTTGCAGATGAACTGTTTACCCTCTGAGCCACTAGGGGAAAAAAAAAAAATCATTTTATATTTGTCTTTTCTGCCTTGATCGCATAAACCTGGGTTTGGTTGCCATTTACCTAGTATCCAAATAATAATAGGGCTTCCCTGGTGGCTTAGAAGGTAAAAAATCTGTCTTCAGTGAGAAAACCTGGGTTCCATCCCTGAGATGGGAAGATTCCCTGGAGAAGGAAATGGCTCTCCACTCTAGTCTTCTTGCCTGGACAATTCCATGGACAGAGGAGCCTGGTGGGCTACAGTCCATGGGGTTGAAAAGATATTATAAGCTCTGGTTTGGTTGTCATTTACTTAGTCCCAAAATAACTGTGGCTTCCACAAAATAGAGATTTATTTTCTCTCCCATAAAATAAGTTCAGGACAAGACAGTCCATCATGTATCTTGACGCTCCCT
Source organism: Cephalophus harveyi (assembly GCA_006410635.1). Taxonomy (NCBI): domain Eukaryota; kingdom Metazoa; phylum Chordata; class Mammalia; order Artiodactyla; family Bovidae; genus Cephalophus; species Cephalophus harveyi. Next base: position 26,064 of record SJYT01017757.1, read on the forward strand.
TCACTCTTTCATTCCACCATCCTTAGGATGCAGAATCCACCCTCAAACACCCTCCAAGTTGCTTCAGCATCCCCTAGTTTTGTATAGCAGGAGGCAGAAAGGAAGAGAGGGCACGTGGGTGTGGTTCACATGTGAGTCATCCCTGGTAAAGGGTCTTCCCAGAAACCACACCTAATAATTTTCATTGTCATCTTGTCGGTGATCCTCCTCTTATAGGAAAGCTGGAGAACACAGTATAATTTTCCTTTAATTTGAGCAACTTGGCTATGACTAAGGGACCTATCACCGAAGGGTTAATTACTAAGGAAGAAGGGATAAACGGCTGTTGGTAGGTGGCAAGCAGCTTCCATCAGAAATCCTTCTAAAAAATATTTTTATTTGTTTTAATTTTTCTCTCTACCAGAAAAATAGGAGCTCCACGCAAGCAGGGGTTTCGTCTGTGTGGCGTAGTGCTGTGTCCCCAGCGAGGGCTGCAGTGTCTGGTGGACGCATCCTGAACAGAGATGCAATCAACATTTGCTCAACAGGGATGAAGCACAGCAGTGGCTTTTAATTTCCACTTGATGTTGAAGAACACGGGAGGCTCCTTTCTGCCACGTTCAGATTCTCCCGTGAGACAAGCCCCCCTCTTCCCTGCTCCTCCTGGGAAGAACTAACTCCCTTTCATCTGAGAGCCATAGAATCATTCTTCCTCCAAGGAGAGTGGGGCTTCCTGTCTAAAAATCACTGCTGCCCAGAGATGAGCATTTTGTTCTCCTTGGAGCCCAAGGGGTAGGCCAGAACAATTAGAACCTCCTTTCAGTGACTCCAAGTGTTCATGTCCCTGACCGTAAAATGTAGCTATGATCTGACTTTGAGATTTTTCTCCAGAATGTGCCAGGAATCTGGCTCTCTGACTGTTACTTTCCGCATGCTGAGCACGTTCAAGAATGGGTAGTTGCATCGGTAGCTGCCAATGCTCTTCTGTCTAGCTTTGTTCCAACCCCACTCAGAAAACTGACCGATGCCATGCGTGGAAGCTGGCGCCATCCTTCCAGATAGGAGGGTGCAATGGTGTGGCAAGCATCTGCTTGTCTTAAAACTTCCAAACCTTTAGGAATCTACATCCTCGGACATGCAGACATCCATTTCCAAAGACCTTTTAAAGTGCCTGGATTCAGGGCTCATCTTGAAAACATTTCTCATCTACTACTTTTTAACCGATTACCATTCAATTTTTCAAATGATAAAATAGAAAAAAAAAAAAGAAAAAACCTTTAAACACTCAGTGGATCCTGAATTATTAAACGTAAAAGGGCACTTTGGTGTATTTATTATCGCACTGGAGGAAATCTTGCCTGGTTTAAGCTCTTAGCTCCTTAAAATGTCCCCTCTACACTGAAGTGGAGTTAAAAATGCATTGCCATAAAACTCCATCCATTTCCAATTTTCTCATCATCGCTTTCTGACATTATGAGGTGTCACCTTCCTGGGCTGCAGCCTCCTCTGGGGAGGAGGGTAGTCACGTGATGCTGGTGGTCATACTTCACTGGCCCCCTGGAACTGAAACCGAGCCCTGGAGTCTAGACCCGCCTCCTTTCCCACTCTTGGGATGGACTTTGTTTCTCCAAGAATCAATCATGGGGGCTTCTTGTAACCACGGTTTGTACTGTGCAAACGGAGTGCGGTGTAGCAAACTGGTATCCATGGGACCTACCTGGAGGTGTATTTCCACTAGTGCCTTTTTCCTTTTTAAACCAAGGTGAAATTCACACAGCATGAAATTAAGCATTTTAAAGGACAACAGCAGTGGCATTTAGTTCACTCACATGTTGTATAACCAGCACCTGTATTTAGTTTCATAAGATTCTATCACCCTCCAAGAAAACCCTGTGGGTTTCCCTGGTGACTTAGTGGTAGAGAACCTGCCTGCCAACGCAGGTGATGTGGGTTCCATACCTGGGTTGGGAAGATCCCTTGCAGAAGGAAATGGCAACCCACTCCAGTATTCTTGACTGGAAAATATCATGGACAGAGGAGCCTGTTGGGCTGCCAACAAAGCAAAGCCCGTATCTGGTAGGCAGTCGATTTCTATTTCTCCTTCCCTAGAAACTTACTGCTCTGCTTTCTGGCTCTATGGTTTCCCTATTCTAGATATTGCATATAAATACAAATACATATAAATGCATTTAAATGCATATAAATACAGTCATATATACATGACTGTCTGTGTCTGGCTCGTTTCATCGAGCAAGGTGTTTTCAGGCTTCACCCATGTTATAGTACTTGTCAGTATGGCAGTACTTTTAATGGATATATAATATTCCATCATATGGATGGACCATATCTTGTTTATTTTTCCTTCCATTGAGAGGCATCAGGGTTGTTTCCAGAGTTTGCTTATTGTGACCAAGGTATGAACCTTTATGAACAACATTTTATTTGATAACCTGGCTTCAGTTCTCTGCAGTGGATGCCTATGAGTGCAATTCTGGGTACTATGGCAATTCTATGCTTAACTTTCTGAGGAACCACACAGATTGCTTTCTACAGTGTGATGGTCCTTTTCTTGTTTACAGGCATCTAGGCTCTCTCCTACTGAAGCCTTTAAAAATATTTTTAAATTGATTAATCAAATTACCGTGGTTTGTCCTGTTGTGGAGCATGGGCTCTAGGCACAGGGGACTCTGTAGGTGCGGAAAGTGGGCTCCACAGTTGCAGCTCCTGGGCTCTAGAGTGCAGGCTCAATAGTTGTGGTTCAGGAGCTCAGTTGCTCCGCAGCATGTGGGATCTTCCCAACCCAGGGATAGAACCAGTGTCTTCTGCATTCGCAGGCAGATTCTTTACCCCTGAGCCACCAAGGAAACCCGGGATGCAGTCTTTTGAACTCTTCTAAAAGTTTCCTAAACTTACATTTCAAGACGACACTGCTGGCTTTATATATCTCAGCTAACTCAACTTCCCCTCGGCACACCACTCTAGCTATATTTAGCAGGGCATATTTATCTTTGGCTCAGAATTCTACTTTCCTTTCCCTTTGCAAATGCTGTCCTTTTTGCCTGAAACATCCTTCCACATGTCATTCATTTGAAAAAAGCTCACTCACCCTCAAACCCTGTCCAGGGATCACCTCTCTCCTCCCGCCTTCCCAGACTTCCTTCTCAGCACAACTCTTGCCTCCACGGACACATATTCATTCAATTTTGTTCACTTTTACACGTGCCTGTCTCCCCTTCCTAACTATGCCTTCTTCGAAGGCAGGGATTCTCGCTTACTCTGAAAATTAGGATAAAAATATTTACATCTCAAGGTTCATGGATTCAAAGCATGCAAACTTAGGTACTTAAGGTTTGTACCTTTAGATACCAACAGTATCAGAGTTGGCAATGGTCTGAACAAAAGTTGTTTCTTAATTGTGTACGGTGAAGCCAGTCTGGTCAATGAAGCTATGGAGAGAGAAGAACAGCATAGGGAAAGATGGGCAAAAGAAGATTTATTGAGAGATCTTCAGAGAGGAACATGAGAATGAATATAACATGGTCAGCACCAGCAGTGATTTCACAAAACACACACTCGCTAAATAGATTAAGTCATTATAACTATTATTACTATTGCCACTCTGACTATGGGACATACTGATTTATACTTTAAAATCGCTGGACCAAGCCTGTACCTTCGCATTCCTTGGATGCATAAAAGGAGGAGGAGAAAGAAGAGGGAAAAGAGGAGCATGGAGAGAAGGGAGGGAGCCAGACCAAAACAAAAACAGGCATCAATGAAGCTTCAGAACTCCCTCTGGGAGGCTGAGAAAGATGATACCCACATTCTTTAGATTCTCAGAGCCTAGAAGAAAGTCCTCAGATCCTGTTACAAACAGCAATGTGACCAAGATTAAAAGAAAAAGCACATTGCGTGTGCTAAGCTGCATTCAGTAATCCATTGATAAGAGATACAAGCCGGGTCACTTTCTTTCACTTGTGAGCATTTTAGCTACCAATTAATTCTTCTAAACTTGCACTGTTGAGTCATTGCCTTTTCCTGCCATGTCGTGTTTCCAGATGAGGGACCGGATGTCCAACGTCCGTCCATCCAATAATGCTGATCTCCTTGACTTGTAATTGGCATGGTGGACAAACAATTTGCTCTCCAGTTCATTGGCAGAATCAGGTAGGGTTGACCGCACAGCCAAAATCCTAGCAAGGAGCCATATCCTACAAGCCTTCAAGATGCACGTAATGTAAGAGGAGGGCCTCAGTAAGAGGCATCCTTGTCATCAAAAATAAGGTGAGGTTCCCGGAAAGCTGGACCATTCTCAAGAGCACACGCCCAGCTCCCAATATGGCAAGTCCAAAGAGAGACTTGATTCCAGGAATAAAGCACAGTGAGGTGAACAGACAGGAGAAGCTTCTTAATAAAGTTCGGGGGATTCCCTGGTGGCTCAGTGGTAAAGAATCTGTCTGCCAGCGCAAAAGATATGGGTGTGATCCCTGAACCAGGAAGACCCCACATGCTGAGAAGCAACTAAATTCCCGGGCCATGACTACTGAGCCCACAGTCTAGAGCCCAGGAACCCCAACTGCTGAGCCCATGAGCTGCAACTACTGAAGCCTGTGTGCCAGAGAGCCTGTGCCCAAGAGAAGCCCGCTCAAGGGGAAGCCTGGGTGGCACAGGGAGTTGCCCGGGCTCGCTACAACTAGAGAAAAGCCCTCGCAGCAGGGAAGACCCAGCACAGCCAAAAATAAGTAAATCAAATTATTTTTACAAAGTTCAGAAAACATATATTTTAGATACTTTGTTGCTAGAATTAGGAAGACAGGCAATCAATGTTTTATTAAGGTCCAATGGATTGAGTTAATCCCAATCAGATTTTAATGTTGCAGAAAGGTTTTGTTGGTCTTGAGGTCTCTTCTTTGTGCTTTCAGTGGAATTACTTATTTCTGGTGAAGAGGGAGATAACAAAATGGATTCAGAGATCGCTGTGGGCCTTGGTCATGAACATCTCTTTAGCAGTTAGAGTCGACCTCTTGAAATCTTCAACCGCAAAGAACCAGCTGTTTCCAAAGCTAAGCCATTCTTCTGCCCTGTCACCAGATGGCTGCCATGTGTCATAATGATAAACTATCTGCTGCTTAAAATATCTTTACACTCATGTACTTTGCTTCCACTGATATACATGATTTTTAAAAGGCAACTTTATATCAATACTATAAATGGGAAAGAAAAAAAACACTCATTGTGAATAGACAGTAACCATCAAATACAGTACAATCATAAGTTATTAACATTTTGCTATCATTACCTACAGACACTGAGCCTCAAGTGTCCACTTAATTATTAAAAATGGTGATCTTCAAATATTAAATGCTTAAGGAGAGCCTAGCATGAAACAAAAACTTTCCCAATGACATAAACAGGGGCATGGGAAGAAAACTCAAGAGGGAATAAGTCCTCTGCCAAATAATTTTATTTTATTTAACAGTATCTTCATGTCACCTAAGCCTATAATAATTGGATGGGATTTATAACTTGTGAAAGATATATTTTAGCCAGCACTTTTTAAAAAGAAAAGATAGACTATTGTCTTTTCAACTGCTATTGATCGAACCCGGGTCTCCCGCATTGGAGGCAGATGCTTTAACCTCTGAGCCACCAGGGAAGCCCTCAAAATATAGTTACCTCTCCAAGAAAATTTGTCTCTCACTCTCACTTTCTCATGATATTTCTTCCAATTTTAAGTTATTTAAACATAATTAGAAATAAAACTACCATGTGACCCAGCAATCCCACTACTGGGCATGCTGCTGCTGCTGCTAAATTGCTTCAGTCGTGTTTGACTCTGTGCAACTCCATGGACTGCAGCCCACCAGGCTCCCCCGTCCCTGGGACTCTCCAGGCAAGAACACTGGAGTGGGTTGCCATTTCCTTCTCCAATGCATGAAAGTGAAAAGTGAAAGTGAAGTCGCTCAGTCGTGTCTGACTCTTAGCGACCCCATGGACTGCAGCCTACCAGGCTCCTCCGTCCATGGGATTTTCCAGGCAAGAGTACTGGAGTGGGGTGCCATTGCCTTCTCTGACTACTGGGCATAAACCCTAAGAAATATCGAATTCTAAAGGACACATGTACCTCAGTGTTCATTGCAGCACTGTTTATAATTGCCAGGACATAGAAGCCACCTAGCTGTCCATCAACAGAGGAATGGATAAAGTCATGGTACATATATACAGTGGAATATTACTCAGCCTTTAAAAGGGACAAATCTGAGTCAGGTGAAATGAGGTGGAAGCCTGTTATACAGAGTGAAGTAAGTCAGAAAGAGAAAAACAAATTATCATTTGGGCTTCCCAGGTGGCTTAGTGGTAAAGAATACACCTGCCAATTCAGGAGACTTGAGTTCTATCTCTGGGTCAGGAAGATCCCCTGGAGGAGGAAATGGCCACCCACTCCAGTATTCTTGCCTGGAAAATTTCATGGACAGAGGAGCCTGGTGGGACCCCAGTCCATGGGGTCACAAAGAGTCAGACACGACTGACTGCATGCATGCAAGTACGCAATGCATATCTACATGGAATCTAGAAGAATGGTACAGATGAACTTCTTTGCAGGGCAGGAATAGAGATCAGACATGGAGGAATTGAGACAGTAACACTGATATATATACATTACCGTATATATAATAGATAGCAAGAGATTGCTATATAATACAAGGAACTCAGTTCAGTGCTCTGTGATGACCTAGAGGGGTGGGACTGCTGGGGTAGGAGGGAGGCTCAAGAGGCAGGGGATATATGTATGCCTATAGTGGATTCACATTATTGTACAGCAGAAACTAGCCATTGTCAAGCAATTATACTCCAATTAAAAAAAATTTTTAAATAACACATGTAAGTGAATTAAAAAAAAAAAAATACTGTCCTACCACCAATTCCACACTCACTGTGTTAGAGTATAGCGCTAATACACCTGGCTGCCCGCCCGTGGTGACTGTTTCAGAACATGGACTCTGTATCTCTAATTCTTTGCCCTGTTACACACTGGCTGTGCCCCCTGGACAAGCTAATATCTGCCTAGTCTCCTCATTTTAAAAAGCAGAGACATTACTTTGTCAACAAAGGCCCATCTAGTCAAGGCCATGGTTTTTACAGTAGTCATGTATGGATGTGAGAGTTGGACTATAAAGAAAGCTGAGCGCCGAAGAATTGATGCTTTTGAACTGTGATGTTGGAGAAGACTCTTGAGAGTCCCTTGGACTGCAAGGAGATTCAACCAGTCCATCCTAAAGGAGATCAGTCCTGAGTGTTCATTGGAAGACCTGATGTTGAAGCTGAAACTCCAATACTTTGGCCACCTGATGTGAAGAGCTGGCTCATTGGGAAAGACCTTGATGCTGGGAAAGATTGAGGGTAGGAAGCGAAGGGGACGACAGGATGAGATGGTTGGATGGCATCATCGACTTGATGGACATGAGTTTGGGTGGACTCTGGGAGCTGGTGATGGACAGGGAGGCCTGGAGTGCTGCAGTCCGTGGGGTCGCAGGGAGTCAGACACGACTGAGCGACTGGACTGAACTGAGTCTCCTCATCTCTAAGGCAAGGTGTCACTAGCACTCCCTCATTGGACCAGGGAGGTAATACATGTAAATTGCTAATACACCTTAAGGACCACATGCTGGGAAAGACTAAAGGCAGACGGAGAAGGGGGCAGCAGAGAACAAAATGGTTAGATAGCATCCCCGGCTCAATGGACATGAAGAGCAAACTCCAGGAGACAGTGGAGGACAGAGGAGCCTGGCGTGCTGTAGTCCACATGGTCTCAAAGACTCACAAGACTTAGCACCTGAACAATAGCAACAAAACAAGCCTATAAGCATTTGCTACTCTATTGACTCCTTGTCTGAATTTGTTTCCTGTTGCTATTGTAACAAATCACCCCAAACATAAGGGCTTAAAACAACACACATTTATTATCTCACACTCTGTAGTTCAGAAATCTGATGCAGGTCTGGCTGAGCTATAATTAAGATCGTCGCTGGGGCTGTGTTCCTTCCTGCAGCCTCCAGGGTTGAGCCTGTGATCTTGCCTTTTCCAGATTCTAGAGGCTGCCTGCACTTCTTGGCATGTGTCTCCCTTCCATTTTAAAGACAGTGATGGCCTGTCAAGTTTTTCTCAAAAAGCTTCACTCTGACAGTCTTCTCCTGCCTCCCTCTTCTACTCACAGACTCAGTAAGCCTACTGGTTCTGTCCAGATAATACAGGATAATCTTCCCATCTTGAGGCCATGTGATCTGCAAGATTAATTCTGTTTGCATTCCTAATGACCTTCTGGCATTTAATCTAACATATCCACAGGTTCCAGGGAGCAGGAGGTGGACGTATTTAGCGTGAGGTGTTATGTTGCTTACCGCACCGTCAGGCTGTGAGACAGCTATCAGTACAAAAGAGGGCGGCTGAGACTCCCTTCTCCAGGCTTTTATGTTGAAACTGGGAAGTTTTAAGCAGGTGACCCTTGACCTCAATCTCTTTTATTAGCATGTTTTGTATGTCCCACACTTTGCTTCCTTTGCTTATAAACGCATTTTTGTTTAGATTTAGAAATAACTTCAGGCACTTCCCTGGTGGTCCAAGTGGTTAGGACTCGGCTCTTTCACGGCTGAGGGTTAAATCCCTGCTTGGGGAACTAAGATCCCACAAGCTTCAAGGTGTAGCCAAAAAAAATAAAAAAAGAAAGCATTTCAGATTTGTACTAAGACTTAAAAAAAATAATATAGAGAATGTCTGTGCATCTCTCACCCAGCTTCCCCAGTGTCACCATCTTACCATAATCATAGTACAGTGATCTGAAACTGGAAGTTAATGTTGGTAGAATGCTGTTAAATAAACCACAGTCCATATTGAGATTTCAGTTGTTTTTTTTTTTTCCTCCCATCCACATATTTCCCTTTTATGGGCCAGAATCCCATCCAGATCTCACCTTGCATTTTGTCATCATTTGTCTTTAGGTTCCTGCCGGATAATTGTAGAATGTCAATATCTGGTTGAGCTGGTGAGCTCAATGGTTGACATTCTAGAATCATCTGGGAAGAGCCTAAGACAAACGACCATGAAATGCAAGGTGAGATCCCAGGTGGCTAAGTTAAGAATCCACCTGCCAAGCAGGAGATGTGGGTTCAATCCCTGGGTCGGGAAGATCCCCTCGAAGAGGAAATGGCAACCCATTCCAGTATTCTTGCCTGGAGAATCCCATGGACAGAGGAGCCTGGTGGGCTGCAGTCCATGGAGTCACAAAGAGTCAGACACGACTGAGCGACTAAACCGCCACCACCTGGCCTCCGTAAGCATTAGCGTCTGCAGCCTCCTCTAGCGCTGCGAGGCTCTGCTATGACTCTGAGAACCCCCAGTTCAGCAACCTTCTTACTGCACCCTTCTCAGATTAACACTCTCCCCAGACATTGTGTTTTTCCTAAACTTATTATTTTTAAAACGTATTTGTCTGGCTAGGGCAGCACGCGAACTCTTAGGTGTAGCATGTGGGATCTAGTTCCCTGGCCAGAGGCTGAACCCAGGCCCCTGCACTGGGAGCTGGGGTCGTCGGCACTGGACCACCAGGGGAGTCCCTCTCCTAACTTCAGATTCCAAGCAAACTCTTGCAAAATGCCAACAAGCTACCCTGAGGTGAGAACAATGAAATGCCATTAAAGCATGGGAGAGTCTGAGATGCTTGATTTCAATCTAGGGCTGCTGGTCAACACTCTCTCTTCTCCCCCTTCTCCATTTTTCCCCCCCTTCTTCCCTCTGGTTTTGAAAACAGCTCATGGAATTGTACAGAAAGGGCATCAATAGATTAAAAACTGCTTCCCTCTAATAAAATGTTAAACGGTGTTGAAAATTAATCACCAGGGCCGCTGAGCTGCCCTCCTCAGAGGGAGACGGCTCGGGAAATTTAATAAATTATTATCACAATGATGTTCCTATTATAGAATTTGCATTTCATTCCCAAGGCTTGTATTCAGCCTCAAAGTTGCCCAATGATGGCTAACAAAACCAAACGGGACTCTTGTCTCAATGGTTAGAGGGCAACGCTTGGACTGGTCCATCAAAGGGTATTCTTTGGACTTCAAACTTAATTATTTCAGCTTCTGCTCTCACCCCTTCTTTGTAATTTTTGTTTCTTTAAGACAACTAAAGATAGTATTTAATCGTGAGAGTGCCCTCTTGCTGGAAACACTCGCTGTAATGATATGCCTAGCTTAAAAGCAAATCTAATCTACTTGCTTATTAAATTTAAATGTGTTTTAGGCTGATATGGTTTGAAGATGATATGTAGAATAACAGCCTCCATGGTTATAAATGTCAACTCTAAAAATTATATGCAATATAACATACAAAATAAATGCTGCTTCATCTTTACATTCCACTGTGATCAATTCATTAAACAATGTATTACAAGCCAAGAGGACGATTGTAAAATGCAAGACGCCATTTGTCACAGCATATTCTAAAGCACTCAGGAAATGCAATAGAGAATTTTTTTTTTTTTTTGGCAACAGATGATAGTTCTATTAGAAAGGGGGGGCAGCTTTCTGATGTATCAATACCATGAACCGAAATTAGTTCTTCAATCAGATATTAAAGACTGAGGACAACCATTCTTATGACAAAGTTCCATATTAAAACTCGGAGTGGGTAACAGGGGTTTCCTTAGGAACAGAGCACCGGTAAGTGTGATGGTAAAGAATTAAGACGGATTTCCTTCTGTGTTGAGAATCACAGTTCCACAATGTCCTAATCACACCACATTCATACCCTAGGCATCCCCAAGCTCAATGGATCCTCTGGATGCTCTGCAGGTGGGAGGAGGTGGACATGCAATATACAAACCTGGGCCCCTTCCTCAAAGTTCTAATTGAGAAGATTGGGGAGAAACTTGAAAATCCCCATGTATTTTTTTTCCTTTAAAAGCTTTGTTCATGATTCTCTGAACAGTGAACACCCTCTAAAGCATAGCCAAGTTTTGTTTCGTGTGTGTGTGTGTGTGTGTGTGTGTGCATGTATGTAGATGAGTCTGTTTGAACTGTTAAATGTGTGACATGGCAAATATGAGGAACTCGATTTGCCCCAGTGGATTTTCCAGGTGGTTCAGTGGTAAAGAATCTACCTGCCAATGCAGGAGACATGAGTTTGATCCCTGGGTCAGGAAGATCCCCTGGAGGAGGAAATGGCAACCCATTCCAGTATTCTTAACTGGGAAATCCCATGGACAGAGGAGCCTGGTGGGCTATAGTCCACACAGTTACAAAGAGTCCAACACCAGTGAGCAACTGAGCCAGCACACATTTGCCCCAATAAACAACATACTCTACCCAGTTATAAGTAAGTCAGAGAGAGAAAAATAAATATTGTATATCAATGCATATATGTGGAATCTAGAAAGATGGGATAGATGAACCTGTGTCCAGGGCAGGAATAGAACCTCAGATGTAGAGGACCAGACATGTAGACATGGTGAGGGAGTGAGCTGAGAGAGTAGCACTGACCCACACACATTACCCTGTGTGATCCGGATCGCTAGCGGGAGCCTGCTGGGTAGCACCAGGAGTCGGGTTAGTGCTCTGTGATGACCTACAGGGGTGGGATGAGGGGTGGGTGTGGAAGGGAGGCTCAAGGGAGAGGGGAAACATGGATACACATAGCTGATCCACCTTGTTGTACAGCAGAAACTAACACAACATTGTAAAGCAATTATCCCCCAATTAAAAAGAACAAAATCAAAACCACAGTGGTCAGAAGAGCCACACTTGCTTTCTCATGGTTGCTGGGTTTCTTCAAGTGGTGCTGACTTCTGGGTCGCTCTACATGCCTAACCATCTCCATTTTCCCTTCTAACTTAGGTCACTTCCTATCTCCCCTTAGTTCACCACTTAGAGATCAGAATTTCATTCAGAAAAGCAAGCGCATGGCTGCGAAGTTAAGAATCTCTGTTGGGAATGCATTGAAGAGTGAGAAACATCAATGCAAATACAACCAATAAGGACAGTTAACTCTGGCTGCAAGGATTTTTACTTTAAATTAAAATGAGAAAAAAAAATTCCCCAAACTCTTAACCTTTATTTTCATCTGATCAGAGACTATACTTCCCTCTCTGTTCCCCCACCATGCTCCCACCCCATCCATTCTTTCCCAGGTCCAGAGACATCCTGTTGTCAAACAGCAGCTTAACTCCTATTTGTGCTGAGAGAAGTGAGCTGACAAAGGAGAGGAAAGTTCAGGTGAGGCAAAATTCCAAGCAATGCATTTGATCACCTCAAGCCAGATATCTACCTGGGTGAGGCTGTACACGGGGTAGACCAGTTAGCCTGTCCACTCCCAGCTTGTAGGAATCTGCAAGGAAAAGGGGCACAAGGGACACTTTCCAGGTGGCAAAATTTGCCTTCAAACATCCAGAGTCCTCAATCTTGTGGACACATGTCCCACCCCTGGGACCACCAGAGTGGAGGACCCCCTGACATGTGTATCTTAAACAGTCAACTCAATCCCATTCCTTTGTTCCCTTGTAGAATGCCTTGCACCATCTCTCGTGGTCATACACTCTGTGACCATGAGAAAATTGTGCATCTGAGTCCCAAATACACTTGGGCAGGTGCAACTCAGGATGGCAACAGTGAAAAGGGACAAGTCTTCAGTGAGGTGTGCTCTTATTTTGCTTGGCACATAAAAGCATTCAGGAAATGGGGTGGGAGAAAACTACACACACACACACACACACACACACACATACACATACACACACACACACATGCACACACAGGGCAAAATATTCCACTTCAGTTTAGGGTCCATATCAGACCTTTGTAGAAGTAATGAAAGTGCTAGTCGCTCAGTCATGTCCAACTCTTTGGGACCTCATGGTCTGGAGCCCACCAGGCTCTTCTGACCATGAAATTTTCCAGGCAAGAATACTGGAGTGGATGGACATTCCCATCTCCAGGGGATCTTCCTGACCCAGACCTTGTAACATGCAGTTAAAAGCTTCCTCCAATTTTCAAAACTAATTGCTATGTAAATATCAACTTTAGGATTTTTACTGAAACCCCACTCAGACAATATCAGAGTGTTTTAATGCAAGGCTTGCAAGGCCAAAGGAAATGCAGGAGTGTGTGCTCTGCTTCTTTATTTTATCTGGAACATTTATGTCACCTTTTCCAGCTTTGCAGTTGTGGTCTATCTCTAGGAACCTACACTGAGCACATGGCAAGAGGGTGTTTATCTTCCATCACATGCATGCTTCTAGTTTCCTTTCTGGTCAGACAATAGATCTCTTGGTGAGTAAATAGATTCACCAAAATTTTTTAACCCAATCATCAAAATAGTCCACATTCCATGCTAAAAGTGTAAAGGTGAAAGAAAAAAAGTAAACCAAACAAGATGATCTATAACCCAACTATCTACAGAAAACTATGGTTAACACACCAAAAACATTTTTTCAAGGATTTTTTTTCCCTCTGTGTAAGCTAATTTTTAAAGTGCTCTGAATCTTTCCATACAGTTGTGGAATTTGCTTTGTTGACAATACATTGTAAACATTTTCTAATATGATCACCATAAATTAGCCAGTTCTCTATGTCAAAAATTTGGTTGTTTTCAATTTTTCACCATTAGAGAAAATGCTGACACATATTGTTTTTTTCTGGAGCCCTATTTGTTTCCATAATTTTAAAAAGGGCTTTTCCAGAGTGCCAAATTATAGGTATATTCCTTCTTAAGACTTTGCATGATTTTTTTAAGTGATTGATAATCTCTCAGAAGGAAGGACAGATGCCGTATAAAGGAAAATATACTTTAAATGAAAAAAGTGAAGGTGAAGTCACTCAATCCTGCCTGACTCCTTGCAACCCCATGGACTGTAGTCCTCCAAGCTCCTGTGTCCATAGGATTTTCCAGGCAAGAATACTTTAAATATCTATGTCCTATTTATACCACCTGTCCCTTCCTCTTTACATACAGTGTCAGGTGTTCAAAGTGACTAGACAACTATATTTCATTTATTTATTTACTTGGCCACACCATGCAGTGTGCGGGATTGTAGTTCCTCAACCAGGGATTGAATCCATGTCCCCTGCATTGAAAGTGCAGAATCTTAACAGCTGGACCACTAGGGAAGTCCCTGACAGCTCTGTTTTAAAAATAAGTTATAAAGGATATTTTGGGGAGGGCTATGTAGCAAAATGAATATAGACTGGGTATCTGACAATAAAGTTTCCCTGGTGACTCGGTGGTCAAGAATTTGCCTGACAAATAGGAGCTGTAGGTTCCATCCCTGGGTCAGGAAGATCCCCTGAAGCAAGAAATGGCAACCCACTCCAGTATTCTTGCTTGGGAACTCCCATGGACACAGCAGCCTGGAGGGCTACAGCCCATGGGTTTGCAAAGAGCTGGACACGATTTAGTGACTAAACAACAATTTGATGATTGGATTAAGGTTAATGCTCTTAGTTGCAATAATGTCATCAGAGTTTTTCACAGAATGGAATTTCTTTCATATTTATTTCTTTTGTATTTAGAGGCAAGTTTTACTCTGTGTGAAAATGTCCTTTCAAGTGGTTCTGCATGTCAGGTCAATTCTTAAATCCCAGTGTTAGTATACAAGGCCCACTGTATTTCTCTTTCTCCTTTTCTACACATCTGACATGTTTTGTAACAAAAAATACTCTTTAAAAAGAAACTAGAACACTTTTCTCAGTGGAAATGGAAATACACAGTGGAGTCCAGGTGGTTCAAGCATGAAAACACTACCAATAGACTGGTAGCAACAGAATCTCTAGTTTTGATATACCATGATGCTACTTGGGAGTCTGTCTGCTGACAGGCAGTGACATAAATAGCCTAAAGGGTATTCTGTGAAACAGCAGCACTTGTGTTTCCCACAGGTACCAGAGATCCCCAACCCTAACTCTCTGGCCCCCTTGATCTATACTAGCACACACTAACAAACCATGGGGGTTGCCAGCCGATAAATACTTGAGAGGAGCAGCAGCAAGGGTCACAAAGCAAGTCTCCACTAGGCATTTGCATCTATGCCTGAGAATGGATTAAGTTTGTTAGCACCTAGGGACACAGTGCCATGAACCATGAGTCGCTGTTTGTCACCACGTACCTGTGAGCCATGTACCGATGCTCAGATCTTTACAAGCCAAGGTAGAGACTTTACAATCTAAAAAGTAATCCAATAGCTTGACATTTGTGCTCATCATTTAACACTTTCAGTCAGAGAAGAAAAGAAAGAAAAAAGTGTATGTGAAGGTAAACTGCCTAACTAGGACTATCTCAGAGGACTACATTGATTTATGATTCTGACACACACTTATCAGCCCAGATGTTTCTCAAGGTATAATAACGGCGGCAGGGGTCTCTTGCAAACTGGTGTCTCCCATCTGGCTAAGAAATGTGTGTGTCCACAGATTGATCCATATTATCACGGGGATTACTAAGATGCAATATCATCGGAGCCAGTAGACACAGATAGTGCAAATCTAGCCTCATCTCTTGCAGACAAAAGTATGGAAGGCAATGGACTTCCATGTAATCCGTCTCTGTCAAATGCATTAAGGAAATTACCCGTCAGAAGCATCATGGCTGAGATGCTGTGATTAAACACAAACATGGAAATGCTCAGGGGTGTGGGGGAATCATTAGGGGAAAACAGTACACACAAACACCTCCTTCAATTTGCTTTCCTTAGAATTAATTCTGTGGTCATAAATATCTGAAATCCGCAGAGAGATCCATAACATGAAAGTTGTCAAGCATCCACTCTAGCTGAAGCTAAGCTATGAGTTTCCACCAGCTACCCCACAGTATCACATTGTTAGGTGGATGCAGTCAGATCAACTCAACAGACATTCCTCCACTGACTGTACCATTTCAAATGAGTTACTTAATCTAAGGCTCATTCCCTTATCTCAGCAGTGGTGCATTAATATGCATATTAGGTGGTCATGGTAACGCTTCAAAGAAATAATGTTTATGAAGTTTTAAGCATACATTTAGTGCAACATGAGCATTCTTATACATAGCACTAAGTGACAATTATGAGTAAGCATTATTGCTGTTGTCCATTAGTATGGCCACCTCATGCGAAGAGTTGACTCATTGGAAAAGACTTTGATGCTGGGAGGGATTGGGGGCAGGAGGAGAAGGGGACAACCGAGGATGAGATGGCTGGATGGCATCACTGACTCGATGGACGCGAGTCTGGGTGAACTCCGGGAGTTGGTGATGGACAGGGAGGCCTGGCGTGCTGCGATTCATGGGGTCGCAAAGAGTCGGACACGACTGAGCGACTGAACTGAACTGAACTGAACACACACCCATGCTTGTAGGTCAATAATCTTGTTGAAGGTTTCAAGTTGATAAGCAGAGGTACTGAAATTTAGAAGGAAGGTTGCTCTGTCTGTAAAAGTTCAAGCACTGTCTACAGCTCCGTATTGCTCATGTTCTTTAAAAAAAAAAAAAAGTTTCACAAGAGTTCACAAAGAGCTCAGGTATGGGAGTGCATATGTCTTTATGCATATCCAAGGGATTAAAACCTTGTATTTTGAATCCCTTGCGATTCTGAGTCATCCTACTGTTGCTCACCCAGCAAGGATTGCCTTCACAGGTATTCTAGAGAAACCAAACTTAAATAACTACATTAATTTTTGACCATAAGAGCGTGGCTGTGGGTAACTATACTGAAAGTCGCTCAGTCGTGTCCAACTCTTTGCGACCCCATGGACCATACCGTTCATGGAATTCTCTAGGCCAGAATACTGGAGTGAGTAGCCTATCCCTTCTCCAGGGGATCTTCCCAACCCAGGAATTGAACCGGGGTCTCCTGCATTGCAGGCAGATTCTTTACCAGCTGAGCTATCAGGGAAGCCCTGATAACTATAAAGAGGCTAAAAACCTACACAACGTGATGAACTAACTCCCTGTGTCACGGGGTGAGTTTGTGAATGTATCACAGCCACCATCATCTCTCTCCTCCACTTCTGCTAACACCTCCTAGCTCTCCCCTCTGCTTCCACTGTTCCCATCTCTGGTCCACAAAATTCCCGCGAATTGTAATGTAGATGATGTCCCCTCTCTCAGGTCACTCCAAAGACTTCCATTGCTCTGCCTAAAATTACAGCTCCTTGCCACAAACAAAAAGATTTTCTTGATCTACTTCTCCAGTTCTCCTTTCTCCTCTTTCCCTTGTTCTTAGAACTCATTCCAGCCACATGCTTCCCCCTCTCTGCACTTCAAACACACCATGCCCTTCCCTGGCGATGACCAGGTAGATGCCTTCATAACCCCAGACTGCCCTCACAGATCCTGGCGTCCTTCTGCCCACAAGACTGGCTGCCACCTCTAGTCCCCTGCACTAGCCCTAGGCATTTCAGTTCTCAGCATCCATTTCATTTTCTCAATGACACCATCACAACTGAAATCTTATCCTCTCTTTACTGGTTTACTTATTCTTTGTCTCTTTTAAACTATTCCCCAAATTAGAATGGCAATTTCATATGAGCAGAGACCTGGTATTCTTCATACTTAAACCTATGCCTGAAAATAGAAAAATTGCAGGGAGAAATATCAACAGCCTCTGATATGCAGATAATACCACCCTAATGGCAGAAAGCAAAGAGGAACTAAAGAGCCTCTTGATGAGGGTGAAAGAAGAGAGTGAAAAAGCTGGCTTAAAACTCAATATTCAAAAAACGAAGATCGTGGCATTCAATCCCATCACTTCATGGCAAATAGATGGAGGAAAAAGTGGAAACAGTGACAGATTTTATTTTCTTGGGCTCCAAAATCACTGTGCCTGGTGACTGCAGCCATGAAATTAAAAGATGCTTACTCCTTGGAAGAAAAGCTATGACAAACCGAGATAGCATATTGAAAAGCAGAGACATCACTTTACAATCAAAGCTATCGTTTTTCCAGTAGTCATGAATGGTGTGAGAGTTAGACCTTAAGGAAGGCTGAGAGCTGAAGAATTGTGGTGCTGGAGAAGACTGTTGAGAGTCCCTTGGACAGCAAAGAGATCAAATCAGTCAATCCTAAAGGAAATCAACCATGAATATTTATTGGAAGGACTGGTGCAGAAGCTGAAGCTCGAATACTTTGGCCACCTGATGTGATGAGCTGACTCAATGGAAAACACCCTGATTCTGGGAAAGAAGGGTGAAGAGGGAGAAGAGGGTGACAGAGGAAGAGATGATTGGATGGCATCACGGACTCAGGGACATGAGTTTGGGTAAACTCCGCGAGATAGTGAAGGACAAGGAAGCCTGGGCTGCTGCAGTCCATGGGGTTGCAAAGAGTCTGTCATGACTGAATGACTGAACAACAAACAACAGAGGACTTCCTTGCCAAACAAAAACTGAATGAAGATGAAAAGGTCTCCATAAACTGTATGCATTTCTTTCTAACAGTAACGCTAAGCTCTAGCTTGCTTTCTGTGTGTCATCTATTCCATGATTCCTGCCTGGAGATTACCATTTCGCCCTGTATCCTGAGTATATCTTCCTGCTTCAGAACCTAGGAGATCATTAACACAGGCTTCTAGAAACTTGGAAGTAAAATACACACACATGTGCATGGGCACACACACACACACATTTTATTCAGAATTATTTAAAAAACAAACGGGGAAGACACATGCATCCATGGTATGGAAACTTTAGATTGACCTCTCAAGGTTTTCTTAACAACAATAAATAAGGAAAAGTTTTGGTTCAGGATACTTCTGTAGTGTCTAATGGGCCTCCACTGATGGTACAAAAACTCCAAACCACAACAACAAAGTTACCCATTTCTTCTGCCATATTTAAAGAGACCAATCCCTTACCCTCACCTTCCTCTGTAAACTCACATACATGCAGACTTATAGTCATTTGGGGATATATTTTCCTAGTCCATGATGACTTCCCCAAACAAGTCTATCTCCTCACCAGTATAGGTGCCCTTAAAAAGTGGCTGTCCCGTGTGAACTCACTCACTGTGCCTCAATTAATAGGACCAAGGCTCAATGCTAAGCCCAGCTGGGCCAATTTCATTCTCTCTCCTAGAGAATTAAGGATGGCATTCTCTTATTTATAATTTTTGATATTCAAAACACATCGCTGTGTGCCTAGTATGCATAAAGAACTGTTTTTCTTTTGGTACCTTTAAAGCATTGTTTTAAATATGCCTTTGCTCACAAGAACGCAGGTCCTCAGAGGGGAGGCACATGGTAAATGAATGAACAAAGAGCATAATGCAATTTATGATCACAGCATGCGACTGGTCTGGCCAGCAAAGACCTTAGGAAGAGGTAACATGTGTTCAAATGTAATTAATATAAAGAAACTAGCAAGGCAGGGATCTGAAGGAGAGCACTCAAGAAAGACTATCTGCAACGTGCAAAGTGGGGAAGAAGAGCAAATAGGGTGAGCTGGCCGCGAATCAGAGAAAAGGCTGGGTTGCTGTCCAGGGTGCTGATGCTTTTCCTGGTCCATTGTGTGTCCTGCTCCTCTCCTCCTTGGTATCCTCTTGGCATCTATGGAATATTTTCAGACTAAATTCTCACTTTTCACTTAAGTGAGTCTGAAATAAGTTTCTGTTCTTTTCACCAAGAAGAATTAGGACTCCTTTTTCTTCTCAGATTTTAGACTCATAGTTCACCATAGAATATCTGTAAAAAGGCAAAAAGCTTGAAGAAGAAGAAAAGAGAACAGATATTTAGCTGTCTCTAAGTCTTTGGGGAGTTGAGAAAATGAGAGATTTTGCCACATTTCTTTGTGAGGTCATTTCATGCAGAAATCAGGCTTCGGGGTGGGAAGCAGATCCTTTTCACTAGTTGCTTTTTTATTTGTGGTCTTGGAATGCAAGCTAAGGTTCCTAAAGAAGAACATCACTGCTCACAAAACAGGGAAAAATGGCAACTCTTCAAGAGCTTCATGTAACTTGTAATTTGAGGAATGTTTCAGATTCTGACTCTCAAAACTAATTATCTACAACAAAGACATTTAATAAATTTCATCTTATGAGATGACTACAAACCATTGGTAGTGACTAAAAAATTGCTGCTAACACACTTCTGCGGAGAAGGCAATGGCACCCCACTCCAGTACTCTTGCCTGGAAAATCCCATGGACGGAGGAGCCTGGTGGGCTGCAGTCCATGGGGTCGCTGAGTCGGACACGACTGAGCGACTTCACTTTCACTTCTCACTTTCATGCATTGGAGAAGGAAATGGCAACCCACTCCAGTGTTCTTGCCTGGAGAATCCCAGGGACGGGGGAGCCTGGTGGGCTACCGTCTATGGGGTCACACAGAGTCGGACACGACTGAAGTGACTTAGCAGCAGCAGCAACACACTTCTGAATTCTTAATCAGTTCATCAGTGAAGAAGGTTGTGATCACCTAGTGATGTGTGCCATGGGTGGTGGATGAACTAAGGGAATTGGTCATGTCCTCTTCACCCACTGCTTCTGGGCCAAGGGAATTAACCCCTTCCCTGTTAAAATCATGATGGCTACGGCGTTTCTTTACCAAGCAACTATTTCAGAACCACTTCACAGGCAATTATCCAGAAAGTTCTCCTCTGCAATGAGAAGTACTTTTCTAACACTGGCATTACCAAAAAATGTGTGCTTAGTTGCTCAGTCGTGTCTGACTCTTTGTAATTCCACAGACTGTAGCCCACCAGGTTCTATCCATGGAGATTCTCCAGGCAAGAATACCGGAATGGGTTGCCACAGTTTCCTCCCAATGCAGGGGTCAAGCTCAGGTCTCCCACATTGCAGGTGGATTTTTACTGTCTGAGCCACTAGGGAACCCAAAAAATAAGAGCAATCAAAAATTCTCAGGCAGCCATAATTCCTATCACTTGTTAAGCAATGAGCAGAAGGTAGAGAGAGACAGAAGAAAAAGGAGTTTGGAGAGGGCAGAGAATAGAATGGAATTTCTTTTACTGAATCTTGTCCTTTGGTCATTCTGTGCTTATTAATTTGGTCCTCATGACCATGCTAATAAGGTAAGCAACCATTTCTCAATCAAAAATTCTCAGGCAGCCATAATTCCTATCACTTGTTAAGCAATGAGCAGAAGGTAGAGAGAGACAGAAGAAAAAGGAGTTTGGAGAGGGCAGAGAATAGAATGGAATTTCTTTTACTGAATCTTGTCCTTTGGTCATTCTGTGCTTATTAATTTGGTCCTCATGACCATGCTAATAAGGTAAGCAACCATTTCTCCACTTAGCAGCTGAGAGATGGTGGCTCAGAGAGGTTCAATGACTCATCCAACGCCATTCAGCTGGCAAATGGCCGGCCAGGATAGAAACTCTATCACCAAACCCCAACCTTTCCATTACATCAGCGGGGTCAGTAAACCAAGACCTGAGGGCAAAACTTGGCTTGCCACCTGTTGTTGAAAATACAGAATTACTGTAACATAGCCACACTCATTTGTGCATGGCCTGTGACTTCTTTGCCTGCAAAGTTAAGTAGCTGTGATAGAGATGAAATGGTGCACAAGTGTAAACATTAACTATGTTCCCATTTATAGGAAAAAAGTTTGCCAGCCAATGTTTTATGGCATTACGGTGAACTTTAAGCATAAAATCCTAAGCCTGACACATCCTTCTTTGTAACCATGATGCTTAAAATAAGCCTTCCCTGTGGTAATATTTTGCCTAAATATTTTCACCTTGAAGCAAGTATTCTGGCTTTTTTTTTTTTTTTATCATAATAACTCACAGTAGAAATGGAGCGGAGGAGTGTAGGGAAAGATAATTTTCCCCAAGCAAATCTCTTGCAGTCCTTGGTAACACCACAGGGAACCATTTCACCTTTTTACAGAAAAGGGAAGAAAACAGTGTCATTATACTTAGTTCCATGTCATCTCTTAGACAGCAAAGTACTATCTGATAAAATCAAAGAGTTCTACCAGATAAATCAATAGCAGTAGATAAACATGTTTATGGCTGGGCTTTCCAAAAAACATGACTTTAGAATATAGATATACATAGCCCTGCCCTGTATATCTATGAGAAGAGTATCCCATGGTGAGGAGACAGGCTTAGAGAAACTGTGCCCCTTTCTGGCTGTGTGACATCAGTTATTTACCTAACCTCCCTGAGCCTCAGTTTCCTATCTTGAAAGAAAATGAGAACAAGAATTGTATCCACCCCCCTTGCAGAATTACATTAGAATTTCTGAATTTTAATCTATATGTTATTATATTACATTAGTGTATAGATGTAAAGTTCATTAAAAGATGATGTAGCATTCAGTAAATGCTACATGAACGATGGCTAGTATCATCTGGATATTATTATTATCACATTATAGTAACAGGGCTGCAAAGCAGAACATGGGCAGCAAGAATTTTCACCATGGGTACTGAGGAAGTTATGGACAAAACTCCACAATTAATTCTCTAAAAGAAGTAATCCCTGTGTAAAATTTCTGGGGAACCTGTGAATTTTTCAAAGATTCTGGATACAAATGAACGATAATGCACCTCCAATGGACTTTTGTTTTTGTTGTTATTGGAATCATCCTTGGGTGATCAGCCTGGTGCTTAAGGAAAACAAAAGTGAAACATGTGTGCACAGTACATTTAAAATATTTGACGAAATGGAAACACCACCACCTAACAGACAGGTCCAAGAGCAAGCATAATTAACTGGTCTACAGCTTGGCAAATTCTCCTACAGATTTCGGTGAATCATAAATCAGTTCAAGAGGGAGCCAGACAAATTGTGGAGACCGAGCAAATCATCGAGAGAGATGGGAGGCAGAGAAAATTATTCTCCAAGGAGAAAATTTTTAGAATAGTGTTCTCTTAAGTAAGTGGGGGAGGTGCTTTGAGAGAGTCTGAACATAGAATCACTTTATATATTTCAATGGAAATGAGCTCACAAAGCAAAGGTAATTTAAGTGTCTTCCTTTCCAAAAAAAAAAAAAAAAATCCTGGTTAAGCATCTTTCAATATAAAAAACTGTAGCTTTATTCCACTCTCTCTGCCCACAAATACATCAAGAAAAGGAACACCTCAAAATGTATCAAATAAACTGGGATCTGGCCCCCCCCCCCCAAAGTAGTTGAACTTTGTACATTATTTATGTATCAGATTTTTTTAAATGGCCATAAAAATAAAAGTAGACCTACCCTCCATGTGGCAGTTTTATTAGTTAGTTTATTACCCACCATATGGGCTGCCATAGAAAATTATAATGGACCAGTATTGTTAACCATAAACAAAGTGAGACTGGATTATTATTTATGGTCTTGTTAACCAAATTAGTCAAGTCAACCCAACTGGATCAGTATGGGAAGCACAGATGAGTGTTCACCAAGCATAACTTAGAGAATAAATAGGTGACACCCAATGTCAAGAGACATCTGGTCAGTATGAATGCGCTTGACTCTTGCAGGAGAGAGGTGCATGCTAAGGTCAGGCCTGGGCTTAGCAACACCGATAATGGCTTTTAACATCAAACACAAGAATAGCTTCAGAGAAAAGTGTCTGACCCTGAATGTAGTAGGCATTTTCTTTCAGATTCCCCCCAATGGAAAAGTGATGTGAAAAATACATTCTCATAAATTTCACACAGTTTCCTCACCAGTGGATGCGTCAGACTGTTTATGTACCACCTGGATGTCCCTTTACAAATGATTACCAATCAGTTTCTCAATCAGGACTTCCCTGGAGGCACAGTGGATAAGAATGTGCCTGCCAGTGTAGGGGACGCAGGTTCTGTCCCTGGCCCAAGAGGATGCCACAAGGGGCGGAATACCTAAGCCCCTGTGACACTACTACTGAAGTCTGCGTGCCTAGACCCGTGCTCTGCAACGAGAGAAGCCACCGCAGTGTGAAGCCCGTGGGCCACAAGGACGGGTAGCCCCAGACTGCCGCAACCAGATCTAGACTGTATCTCATATAGTTCATGGGGTGACAAAGAGGCGGACCTGATTGAGCAACTAACACTTTCACTTTTTCACTGAAGCTCATTAAGACCGTGGGACTAGCTATGGCCAAACTGTTTGTGACCCAGTCATTGAATTGCTGTTACAAGATCTTGCGCCCTTGGTTCTTTCTCAACCACACCAATGTAGGAGGCTGTGTGTTTCAGAAAGTGAAGCTACATGCTGATGGTGTCTGCATGCCAGACGATGGCGATGGAATCGCCATGTCACCCCATGGATTTGCGGGCTGGCCTTGTGTGATAAAAGACACACTTCTGTGTTGCCATCACTGAGATTCTACGGGTTATTCGCACTTCCTGGCATATACGCATATGGTAAGATGCCATCGCTCAGTCGTGTCTGACTCTTTGCGACCACATGGACTATAGCCCGCCAGGCTCCTCTGTTCATGGGATTTTCCAGGCAAGAGTACTGGAGTGGGTTGCCATTTCCTCCTCCAGGGAATCTTCCTGACCCAAGGATCAAACCCAAGTCTCCTGTGGCTCCTGCATTGCAGGTGGATTCTTTACTCGCTGAGCCACCAGGGAAACAACATATATGCAGGTTCTGAGTAACTGGGAGCTTTTGTACGTGTGCACACGACTGCCAGGAGTCACTAAGTCACAAGGGAGGAGACAAGGGCTCTGTGTGCTGCAAATGCTCCCCAGATGATCTGATGAGCACACTTGCAGAGGGAAAAGTGCACTGGAGAGGTTATCTGGTAGCTCAGCTGCAAAGAATATGCCTGCCGATGCGGGAGACATGGGTTCAATCCCTGACCCAGGAAGATCACACATACCACAGAGCAATTACGCCCGTGTACCACAACTACGGAGCCTGTGCTCTAGAGCCAGGAGCTGCAACTACTGAAGCCCTTGCAGCTGGGAGCCCACGTTCTGCAACAAGAAAAGCCACCACAACTAGGCAGTCCCCGTTTGCAGTAACTAGAGAAAAAACCCAAGCAGCAGTGAAGACCCAGCACAACTGGATAAACATATATATGTGTGTATGTATATATAGTGCATTAGAAAGGAGGTGAGCAAATCACACTCACAGGTCCAATCCTCTCCAGTTATGGAAATAAAGTTTTATTGGCACACAGCCATGCTCATTCATTTATGTATCATCCAAGGCTGCTGAAATGCTACACCAGAAGACTTTGAATATCTGCAGCAGAGGTCGTTAAGACCTGCAAAATCTAAAATATTTATGATCTGGCTCTTTACAGAAAAGGTTTGCTGACCCTTGCACTCGAGTTTTGTGGAAGCGCCCTGCTTCCCGCTACAGCCTTGTTAATAATGCAGCCTGCTTGCAGGGCAGCACCCGAGCAAGCAAACTGGCCAACAAAAAGTAGGCGCTGAAAATAAGGCACGGGGCAGAAGACCTTCTGGGGGATCTCTGACCTACTTCTCACTCTTCTTTTCATCAACTCTTGAGGCCCCCAGGGCTTCTACTTTTTTGTTTGTTTGTAGAATGGACATTTTTCAGTTTAGTCTTGTCCACAGATAACCAGGCTGAAAGAGGACCTCAACGGCAGTTCCTGTTTTGCTGGAAGCAGCAACGTGGGGAAAAATACAGACCAGTCGACAAAACGGGAAGTGGTCTCCAGTTAGTTTTATGACACTGACTATGAGGTCTCTCCAAACCAGATTTCTTTTTGTAGGTCACATCTGGATTTATTTGCAAGTCGGGGTGGGTTTTGAATGTCAATGAGGCAGTGAGTATTTGTTTTGCTATTGAAAATCATCCTGTAAATAGTGAGTCAGCCAAAACTTTCATTTGGGTTTTTCTACATGTGCACCCGTGGCTGGTTCATGTCGATGTATGGCAAAAACCACCACAATATTGTAATGTAATTAGCCTCCGATTAGAATAAATAAATTAATGTTTAAAATAATTTAAAAAATGTTATGGCAAAACTGAACGAACTTTGTAACCAACCCAATAAATTACTAGAGAGAAACTCTGAAATTCTAATCTGATAATAGAGACATTTAAATGACAAACTTAAAAAAAAAAAAATTCCTCTTACCCCTACCTTTGTCTCTTCTCTCTTTTTTATGTTGCCTTCTAAAATTTTCTGGTTGTATTTCTCACTATAAATAGTCTTCCCAGGTGGCTCAGTGGTAAAGAACCCACCTGCCAGTGTAGGAGATACAGAGACACGGGTTCAATTCCTGGGTTGGGAGGATCTCCTAGAAGAGGGCACAGCAATCCACTCCAGTATTCTGCCTGGAGAATCCCATGGACAGAGGAGTCTGGTGGGTTACAGTCCACACTTTGGCAGAGTTGAACATGATTGAAGTGACTTAGCATAGCACATGAAAGCATGAATGGATTTGTTTATTCGTGTCTTTACTGGCTGTCTTGTCCTGACCCTGTTGAGAACAGGAATATCACCTAATTCTGTTTACTGATCTTCGGGATTTAAACCAAAGGTTGAAAAACGTGTCCTATAAAAGGCCAAACAGTCAGTAATTTAGGCTTTGGGAGTCATTTAATCTCTATTAAAGTTATTCAACTCTGCTGTGGTAGCACAAAGAAGCCATACATATACAGTATGCAAATAAGTGGGTGTGGCTGTGTTCCAATAAAACTTTATTTACAAAAACCGGTGGATGGCTGGGCTTGTCCTGAGTGCTCTTAGTTTTTCCCAAGATCCAGAACACTCCTTGACTCAGAGCAGACACCTTCTAAATACGTACTGTATGAGTGATATACAGAATGAATTCATTACAGCACCATCAAATGAAGGGATGAAATATACAAAGAAACAAATGAATGAAAGACCATCTCAACTGAATATGGTTAGATAATAGTCACTGAGTACACACTATCTGTCAGGCTTGCTTTCAAGTTCCAACAATTTGAAATCAAATAAAAGATTGTATAAAAATTTCTAACAGCTAAAGAAATTCAGAATGCTGCTAAGCAGTTTACATGCATTATCTCATTTAATCCTATCAATGATTTTAAGAAGGGAGTATTCTTATTAATCCCATTTTACAATTGAGTTAACCCAAGCTTAACATGGTTAAGTAGATCATCCAAAATCACACAGGCACACACACACACACACACACACACACACACACACACACGACGTGTATTGCCAGGAGGCTAACTGAAGAAATCTGACGTTAAGAACATGCTCTTAACCACCCCAGTGGTGTTTAGGAGGGACTTCAGTTGGCTGAAATCCACCTTGGTCGTGTGTCAACATACAGGGATGCTGATATGGGTGACTGCTGTGCACTCCCCTCCCGGGCACTCACTCTTTTGTTTTCAGAGCTTTCAAGGTTTGAAAATCTGAGCAACAGAGGAACCTGTATCTGGGGCTCGAACAGGCTCGGGGACGGGGGCAATGTATGACCCCTGAGTCCTTTCAACTCCTCTAAAAAGTGACCTTTTCCTAGAAATCACAGATTACCACAACCCAACTGAGAAACTGGCAGAGCCTTGCTTTGCCCTGAGAGGGAGAGAGTCATTTTATCAAAAGATAAAAGAAATAATACAAACTACTGTGTGGATGGAAGAGTTACCTTCAGAAAGTTTGCACTTAGAGGGTCATGTATTACTTTCAAGCTCTACTGCAGAGGTATATAGCCGCAAGGCTGGGATGATGAATCCAGATACTATCTTTTCTAAAGCAGAGTTCTCAAAGTGTGTCTTACCCAACCCATCATATCATTTGCATATGAGGTCAGTGTCCCCACTGATGCTGAGTTGCCAAAACTAACATCTAAGCTATGACTATAACAGAACAAGAAAAGTTCAGTTCTCTGCCCTATATTTCTGCATAAAAGGAGGGAATTCTTCCCCCACCATTTCCCCCCTCCCTACAGCTCCTTGCTAACTTATTCACAAAAGAAAGGGAACTACAGAGAGAGATGCAAGGCTCCTTCATGGACTTCCATTTCACAGGTGAATAAGGTTATTTCACTAAGAGGTCAGTGCTTTCCTGGTGGCTCAGATGTTAAAGCGGAGAAGGCAATGGCACCCCACTCCAGTACTCTTGCCTGGAAAATCCCATGGACAGAGGAGCCTGGTGGGCTGCAGTCCATGGGGTCACTGAGGGTCGGACACGACTGAGCGACTTCAATTTCACTTTCATGCACTGGAGAGGGAAATGGCAACCCACTCCAGTGTTCTTGCCTGGAGAATTCCAGGGACGGGGGAGCCTGGTGGGCTGCCGTCTCTGGGGTCACATGGGGTCGGACACGACTGAAGCGACTTAGCAGCAGCAGCAGCAGCAGATGTTAAAGAATCTGCCTGAAATGCAGGAGGCCTGGGTTCAATCCCTGGGTTAGGAAGATCCTTTGGAGAATGGAATGACAACTTACTCCAGTATTCTTGCTTGGAGAATCCCATGGATAGAGGAACCTGTCGGGCTACAGTCCACGGGGTTGCAGAGTCAGATATGATTGAGTGACTACACAAGGTCAGATACATGAAAAGATACTCAACATTGCTGAACATTACGGAAGTGCAAGTTTAAGCCACAATGAGATACCATTACTTATCCACTGGACTGGCTATAATTCAGAAGACAGATCATACCAGGATGGCACAACTAGGACCCCTGTATGTTGCTGGCAGGAATAGAAAATGATGTCGTCACTATGGAAAATAGTTTGGCAGTTTACTGATAGCTCAATGGCTAAAGAATCCACCTGCAATGCAGGAGACCCCGGTTCAGTTCCTGGGTTGGGAAGATCTGCTGGAAAAGGGATAGGCTACCCACTCCAGTACTCTTGATCTTCCCTTGTAGTTCAGTTGGTAAAGAATCTGCCTGCAATGTGGGAGAAAGGGGTTCGATCCCTGGGTTGGGAAGATCCCCTAGAGAAGGGAAAGGCTACCCACTCCAGTATTTTGCCCTGGAGAATTCCAAGGACTGTATAGTCCTGGGGGTCACAGAGGAGGACACAACTGAGCGACTTTCACTTTCACTTTGGCAGTTTAAGTTCAACATACAGTCCAGCAGTTCCACTGCTAAATATCCACTCAAGAGAAATACGAAAGTACGTGTTGACACAAAGACAGGGAAGCAAATGCTTGAAGCAGCGTTAGACATAAAATCCTAAACCTGGAAACAATCCAAGTATTCATCAGTTGATGAACAGATAAAATGTAGGCTACCTATACAATGGACCACTGCTGTGGTTTGCCTACTAAGTCATGTATGATTGTTTTGCAACCCTGTGAAATTTAGCCCACTAGGCTCCTCTGTCCATGGGATTTCCCAGGCAAGAAATACTGGAGTGCGGAGTCATTTCCATCCCCAGGGGATCTTCCCGACCCAGGGTCTTCTCCACTGCAGGCGGCTTCTTTACCACTGAGACACCTGGCAAGCCCTACAATAGATTATTACTCAACAATAAAAAGACATTACTGATGTATCAATCAATACTGATGAGCCTCAAGAACATTCTGCTAAAGCAGCTAGGTGCACAAGATTATATGATGTATGGTTTTATTTATCTGAATTGTCCCGGAAAGACAAATCTATAAGGATAGAAAGCAAATGACAGTTCTCACATGGCGGGTCTAAGTGGAACTGATCATAAACGAGCACAGGGTAACTCATCGGGGCGATGGAATTATTCTAAATCAGAATCGTGGCTATCTTACATGCACGTGACTCCCCACTCCAGTATTCTTGCCTGGAGGATCCTACGGACAGAAAAGCCTGGTGGGCTACTGTCCATGTGATCAGATATGACTGAGCAACTAACTCTTTCACTACTACTACCGCATGCATGTAAGTTCATTTAAAATTGAATTGTATGTTTATAATGGATGGGTTTTATGATATAAAATTACACCTCAATAAGCGGCAAACAAAATTTCATGTGTGAGGTTATTCTCTTTTAGTTTCTCAAGCCCTGCTCTCGAGTTACGTTTTGTGCCGAGATTCACTACGCGGCTGGGTTTTGGGGGAGACTTTAGCAGACTTAGCAGCCAAATGACAACAGGACAGATCAGAAGCACAGCGGTGGGCTTCTCTGACTCGGCCCTGGAGGATACAGTACTCTATTTCCTCGCAGAGGACACAAACACAGCCAGACAATGCTTCTCCTAAGGGTTTTGCTAAATGGAGTTAGCCAAGGAGAACTCCGTTCTCTCTGTTGTTCTGAGGTGCTGATCAATTAGAATGCTTTTGGTTGCATACAACACAAATCCAGGCTGAAACCACCTTAAACCATAAAGGAGTTAAGTAGTTTTACATCACAATAATTCAAGAACCTAGATGAAACATAACTTGCTTTCCCTCTAATTGAGCCTTATGAGATCAAATGCCCAACTATCAGTCAGTTGGGTTATTGTCTGATGAAATTCTGAAGCCTGGCTCCCAGAGGGAAATGTTGACAAGAGATTATCATGCCTGCTGTAGATCAGTTTCATTCCAACTCCAAAAAGGGAATGGTCTCAGATTCTCCAATGTCACGGGAACTTCATGGAGAGAAAGATGGACATGTGAGTACCCATTCTCCGGTGGTTCAGATGGTTAAAAATCTGCCTTCAATGCAGGAGACCCAGGTTCGATCCCTAGATGGGGAAGAACCGCTGGAAGAGGTCATGGTAATCCACTCCAGTATTCTTGCCTGGAGAATCTCATGGACAGAGCAGTCTGGCGGGCTACAGTCCATGTGGCGGGGTCACAAAGAGTCGAACATGACTGAGTGACTAAGCACACACACATGTGAAGACATGAACAAAAGCTCTGTTAGGAAGGGGAAGAAAGTTCCGGAATCTAGATAAACAACCAACTGGATTCAAAACCAAGCTATGAGAATAAAATCCCAAATCTGCCCATGTTTTGCCACCTGCCTAGTAGACAAAGCCTGTCTTTACTGGAAAGGAATGAAGTCAATATAGCAATCCATGAGAGGTGAAGGGTCATACTTTACTTAATTCCTGTCATGCCATTACTTAATTCCGGTCACCTCTCCCTTTTTCTGATTACAGGGCCCGAGAAATAGCCTTCATTTTTAACTCAGTTCAAGTGGTGTTTCTATCATTAATACTGCAATAGAGTCCAGGTTAATCCAATTATAAAGACATCAACTCTGCATGAGGAAGGGAAGAGCAAATTTCTCGAATGTCATGCAAGCTTCATTGACAGTCCATCACAGAACACAAGAGAAAAGTGAAAGGGAGCGTGTTAGCCACTCAGTCATGTCCGATTCTTTCTGACCCCATGGATTGTACCCCACCAGGCTCCTCTGTCCATGGGATTTCCCAGGCAAGAATACTGGAATGGGTAGCCATTCCCTTCTCCAGGGGATCTTCCTGACCTAGGGATTGAACCTATGCTTCCTTCATTGAAGGCAGATTTTTTACCATCTGAGCCACCAGGGAAGCCCATTATACAGCACAGGTGTTCAATAAATATTTGCTGATTGAATAAACCTTCAGCAACCAGCTCATAGTTTTTTGACCAAACTCTTGCTTGGGGAAAAGACCGGATGCTTTGTCTTTTATTCCATTTCTCAGTGTGACCCAGGGTGGGAAATGTGTTCTCTCACCCTCAACCATCAGAGAAGTGAATGGGCACAGTAAGTTATGAAACTGGTGTCATATAACAGTTATGACACCTGGCTGGAGAATATAACTCTACTCAATTTTATGATGCTTTGTGCTATGAGTGGAACTGAACTGCAGATGAGTCTACGGAATTATTTTCTCTATAGATGATTAAAATAAAAAAGTCCTAAATTTGTTCCACCCTCTCGAAGCCATTTTCAATCTTAACTACCACCTCCTAATATCTTTACTGCTCTTTCCCTAGTGTTTCTGAAAATTGCATTCAAAGTGTAAAAATAGTTTGCAGTACTGTAATTGAAATGACAAATGCTGAAATACAAGGAAGGAAGCAAGAAGTAAAGAGACAAAATGGCTTCCGAGAGGGGGAAAAAAAAAATGCCTGTCAAATTGAATTCAGTTCTGCAGAAAATGTGAAAATAGCATCCTCCTTTCTGAACCTTTCTGCACAGATATGCACATATATCTGGTTGCTTCTGAATTTTGTTTTATAGCATTAAAGTGAATGGGGCTTGGGAGGACATGTGTTTTTGGCAGTGGCGTTGTGCTTTAGCTAAAAATCCCTTACAATACCGGCTTCTAAATGCAGGTTTGCTTTGACCAAACTCCCATACCCTCGGGTAAAATTAAAGAGGATTAAAAGTAGTGGTTGTTTTTCTTTTTTATATTAACTACACAATAATTCTGTAACTTTATGATATTGAAATACACAAAACAATATTTCTATGTATCAATGTGTGTGTGCACTCAGTAGCTCAGTCGTGTCTGACTCTTTGCAACCACACGGACTGTAGCCCACCAGGCTCCTCTGCCTATGGAATATTCTAGGCAAGAATACTAGAGTGGGGTGCCATTTCTCACTCCAGAGGATCTTCCCAATCCAGGGATCGAACCTGCATCTCTGGTGTCTCCTGCTTTGGCAGGCGGATTCTTTACCACTGGCGCCACCTGGAAAGTCCTTATGTATCAAAAATCATTATTAATAAAATGTGTCTAATGTTTAGCACTGTTCTTTATTCTGACCTTGTATCATTTCTTCTTGTTGGGCATTAAAGTGTCAATTCTATCACGAGATTCCAGGGAAAGCAGATTTTTAATTGTTTCGTTTGCAATTCTTCTATTTGGAAACCGCATGGGGTGGCTCCCCAAATTTGGTTTTGAAACATTGTTGTAGGGTATTTGAGTCTTTTGCTTCAAAACTCCACCGGCAGGTTAGTTTTATATTGAGGGAGGTAATTATCTTCCCATGTTCCCCAGGCCTTCACTTCAGAAGGCAGTATGCCAGTTGTTTAACTCCACGTGTGAAGCCAACCTTTACTTTGAAAAGCCAAAAATGAAGACTTCTGATCCTGCCACTTTTGCCCCCATGAAGGTGAACTCCTAGTTGGGTGTCAAGATCCTTCTCCGTCTCTTGTTTCCAGCTTCAGGCCGACACTGTTGGTATAACGTGGGATGATGTGTGTTCCCTCAGAAGGAGATTTTTTTTTTTTCCTTTTCTTTTTTTTTTGTTATTTGCAACATGCAGGAAACAACGGGAATGCTAATTACATTTAATAGAACTTGGCACAATTTCTCAGGAGGTGGTGCTAATTTGCAGAAGGTAGCACTTCTGATTTGCTGATAAAAGGCTGAGGATCAAAGTGTGGTTTCGGGAGAGAGAGGAGTATGTATTTTTTATCCACCACTGCCATGGTGGGAATAACAATGTCTTCCACATTCTAAACACTCCAGTGGGAAGATTTAGTTTTATTATACACTTTATTAAGAAAATGTGTAGGGCACTGGGGAATAAAAAAATGCCAGTGTGTGTACGAGGGGAACAGATTTTCTAAATGGGATTTGGAAGCCCTAGTGTGGGTAAATTCATTGCGAGGAATGTGGATTTTAGGGAAATGAGACAAAATATGAAATTGCTGATTCCTACCAATGAACTTCAATTGTGGGATGCAGAATTATAGAAATGAAAGGTAATTCATAATTTATCTGATTTGGATGCTTTGCTTTACAGATGAGAGCATTAAGGCACACAAAGATTTATCCCCCCTCTACCCCAATATTCCAACTTCATGCGAATCCTGAGAAAACTGGAACTAGAAATCAGCTCTTTGTGAACAGTGTAGTCAACTTACTGCTCCACACAGCCTCAGACACAGGATCTAAAATCTGAGTCCCCCAGTCTTTCTGGAAACTGGTGATATATTCCCCCTTAAGAGCCACGGATTACCCAGGTGGCGTTAATGGTGAAGAACCTGCCTGCCAATGCAGGAGACTCAAGAGATGTGCGTTTGATCTCTGGGTCGGGATAATTCCCTGGAGAAGGGCATGGCAACCCACTCCAGTATTATTGCCTGGAGAATCCCATAGACAGAGGAGACTGGCAGGCTACAGTCCATAGGGTTGCAAAGAGTCAGACATGACTGAAGCAACTTGGCACACAGACACACAAGAGGCACGCCTAACTGGAGATGTGTCTCATTAATCATCCCACTTTAAGTTATATGTTATGCAAAATTTTACAGATAAAAAAGACACTGGCAAAACCGCAGTCCAAAGAATGATGAAACTTTAGCGAAGCACTGAGACAGACTGAATGAGTTATTGCAATTCTGATGCCTGTAAGCTTGGAAACACTGGCTAATGCCTCACCATACAGATAAACCCATTTGTGATGGCCCGTCTGGTATGGTGGAGTAAGCGGAAATGGCTGTTTCCATGTTATTGAGAAAGACACCAGAGCTCAGAATGTAAAGACAGAAAATCATGTTTTGAACATCGAGGAGGCCTCCTGGTCACAGTTTTATCTGTTGTGCTGAATTCTGTAGTACATTAAAGACCTACGTGTGTGTGCCCAAGTCGCTTAGTCATGTCTGACTCTTTGGACCCCGTGGACTGTAGCCTGCCAGGCTCCTCTGTCCTTAGGATTTCCCAGGCAAGAATACTGGGGTGGATTGCCATTTCCTTCTCCAGGGGATCTTTCTGACCCAAGGATGCGACCAGAATCTCCTTAAGTCTCTGCATTGGCAGGCAAGTCCTTTACCACTGAGTCACCTGAGAAGATCTGCTCTGAAAGAAATGTCTTGCTATACTCCTACAATTCCATTGGGGAGATTAGACAAAGTCATATAAATCAATCACAGAATAGACAACAGAGGGTCAAAGGGACATTAATGATGAGTAATTTATTAAGAACACTATATGTCGGGGGCTATGCTAAGTATTGAATTCTCATTGAATTCTCAGCAAGCTGGGAGGCACAACAATACTACCATTCTCATCACAGCGTGGAGGGCATCGAGATTCCAAAGACTTTAATTTGCGTGCCCAAGCTCATACCTCTTGGAAGGATAGAGCTGAGATTTGACCCCAGATGTTTTGCACTGTGCTTCATCAATCATTGGCGGGCAATGGTGGTGGGATTCCTGAAAGGCCCTGAGAGTTCAAGAACATAAAGGGAATATTCTAGAAGAAAGTAAGGATTGAGCTGGGCTTCCAAAATTAAATAAGATATAAACAAAGAGAAATAAAGAGAGGCCCTGGTGGAAGGCAGAGAAAGGAAGTGGAGAAAGATGGGAGAAGGTGTTTGTTGCCATCATCAGTGACAGAAACCTGGGGGAAAACTGGGCATGAAGGTAGTCAAGAAAGAAAGACCCATTTGTTCCAAGGAGCAGGTCAGAGATGTACATATAGTAGGTGTAGCTACTGAACAGGGATACCACGGGCAGCAGGTGGGCTCTGAGATCAGATGGAGGCTCTGAGTTGAAGCTCTGTTACCACCTGTGTGTGTGTGCTCAATCGTGTCCAACTCTTTACTACACCCATGGACTGTAGCCCGCCAGGCTCCCCTGTCCATGGGGTTTTCCAGGCAAGGATACTGGAGTGGGTTGTCATGCCTTCCTCCAGAGGATCTTCTCAACCCAGGGACTAAACCTAAGTCTCTTGGCCTCCTGCACTGGCAGGCAGACTCTTTATCACTGCACCACCTGAGTTTCACTTAAGTAAAATGACTGCCACCTTAGCAATCTTTATACTTTCTCTAAGATCCCATCTCCTCATAACTCCTCATTCAATCAGCATCCATGGAGCTCTGACTACGTGCAAGGCTCTGTTTTAAATGCTTAGGATACAACAGAGAACAAGACAAACCTTAGCCACACAGCCTTGGGTTAAAGGCTAATGGAAGAAGGTGCCTCTTAGATAATATGGGAATGGAACAGGAAATCCAGGTTGATTTCTCAGCTCTGACTACGTGCAAGGCTCTGTTTTAAATGCTTAGGATACAACTGAGAACAAGACAAACCTTAGCCACACGCCTTGGGTTAAAGGCTAACGGAAGTAGGTACCTCTCAGATAATATGGGAATGAAACAGGAAATCCAGGTTGATTTCTCAGCCTGTCACATCTCAAGTGGCCAATCAGTAGTGATGCGAAGGATGAAGCAGAATCACTATTGTTATTGTTATTCTTGTTACGATAATTATTAATTTTGTCCTCATGTCATCTATATGGCCTGTGCAAGAGGTTTCAGGAATGTGAAGTTATCTCTGTGCCACATGTAAGATAATATTAATTATCCAGTGAATGTGCGCCAAAATGCTAATTATATCAATTATGCATTTTTTGAACCTGAAAATATCACCCATGTAAGAGGAGAAGACAGATGAATTGATGTTCTGAATCATCACAGGCAACAAAACCGCCTAAAGATCGATGTGGCAGTAAACGCTGCACCAAATTTTGGCTCTGTCACTGACTCTGAGCTTTCGTTTCTTCATTTATAAATGGGACTAATAGCGCATTTGTTGTGTAAGAATGTTATGAAGATAGTTAGTCACACATACTGTGTGTGCTCAGTCGGTCAGTCGTGTCTGACTCTTTGCAGCCCCTTGGATTGTAGCCAATCAGACCCTGCTGCCCATGGGATTCTCCAGGCAAGAACTCTGGAGTTGGATATCCTCCACTAGGGTATCTTCCCCACCCAGAGACTGAATCCTCTCTCTTGCGACTCCTGCATCGGCAGGCGGGTTCTTTACCACTAGCGCCACCTGAGAAGTTCAGTCACATATACTGGAGTTCCCAACTGGGGAGACTTTTGTCCTCCAGCAGACCTTTGGCTGTGTTAAGAGACATTTTTGGTTGTCACTTGGAGGAAGATGTTGCTGCTGGATCTAGTGGGTGCAGCAGATTTGTAGGATGCTGCTAAATGTTCTACAAATCCATAGAGCAACTCGCCCTTTCCCACAGAGACTTTTCTGACCCCAAATACCAGTAGTGCCCAGGTTAAGGAAACTCTAATACATGGAAAGAATACTTCGCATGATGTCTAGCACTTCATAGGAACTCAAAAGTGATGATGATGATTATTATTGTTACTACAATTAACATTTTCATCATCCCAGCATACTGTATCCTGTCCATGGATAGAGAAGTAAACTATAGCCGTGGATGGTGGCAGAATTTGAAATAACAATTGACGATGTCTTCTTATTAGGAGAGAACTTCACATTTTTCCTACCCTGAAACACTGGCTCATTTATTTCCTTTTTCCTTCCACATCCAAACACCTTATTGTCAGTGTAACAAACACTGTATTTAAATCCAGTTATGATTCTGTGCGATGGTTTGTTTCTTTTAATCAGAACTATTAGAATTATTCCCCATGGAGTTCACCCAAGGAAGGACATCACAAAACCTTTAAATATATATATACATAAAGTTAAAATAAAATGGAGTCAAGACTAAGATAGAGCCACACTCTTCCCATTTGAAAGTATATTTGTTCATGTCAGGAGAATGAAGGCTGAATGCATTATTCATTAGAATAACAGTTTATTGGCAAAATTGTTGTCTTTGGATGGTGTGCATTATGGAGTGAATAAATAATGTGGGATGGATATTTTTAGAGACTGGAGAGTAAATCTAGGAAGAAAATTCGCAACAGGAAGGAAAGGAAGTTATAGCTAGAAGTGGCCGAGGCTTCTCAGTGAAATATGCAAAGGACATAAAAATTGCCTCGACCAAGACATAAAGCAGAAAAACAAGGGAAGCTCTTCTATACAGCTTTTCCTTTGTGTGTGTGTGTGTGTGTGGCTTTTTCTATTAGCTCTCAACTGAATGCTCTCTGTACCAGGACGCGTAAAATTAATTAGGTTTTCTATGGCTATCTTCCTGAGCTGGCCGATGAAGTTCACAAATCCACAGAGACTGAGAATTAGAAGACAATCTGATCATTATTATGTGTTTGCCTTGTTTTCTCATGAGACATAACTGACACATAACATTGCATAATATGTACTATGGAATATTACAATGGAATATTACTCAGCCATAAAAAGGAATGAAATTTGGCCATTTGAAGAGATGGAGATGGACCTAGAGTCTGCCAATCAGAGTGAATTAAATCAGAAAGGGAAAAACAAATTGCATATTAACGCATATGTGTGGAATCTAGAAAAATGGTACAGATGAACCTGTTTGCTGGGCAGGGACAGTCACAGATATAGAGAATGGATATGTGGACACTGGGGGTGGAGGGAAGGGGAGGCTGGGACAGACCTGCATACACTACCATGTATTTCAAGAGGGGAAGCTTCTGTATAGCACAGGGAGCTCAGCGTTGCTCTCTGTGAAGACTTAGATTAGTGCGATGCGGGTGGGTAGGTGGGAGGGAGGTCCAAGAGGGAGGGGATATATGTAGACATATAAAGAATTCACTTCATTGTATAGCAGAAACTAATACAACTTTGTAAATGCTGGGCTGGAAGAAGCACAAGCTGGAATCAAGATTGCTGGGAGAAATATCAATGACCTCAGATATGTAGATGACACCACCCTTATGGCAGAAAGTGAAGAGGAACTAAAAAGCCTCTTGATGAAAGTGAAAGAGGAGAGTGAAAAAGTTGGCTTAAAGCTCAACATTCAGAAAATGAAGATCATGGCACCTGGTCCCATCACTTCATGGGAAATAGATGGGGAAATAGTGGAAACAGTGTCAGACTTTATTTTTTTGGGCTCCAAAATCACTGCAGATGGTGACTGCAGCCATGAAATTAAAAGATGCTTATTCCTTGGAAGAAAAATTATGACCAACCTAGATAGCATATTGAAAAGCAGAGACATTACTTTGCCAACAAAGGTCCTCCTAGTCAAGGCTATGGTTTTTCCAGTGGTCACGTATGGATGTGAGAGTTGGACTGTGAAGAAAGCTGAGCACCGAAGAATTGATGCTTTTGAACTGTGGTGTTGGAGAAGACTCTTGAGAGTCCCTTGGACTGCGAGGAGATTCAACCAGTCCATTCGAAAGGAGATCAGTCCTGGGTGTTCTGTGGAAGGAATGATGCTAAAGCTGAAACTCCAGTACTTTGGCCACTTCATGCAAAGAGTTGACTCATTAGAAAAGACTCTGATGCTGGGAGGGATTGGGGGCAGGAGGAGAAGGAGATGACAGAGGATGAGATGGCTGGATGGCATCACTGACTCAATGGACGTGAGTCTGAGTGCACTCCGGGAGTTGGTGATGGACAGGGAGTCCTGGCGTGCTGCGATTCATGGGGTCACAAAGAGTCAGACACGACTGACCGAACTGAAAGAATTATACTCTAATTAAAAAAAAGTCCTTGTATGATATTGAAA
Source organism: Cephalophus harveyi (assembly GCA_006410635.1). Taxonomy (NCBI): domain Eukaryota; kingdom Metazoa; phylum Chordata; class Mammalia; order Artiodactyla; family Bovidae; genus Cephalophus; species Cephalophus harveyi. The sequence goes on from SJYT01017757.1 coordinate 65,189, forward strand.
AGAAAAAAAAATAAAATGAACATGTTGATTTGTTACATTCATATATTGCAACATGATAACAATATATCATAGTTGTTAGGTAGCTAACAACTCTGCTAGGTCACTAGTAGATCATTTCTTCCTTGTGCTGAGAACAGTTAAGAGCCAGGCTCTTAGCAAATTTGGAAAATATAACAGTACTGTTGATATGGTCTTCCCTGGTGGCTCAGTGGTAAAGAATCTGTCTACCAATTCAGGAGATGCAGGTTTGACCCCTGGGTTGGGAAGATCCCCTGAAAGGAAATGGCAACCCAGCATTCTTGCCTGGGAAATCCCATGGATAGAGGAACCTGGTGGGCTGCAGTCCATGGGATTGCACGAACACGACTTTGTGACTAAACAACAATTGTTGATTGTAATCACAGTCTCATATATTGGACTCCCCAGAACTTATTCATCTTCTAGCTGCCAGTTCGTACCTCTTGCCCAGCATCTTTCCGATTCCCCCATCTCTTATTCCCTGAAAACCACCATTCTACTCTGTTTCTATGAGTTCAGTCTTTTTCAGATTCCACATGTACAGTATTTAACATATACAGTATTTAACATTGTCTGAATTATCTCACTTAGCATAATGCCCTCAAGATCTATCCCTGTTGACACAAACAGCAGAGTCTCCTTTTTCCGCATGGCTGAATGACATTCCATTGTGTATTTTCTTTATCCATTCATTTACCAACAAACACACAGGTTGTTTCTATATCTCGTAGACTCTAAATAATATTGCAATGAACATGGGAGTGGAGGTATCTTTTCATCATCCTGTTTCCTTCCCTTCAGATTTTTTGAGGTGCCTCCATCCTGTTTCCATGGTGGCTGAACCGATGTACTCTCTACAGCCTCACCAGCAGAGGGAACAGGGTTTCCTTCGCTGCACACCCTCACTAGCACGTGTTACCTCTTGTCTTCTTGAAGATCGCCAGCTTAACTGGTGTGAGGTGGTTCTGATTCCAGTGTGCATTTCCCTAATGATCTGTGCTGTTGAGTATCTTTTCATGTACTTGATGTCCATTTGGATGTCTTCTTTGGAAACAATGTTTATTCAGTACCTTATTTTGACACCTGATGGTTAGTTTTTTGGTTATTGAGTTGTATGAGTTCTTTGTACATTTCCCATATTAACTCCTACGGTTTTCAGATATTTTCTCCCATTCGGTAGGCTGCCCTTTTCATTGTGTCAATGGGATCACTAAGGTCTGTTGCTCTTCACCTGCTCAGTTTAATTCTCTTGTTGTTGCTCAGTTTCTCACTAGCGTCTGACTCTTTGTGACCCCATGGACTACATGCAGCAGGCCAGGTTTCCCCGTCTTTCACCATCTCCTGGAGTTTGCTCAAACTCACGTCCATTGAGTTGTTGATGCCTTCCAACCATCTCACTGTCTATCACCCCCTTCTCTTCCTGCTCTCAATCTTTCCCAGCAATCTTTCCCAAAAGCCAATGAGCTGGCTTTTTGCATCAGGTGACCAAAGCATTGGAGCTTCAGCTTCAGCCTCAATCCTTCCAATGAATATTCAGGGTTGATTTCCTTTAAGATTGACTGGTTTGATCTCCTTGCAGTCCAAGGGACTCTCCAGAGTCTTCTCCAGCACCACAGTTCGAAAGCATCAATTCTTTGGTGCTCAACCTTCTTTATGGCCCAACTCTTATATCCGTACATGACTTAGCAAACAAAACTCTTCTTCTTTCACTCTCTGGCCAGCTGCACATCAGACCTTGGTTCATTTCCTGCTCAGAGTGAAAACAACTCACTCACACTCTCCAAACCTTCCAGATCAACCCTCGGCTAGCTAGGGGAACCACACCTCCATCAGCAATATTAATACAAAGCTGCTTCTCATATAAAAGCTGTCACTGGTAAGTGAACTTTAATGCTGATTGATTCAACAGAGAGGAGATCCTTTTGCTTCATTGAATCCCTTAAAGGCAGCTAATGCTGTAAACTATTCCAGAGCATTTTATGTTTTTCCTCTGGGGAGGAAAAACCTGCTTCATAAAAAATTGAAATCTAACTTAAAAAAAAAAAATCCCCACATAGTGTGGCTCTACAGTGTTAAGAAGAGCCTCTTGTGATCTCCCAGCATCACTAGACAAACACACAAATTAAACACTTCCCTAGAAGTGGGGTTGGCTCCCTTTCTCTGTAAGGGCCAGAGAGTAAATATTTTAGGCTTTGCTGGCCATATGGTCTTCTGTGCTACTCAGCACCATAGCTTGAAAGCCACTATAGGCGATATGTCAATGAATGGGTGATGCTCTGTTTTTGTAAATATTAAGGCAGGCTGATTATAGCCCTCAGGCCTTAATTTGCAGACCCATTAGTTTCCTGGGGCTGCGGAAACAAAAGACTGTAAATGTGGTGCCTGAAAACAACAGAACCTTTTTTTTTTCTCTCTCTCTAAAAGTTCTGGAGGGTGGAAGGCCAACATCAAGGTGTCAGCAGGATTATGCCCCCTGTGATGGGTCTCAGGTAGGAATCTCTGTTGCCCTTTTCAGCTTCCAGGGGCTCCTGGATTTCCTTGGTTGGAGGCAGAATTGCCCAACTTCTGATTCTGTCTTCACATGACCTCTGCTCTGTGCCTCTGTGTGTTCTAATCTCCCTCTGTTTCTTTTATAAAGACACAAGTCATTGGCTTGCGAGTTACTCTGACTCCGGTTTAATTTTGCCTCAAGATTCTTAACTAATTATATCTGCAAAGACCCTATTTCTAAATTAGGTCACAGTCTGAGACTCCAGGTAGATGTAAATGTGTCTTGGTTCTTGCCAGCCCTGATCCCTTATTCTAGTTTATGATCTGGGGTTAATTCAAGAAGCAGACCTGGGCTTCCCCAGTGGCACTAGTGGTAAAGAACCTGCCTGCCAATGCCGGAGACATGGGTTCGATCCCTGGGTCAGGAAGATCCCCTGGAGAAGGAAATGGCAACTCACTCCAGTATTCTTGCCTGGAGAATCCTATGGACAGAAAAGCCTGGCGGGCTGCAGTCTATGGGATCACAAAGAGTCAGACAGGACTGAGCGACTGAGCAGTCACACATACAAGAAGCAGACTATCTATTTTATAGCTCACTTAAAATTCCCTCCCCTCCTGCAGTTACTTGAAAATGTCTGCAAAGAGGGGCAGCAGCAGTGCTGTTAAAAGCAAATAATAATAAGGATGATGCTGCTGTAAAAGACACCTACTGAATGGGAGAAGACTTTTGCAAATGACAAATCTGTAAAGGAATGAATATCCAAAACAGACAAAGAATTTACACAACTCAATGTCAAAAACAAAACAAAACAAAACAAAACACGCTCCAATTTAAAAATGAGCAGAGGATCTGAATAGGCTTTCTTCCAAAGAAGGCATACAAATGGCCAACGGGCACCTGAGGAGATTCTCAGCATCACTATCAGGGAAATACACATCAAAATCACGGTGAGACCTCACCTCACACTTTGCAGAAGAACAGTTTTCCAAAGCACGACAGATAGCAAGTGTTGGTAAGGTTGTGGAGATAAAGAAACTGTCATGTATTGTTGGTGGGAAGGAAAATTGGTACAGTCACTATGGAGAATGTTATAGAGGTACCCTAAAAAAAAAAATTGAAAATAGTGCTACCATACAATCCAGCAATTCCATAAATTGTCTTAGTTGATCAGAAAAAAATGAAAACACTCATTTGCAAAAATATATGCACCTCAATGTTCACAGCAGCATTACTTACAATAGCCAAGATATGGAAGCAATCCAAGTACCCATCGATAGAAGATTGGATAAAGCAGAGGCAATATATATTTCTCTGTATATAGATATAGATGCACACATATGCAGTATCACTCAGTAATAAAAAAAAAAAGAAAGAAATTCTGCCATTTGCAACAGCATGGATGGACTTGGAGGTACTGGGCTTAGTGAAATAAGTCAGATGGAGAAATATAGATACTGTATGATTTCATTTATATGTGGAATCTAACAAAAATAACCGAACAGTCAAAGACAAAGAGAACGAACAGATGGTTACAGAGGTGAGGGGGTGGGGTGGGGGCGGGGGGGAGAAACAGGTGAGGGAGCGGAAGAGGCACCAACTTCCAGTTGCAAAATAAATGAGTCAGGAGTATGAAATGTACAGTGTGGGGAACCTAGTCCATCATTATGTAGTATCTTCACATGGTGACAGATGGTAACTCGACCTAACCGTGGTGATCATTTTGAAATGTAGAAAAACACTGAATCACTGTGTTGTACCAGGGAAACTAACATAGTGTTATAGGTCAATGACACTTCAAAGATGAACAAATTCAGGAAAAAAAAAAAAAATCAGATGTGTGGTTGCCAGAGGCAGGGGATTGGGGGAGAGGGAATTAGATGAAGGCAATCAAAAGGTACAATCTTGTAGTTATAAGAAAAGTAAGTACTAGGGATGTAACATACAACATGGTAACTATAATGAACACTGCTGGGTTTATACATGAAAGCTGTTAAGAGAGTAAATCCTGATGGTTTTCATCACAAGGAAACCTTTTTTTTTTTTGCTGTTTCTTTAATTTGTTTCTCTATGAGGCGATGGACATTCACTCAACTTACTATGGGAATTATTTCATATTGTAAGTAAGTCAAATCATTATGCAGTATACCTTAAATTTACATAGTCATGTCCAACTCTTTTGTGACCCCACAACAGACTGTAGCCCGCCAGGCTCCTCTGTCCATGGGATTTCCCAGGCAAGAATACTGGAGTGGGCTGCCATTTCCTTTTCCAGGGGATCTTCCTGACCCAGGGATGGAACTTGTGTCTCCCGCCTTGGCAGGCAGATTCTTTACCATTGGGACACCAGGGAAGCCCAAATTTATCTGTCAGTTTAATCTCAATAAAAGGAACAAAAGTAAAAAAATCAATGAGAATAACCCAATAGTCCATAAGAAGGGGAGATTTTGGATTAAATTATGGAGCAATACTTAACAAAAGATTCTATACAGGCAACAAGTAGGGGGGAAATAAGCTAAAGCAAAATAAGCATAACACTCAGATGATTTAACAGAAGATTCTGTACAAGTAACAAGTAGGGGGTAAAATAGGCTAAAGCAGAATAAGCATAACATTCAGATAATTTTGAAATATGGTTGCATATGTGTGTGTGCATGTGTACAGGATAAATGATAAACTATTAGGTTAAAATCATTACGTCTAGAGTGTAGGATTTGGAAGGGGAATTTCCTGTATTCCATGTGCTCTTCTTCTTTTGTGCTTTTGATTTTTGCAACAGACATGGATTACTTCTGCCATGGAGTGGGGGGTGGCAGGGGGGACACTCAATAAAAGTAAACTTAAAAAAAAAACTCCTCAAACTGTTTTGCTGTTTACAAACTGAGATCATGAGGGAGTTTATTTAGACTCTGAGTGGGGGAAGGGGGAGGAAGACTGAGCTTCTGGGGATAATAAAGGGAACAGAAGAAACAGGGGGTGACAGAAACAGATCAGATTGTGAATGATGCCAGTCACCCATTTGCCAAAGCAAAACATCACCAGAGCAGGCACTTCATACATAGTCATAAAATTCCCTCACCCGTGTGCCATCGTCCAAAGCAAAATCCCTGACCATGCGCCTTTGCTCTGAATTGATAAGGTTACTAATTACCAGGGGACAAGGGCTCTCTGTGGTGACATTTATACAATTCCCTGCCCTTCCATCCAATTCAAACAAGGTAATACTCAAAGGAAATTGGCCAGTAGATTCCTTGCGCTTCAACTCAGGCAAGTCAAAACCTTTCCAAAGCTCGACTGGCTGGTATTAAAATAAGAAAATTAAACTTTAAGAGTCTCAAGTTGCAGATGCTTTCACTAGTTTGGGAGTTATTCATATGGGTGCCACTCTGCTTGGCAGATAAATAACATGGACATAATGCGTTTTGTGCGGTCTTACACGCAATATAAAAAAGATTGCATTCACATACAGTGTAACAGAAAAGTAAAGATGCTAGGTCATCTATCCAAGACCGTAATGCCAGCTGGTGACCAAAATTGTCTCTATTTCAACCTGCCTTTTGAGGGGAAGGACTAGAGAATACCTTACATTATTCATTCAGTTTGTATTTAAATATATGCATACTTTACCTTTTGTAATGCTCTGCTGGTTCCCACCATTCAACAGCACAAACCAGATGTAACTATCCACACATCCCCTCACCCCGAGCCTCCCTCTCCCCTCCCCTGCTCCCATCCCTCCAGGTCCTCACAGAGAGCCAGACCGGCTCCCTGTGCCCCACAGCAACTTCTCACCAGCTGTCCATCCAGTTTTCAAGTCTATGATTGCTTAATAAGAAAGAAAGAGGAGGGGGAAGAAGAAGGAGGAAGATAAGAAGGAAGAAGAAGAGAGGGGCTTTAAAGTGACCTTTGCTTACTCTTTATCTGGGAATCAAGACATCTAGATTCTTAACATTGGTTTCACCATTGTTATCATCTGCATAACAGGGTTTAAAGAAACTTACTCATTTATATTGATAGAATTATGGTAATAGTAAAATGAATATCCAAATGAATGGGGCTATATATATTCATTTTAACCATCCTATAATCACACATGGAGAAATCAGTTCAGTCGTTCAGTCATGTCTGACTCTTTGCGACCCTATGGACTGCAGCACGCTAGGCCTCCTTGTCCATCGCCAACTCTCAGAGTTTACTCAAACTCATGTCCATTGGATGGAGATGCCATCCAACCATCTCATCCTCTGTTGTCCCCTTCTCCTCCTGCCTTCAATCTTTCCCCGTATCAGGTTTTTTTCAAATGAGTCAGTTCTTTGCATCAAGTAGCCAAAGTATTGGAGTTTCAGCTTCAACATCAGTCCTTCCAATGAATGTTCAGGACTGATTTCCTTTAGGATGGACTGGTTGGATAGGGAGAGACAGACAGAATAGGTAGATGATAGTGAAATGAAAGTCCATCAGTCGCGTCTGACACTTTGTGACCCCATGAACTGTACATAGAGATGCAGGTTTGATCCCTGGGTCTGGAAGATCCCCTGGAGGAGCACATGGCAACCCACTCCAGTATTCTTGCCTGGAGAATATCATGGACAGGGGAGCCTGGCAGGCTACAGTCCATGGGCTTGTAAAGAGTCAGACACGACTGAAGTGACTTAGTATGCACCGACTGTAGCCCACTAGGCTCCTCTGTCCTTGGGATTCTCCAAGGCAAAAATACTGGAGTGGCTACCCCCTCCCTTCTCCAGGGCATCTTCCCAACCTAGGGATTGAACCTGGTCTCTTGCATTGCAGGCATACTCTTTACAGTTATGAGCCACCAGGGAATAGATGATACATAGACACTATTTTAATGTATTTTGAAAACTAGACATCATCCTACCATTACCGGCACACTCCAGCCACAGGGGAAAGTGCTGGCTTCCCTGCCATGTCTGCTGGAGCTTGAAGGGGTTTCTCTGGCAAGACACCAACTTCCTTGTGAGAAGCTGGCTGCAGGTCTGAGAGAAGGAAACTGACTCGTTACAGTAAATGTCAGCACCAGTGGGACAATCTTACTGGCTGGCTGTGTTCTGCGAACAAATATGCTGTTATTGCTTTTTGACCTGGAAAACTCCACTTGGGGAGCCCCGCCCCAAACTTTGAGCCTGTTTAGAGAGAGAGTGAGCCCTGAGACTCTCATTTTGACCCTCCATATGCAGATCACTGGACATGTGACTCCCTAGAAACTTCTCAGCATCCAGCATTCATTCTGGCCTCACTTCTACAAATGCTGCCTTATATTCTTGTAAGTATCTAGAAAGATGATTCTCATGAGTAATGTATGCATCCTTAGTCGCTCAGTCATATCTTACTCTTTGCCACCCCATGGACTATAGCCCACTAGGCTCCTTTGTCCATGGGATTCTCCAGGGAAGAATACTGGAGTGGGTTACCATGCCTTTCTTCAGGGGATCTTTCCGACCCAGGGATCTTATATATCCTGATTGGCAGACAGTATATTTACCACTAGTGCCTGGGAAGCCCTCTAATTGACATACAGCAGTGTATAAATTTAAATTGAACTTTATCTTCAGTATCTCAGCATGGAAATCTCTAGAATTAGATTGTCTATATCTAAACATTGGTTTTGATATTTACTAGGTATATAGTTACTTAGCCAGTGAGTTTACTGTTATGTCCTCAGTTTTTGTATCTGTACAATGGGAGTAATAATATTCCTTAATTCCTAGAGTGACCTAAGCCTTAAAAGAAATAAAGATTGGAAGTATATCTAGTGCTTCACTTAGAGGGGAATGATACCGTTAGCAAATACATAGGAAATTTAGTTATCTATTCTAAAGCAACATACACACACAATCATTTCAAAAAGAACATCCACTTAAAATAGTTAGGTTTAAGTCCAATTTAGTGGGAAAATGTGGTACTTTATTTCTAGCTTGTGATGAGCTATAGATAAATGTGATTAGACTGATTAGTCACTCAGTCATGTCTGACTCTTTGGGCCCCTTGTGGACTGTAGTCTACCAGGCTCCTCTGTCCATGGGATTCTCCAGGCAAGAATCCTGGAGCAGGTAGCCATTCCCTTCTCCAGTGATTGTCCCGACCCAGGGATTGAACCCGGGTCTCTTGCATTGTAGGCAGATTCTTTACTCTCTGAGCCACCAGAGGGTATGGCAATCCACTCCAATATTCTTGCCTGAAATACCCCACGGACAGAGGAGCCTGGTGGGCTACAGTCCATAGGGTCGCAAAGAGTTGGACATGACTGAAGTGACTTAGCATGCACATGGATAAACTGGAGAGAAAAGGTTTATTGTAGATATAAAGTTCCTAATCATTAATCTTAAACAAAATCCCCAGCCTCCAGTGACTCCTTTCTGCAGAAGGAGGAAGATGAATCATTATGTTGCAAGCTACATGACTAACAGTGTCAGGAAACCATTGCTGTGAACTTCACTTCCTCTGTTCATGCCAAAGTCTACTTGACATTTCTATTTATTGCAATAATATCCTCTTGAAAGATAGGAGGGAGAGGGGTTTAGGTGAGCATATGATCTGCTGAGGAAATACCATATAAGTGAGAGATAAGCTGTAGAGACAGAAATGAGTGCGGTGCTGAAGCTAAGCAAATATATACCACGTGTACTATCTTTTCCTATCCCATGACCACAGCAGACATCATTAATCGATCATAGCACTCTTTCCCCATGAACCTGTCTATGACCCCATAATCCTCTACCTAATGCTGTAGCAGACAGACACTACCAATCACCCAGAGACACGAAGTGACATGAAACCATTTTATAATCTCAGATGCTGGTCTTAATAGTAACAATAAATAAAAGTCTGTGAATATGATGAGGGTAGGCATAAATAGCTGGGAACAACTTGGGTGAAAAAATATAGCAAAAAGGAGCAAAAAGTTTACAGGGAAAAGTGAAGAGCTGGTGTATTTCTTCCTAAGCCTCAAATGTTTAGGGCTGACAAAACATGAAATTGTCTCGAGAGAAGTAAAAGTCAGGCTGAAGGATTCAGAGTGGAATTGGGGAATTTAAGAGAGCTTCAAAATTTAAAACCTGCAGCATTCATCATTTTAAAATTAAAAAAAAAAAAAGATTGACTCAGCTATCTATGCTAAGAAACTGCCTGAAAATGCAGCATAGGGATTATGAAAAGCCCTTTAATAAAATTAAGATGAGGATTATACCTCAAAAAGGCCTGACTGAACTGTGTGAATCATACAAAAGAAAGTGGTAGGATAATTACTTGTGCTGTGACTTTCCAGTTAGCAAAAGAAGGAAACTGACAACTGAAGATAACAAATGAATGGCGATTAGAAAAATATAACAATATATAGCAAAAGACATATATCCCTGGGTCAGGAAGATCCGTGAAGAAGGAAGTGGCTACCCACTCCAGTATTCTTGCCTGGAAAACTCCATGGACAGAGGAGACTGGTGGGCTACAGTCCATGGGGTCACAAATAGTCAGGCACGACTGAGTGACTCACCCTTTCATTGCTTTTCACTTTACATGTAATGGTCATGAGACCATATTTATTTAGTAAATAAAGCCACCCATGAATTCCAGCCCTTGTGAAGATTCCACTCTAGGGGAAGAAGATTCCTGAGAAACAAGACACAGTTTAAAAGCACATAATACATTAAGTGGTGATCACTATAAAGGCAAGAAGAAAGGCAGTTGAGAATGTGCAACTTTTGAAAAAGAGTTCTCTTTTGATGTGGACCATTTTTTAAAGTCTCTACTGAATTTGTTGCAATATTGCTTCTGTTTCATGTTTTGTTTTTTTTTGGCTGTGAGGCATGTGGGATCTTACCTCCCTGACCAGGTACTGAACCCACACCCTCTGCATGAAGTCGAAATCTTAACCAGGGAATGCCAGGGAAGTCCCCTGTGCCCTTTTAGAAATGGTGGTTTATTCAAGGAAAGAAACAAAAACGAGTATGACTGGAGAGGAAAGAGAGAGACACTCTGGCAGAAGGTGGAAGTTGTGTAGGTGGTCAAGAGGCAGGGCATGCAAATCCTTAGAGACTAGGTTATGGATTTGGGTCTTTATCTTAGTTGGTAAAGAATCTCCCTGCAACCCAGGAGAACCTGGTTCGATTTCCAGGTTGGGAAGATCCCCTGGAGAAGGGATAGGCTACCCATTCCAATACTCTTGGGCTTCCCTGGTGGCTCAGCTGGTAAAGAATCTGACTGCAATGTGGGAGACCAAAGCAATCTGGCTTTGATCCCTGGGTTGGGAAGAGAAAGGATAAGGGAAAGGCTACCCACTCCAGTATTCTGGCCTGGAGAATTCCAGGGACTATATAGTCCATGGGGTCGCAAAGAGTCAGACCCGACTGAGCGACTTTCACTAGGGAAAAACAGGAAGCCACCAGATCAGATAAGCAGGAGAGAGGTATGGCCATGTCTGCGTTTGAAAAGATCTATGGAAGAAAGCCCTAGGGGGATGCACGCTGGCAGCAGGAAGACCACTTAGGATGTTCTTATAGGAGAAGTCAGCACAGATGGAGGCTTGGACCAAGGGAGACATCTTGGAAGGATTTGGTAAATCATGAAGAGGAAAAAGTCAACAGGACTTGGTTATAGGTCAGATGTGAGCAGTGGTGAACTAGTTTTTTCCTTGAAAAAAAAAACAAAAAGAAATATACTAGGAACCCAGTCTGAAATGTGATCCATCTCTATACCAATCATTTTGGGGATTCTTGATTAGGCGCTGAGCCTGTTCTTGAATGTTAGTGAAGGGGTGAGGATGCAAAAGTGAAATCAGTTTTAGTTTTATGATGAACTGAAAGTTTATTAAAAAAAAAAAAAAAAAGAGTCCACAGAAGGAAAGTGAGAATAACATTACAGCAATCCAAATATAAGATCAGAAAAGACACTAAACTTAAAAAAAAAAAAAAAGAAAGGAAGGATTTCTGTGGTGGTCCAGTGGTTAAAGAAATGGCATTCCAGTGCAGGTGACTTGGGTTTGATTCCTGGTTGGGGAACTAAGATTCCACACACTGTGGGACAACTAGGCCTGCAAGACTCAACAGAAAGATTCCAGATGCTGCAACTAAGGCTCAAAAATTAATAAATAAATATTTTTTTAAAGAATCTTTTTTTTTTTTAAGGAGAGAATCTGACCAAAGACACAAAAATGAGACTTAAGAAATGACTTCTCATGTGACCAAAATTGACAAAAAGCCAAAGGTTACATGAAGTTTGGAAACCCAGAAGCATCAGAATTCCCTTGACAGGCATGGAAAATTGGAAAAGGATCACATCTTAGCTGTGCGGAGAAATTAGCTCTATTATTGTTATAAATGCCTTAAACATTTAGAACAGACACATGGCCACAACTGCACAGACAGTGCTGAGATAAGTCAAGAAAAACAGAAGACAATTAATTAGTATGACAACATTCCCCAAGGAAGCCATTCAAACATTTAGTGGAAAACAGAGATATAATAAAATGCAATCATCTGGTGTCTATATTAGCAATAATTAGTATATATAATCAAAGCCAAGCCAAAGATTATTTTTCCATTCCGAGTGTGCAAACTAGAAACATTCTCTTGGTACAGATGGGAGGTATGCACTGGAGTCTAGTTATTTGTTGGGACAGAGAAAAGACATGCTGGTCAGTCTTCCCAACAGACGAGGCAACCTGATCTGTAGTTGGCAGATCAGAGAAAATCACCTCCTGCAAATCGTGTGCTCTCCGAAATAAAGTGAGAGGAAACTGCAGAGAGGATGGAGTGCAGAGAGTCTTGGACAAGTGGCTGGACACATTTGATCAAATCCTTCCCTACATCACTAGCTCTTGAAATTGGAGTTCAAACCATCACCAGTTTCATTAGTGATAGTCCTCATGAGGCTTCTGAATTGTTTCTTAGGCAGGAGATAAATATCAATCAACTCTCTTTCCTGATTCTCTTTCAAATATCAGCACTGACATCTAAGTCAGGTGAGTTAGTTTCACATGCTCACCACCACTCTCCACCTCCGTCTCTGTGACAGACATTACTAGATGATAATGGCACTCTTTCCCACTCAGCTTCAGTATCTCTACCCAAGAAGCAACTTGGGTGGTAAACTCATAGTATAAAATACTACTTGATAAGAAAAGGGAGCAGACTATTGATATTTGCAGCAACCTGAGTAAATTTCTGGGGCATTATGTTGAGTGAGAGAAGTTGACCCTATAATATTACATACCATACATTCCCTGTATGTGATAATCTTGAAATAGCAACATGTAAGTAATGAAGAACAGGTTGGTGGTTGTCAGGGGTTGGGGATGGGAGTAGGGTGGGTGAAAATGGAGCAACATGAAGGATCCTTGTGATCAAACTGCTGCGTCTTGACTGTGGTGTGGACATATAAAGTGTTTCAGGAGTATAGAAGTAAATACACATACACTGGATTACAAATAAAACAGGGAGCCAAAATAATATCAGTAGATGACATCAATGTCTAAGTAAAAGCCATAGATCTTACTGCACTGATAAAATCAATCAATAATTGTTTTATGATACTACAGTATTTTTTTAAGATTTCCTTGGAGAAATCTGAGTAAAGGGTACCGAGGATCTCTGTGTATTATTCTGTAAGCTTTCTGTGCATCTACAAATCTGTAATTATCTCAAAATACAAAGTTTAAAAACAAACAAATAAACAATAAAAACACAGCCCTTTGTGAATCTACCAGTGACCAAAGTGATAAAGTGATCACATTACATTCAAGACTATTTGTCCTCCCTAAAGTAGGCCATTAGGCTTTTATCCATATTTATTTTCAAAACCAAAGGGGGAAAAATATAAAGAAGTCTAATTTCCTGCCTAGATTCTGATTTTCATAAAAGTATTTCCATTCTCTCAACATAGGCTGCAGTGACCACAAAATGACGTGACATGTGGAAGTGCTTTGGGCTGTAGAGATGTTGCCAACTTCACCATCTCCAACTGGTATCAGCTCAGCAGTACTGGCAGAAATTGGGATCACTTAGACCCAGTCCCGGGGTTCCCTGGTGGCCAGGTGGTAAAGAATCCACCTAGCAGTACAGGAGATACGGGTTCGATCCATGGGTCAGGAAGTTCCTCTGGAGAAGGAAATGGCAACCCATTCCAGCATTCTGGGAAATCCCATGGACAGAGGAGCCTGGTGGGCTACATCCCTGGGGTCACTAAGTCGGCCATGACTTAGTGACTAAGGAACAACGACAACAAGCCCAGTCCTGGCACTGACAAGTGTCTGGAGTTTGGAGCTAAGCTCCAAACCCCAAGCCCCGGCGGTTTGTGTTGAGTCGGACTGCGAATGGCTCCGTCAGCCCCCATCCAAAGCCAGGGTACCAACATCCCAAAGCGGAATCGCATCTCACTGCTGGCAAAACAGCTCTTTTGATTCTATGGCAACCCTGCATCCTAACTGCATTTTGCATAGGCATTTACCCTACATTCATTTCCAAATTGAAATGGTATCTTGTACTACACATGTTTCTTGTGACAGTTTGTCCTGTGAATTCATTTAATAATGAAGCATATGGTCTGTCTTCCCATTTCAAGAACCTGGGTCGTGTTCACAACAGCCAACTGCCAAGCGTTGCACATACACAAGGAGGAGCTTTTCAGCCTGCGATTTTGAGGATGAAAAGAGGCTCAGGTGAGCTTGCTTCCATTAACCTGTGCCAATGAGAAAATGATTGTATTCTCCCACACTCAATAGCGTGGAAGTTGGTGAATATTTAGTAGCATAATCAAGGATAACAAGTGCAGAATGGGAGCACTCTGTTCAAACTTCCTCCAGCTTTTCACAGTCTGACAGCAGAGGATGTGTGTTTATTATAAGGAAAATGTTGTTTAAAAGGCACTTTGTTGTGTGTGTGTGTGTGTGTGTGAAGAAAACAGGTTACCACATGCACTGTAGGGATGTAAATGAATGAAATCTTTTGGGAGGTAAATTTTAGCAACGTTTATGAAAAGTGAATTGATCCAGCCCTTGCTGGACTAAGAAATTATCCTATAAATATACATGCGCAAGAGACAGATGTATAAATAAATGCAATGCTTGAAATAGGAAAAAAAAAAAAAAGAAATTTAAGCCAAACTATTTCTATCGGCATTAATAAGGAATCTATTAAATAAATATCACTTCATTCATAGAACAGAATACAATGAAACTATTAAAAATAAGTTAGTTGTATACATCCAGTATGAAATTATTATACATGGCATATTCATTTATAAACATTAGCACTAGCCAGCTGGTTAATTTCTTTCTTTCTTTCTTTCTTTCTTTCTTTCTTTCTTTGGTGGCTAGCTGATGAATCTTTCATAGACCAATTCTGAGAATATTGCTACATCTCTTATCCATGGTTCTTTTTTTTTTTACCTGGAATAAAGTTGCATTACAACGTTGTGATAGGTTCTGTTGTACAACAAAATGAATCAGCTTTATGGGTACATATATCCCCTCCCTCTTAGATTTCCCTGCCCACCCCCATCCCATCCCTCTCAGGCATCACAGAGCACCAAACCGAGCTCCCTGTGCTATACAGCAGGCTCTCACTAGCTGTCTGTTCCACACGTGGCAATGCACATGTATCAATACCAGTCTCTCAGTGCATCCCCCACCATGCCCCAGGCCCATTCTCTACATCTGTATCTCTGTCACTGCCCTGCACATAAGTCCATCCGTACTGCTTGTCTAGATTCCACATGTTTATTGTGACACTATTTCCAATCGCCAGGACACGGAAGCAACCTAAGTGTCTATCAACAGACGAATGTGTGAAGAAAATGTGGTAGTTATGCACAGTGGAATACTACTCAGCCATACAATGGAACAAAACTGGGTCATTTGTACATGGATGGACCTAGAGTCTGTCGTGCAAAGTGAAGTATGTCAGAAAGAGAAAAAAATATTCTATGGTTCTTGATTCCTTTCTCAAGATCTGTTTCTCTAAGGAGATCTGAAGACACCTATGGACTGGGGTAAACAGGGAGTGATTATTCCAAGGGTGTAAAGTTTCAGTCATGTTAGATGAACAAGTTTTAGAGATCTGATTCACCCAAGGTACAACATAGTACCTGTGGTTACGGTATCCTGTTGGGTGCTTCGAAATTTGTCAAGAAGGTGTGTGCATGAGCTCAGGCATGCCCAATTTCTTTGCGGCCCCATGGACTGCAGCCTAGCAGGCTCTTCTGTTCATGGAATTTTTTTCCAGGCAAGAATACTGCAGTAGATTGCCATTTCCTTCTCCAGGGATCTTCCTGACCCAGGGGTCAAACACGGGTCTCTTACGTCTCCTGTACTGGCAGGTGGATTCTTTACCACTAGCGTCACCTGGGAGTTAAGAGGGTAGATCTCCTGTGAAGTGTTCTTACACACACACACAACAACAAGACAAGGATACTCTGAGAGGTGCCGAATATGTCTATCACCTTAATTACGGTGATGATATCACGGGCTTATGCATATATCTGAACTCATCAAACTGTACATATTGAATATATATCATTCCCTGTGTTTCAGTGACACTAAAATACAGCACTTTAATTTTTTTTAAGCTCACCCTTTCAGAATCTAAAGGGAAAACATCCCCAAACTTTGCTTTATCTTTGATTTTTCAAAAGACATATTTCATCATGCTACTCAGCCTCTCCAAGATGTGCACGCTGAGGAGGGCATGGCAACCCATTTCAGTATTCTCACATGGAGAATCCCTGTGGACAGAGGAGCCTGGCAGGCTATAGTTCATAGGGTTGCAAATTGGACACCACTGAAGTGACTTAGCACACATACACTATTCAATCATAATATGCAATTCATATATTATATATGTATACAGATACATATATATATGGCATATGTAAACACACACAGTTGAAGGTAGGGGTCCAGCTAGTCCCCAAACTAAGTATTACAATCCTCTATTACCATTTTCTTGCAAGTATCCATTTACCTTTAACATTTTCTAAATACCTTCTTTAAGAAGACTAGGCATTTAGCCCACTCTAACATAAGAAGAACTTCTAACAGTTAAAGTCATGTAAAAGGAGCTGCCTTGTGCGACAGTCCCAACCCTGAGTGCACTCAGGCACAAGGGTGTCTCTGTGATGGAGCTGTCTCTCAGGCTCTCTTTCACTCACATGGAATGCTTGCCACGCACTTAAGCTGTAGTTGTTCTAATCTCCTGGGTGTAGATACATGACTGGTTCTCACCCCTCCACCTGTAACATCTTTTGCCTGCTTCCTCGACAACACAATAGCACATGACTGAGGCCGAAAGCTCAGCTTCTCATACACAAGTGTTGAATTGAATCTCAGAGACCGTGGAGACACAGTGGGGCTTCTGCCTCGAAAAACTGTTGTGTCTCAACTCGGAGAAGATAGTGGGAAGTTTTATAGTAATGGTTCAAAGAGAGTGTGATCAGCTCATGGCTGGTGGTGAGGTAGGTAGGAGTCTGCATTATCACCCTTCAGGTCCAAGTGGTCTGGGGTCTACAAGACCTTGGGCAGCCATCCCATCACTAATCTTTGCCTTCTCCCACCTGGAGAGGGTTCCAGAATCTGCAAAACAGCTCCAAGATATTGTAGTGCGGATCCTTTGATGAGAAAGCAAGACTTTGCCCTGAGGCTGCTCTTGACTGTTGCCTCCCTTCCCTCCCCGTCCCTTCCTAATTACCAATTCCTAGATTCTGCCCCTTGGAACTCTGGAAAGGACGTGGAGGCTGAAGGAAAGCTGTTCTCCGTAATCAAAGAAATGGGGGACACAGGCTTTGTGCCCAGGGCCCCCACAGGGTCCTGATTGGTGTCATAACTGCTTCTGTATTAATATCATGTCTTCCTCTGATTGGAAATCCTTCAGGGCAGTGAGTGACTTGATTCTGTTTATTTCTTCATCTCACAACACTAGCCACATAGTAGGTGTGCAGTGCGTGACTCTGGGATGACAAAATCAACCCTGCAAGGCAACCTTGAGTGCATGTCTATCTACAAAGTGTTCCTTATGAATTCTAGACTTTTAAATATTCTGTCAGAATATTTAAAGCAATCTGCTATTAAAATAGTAATAAAGGAGGCAGCAGCAGTGATGGCAATAATGTATAAATTGAAAAGTAAATCCATAGAGATGTCAATAGAATGTATTTGTGTTTCTTTATTTCCATTTCCCCTTATTTGAGAAGGGGTGTTTTCATCAGCTTGAATGCCTAAGTAGAGTAATTTACATCCCCCTGGTATCAAGAGCCAAAGCATGTGATGGCTGCCTTCTTTGGGGATCCTTCCTCGTGCTATTTCTCCTCTCAAAATGACTAGCTGCTAACAAACACAGCAATAAAGTAGATGCTTCTTCCATCCAATCAATGTCCTCTTTCCTTGAGTCAAAATTTTCTGGAAGGTGGGACAGAGAGCAAAGGTAAAATAAAAGATTGCATTTATAGTTTGGCCACAGAGACTAAATCAGATCATGTTTATTGATTTCTTTCAATCAATAGACATGGAAAAGTTCAGGAGATTCTGACCCATGCCTCTAGGTATGCATTTGAGAGAGGTTTTTACTCAGCCCTGAAGTTGAGTTATTGCAGAATTCTCTTATCCATGGTTCTTTTTTTTTTTACCTGGAATAAAGTTGCATTACAACGTTGTGATAGGTTCTGTTGTACAACAAAATGAATCAGCTTTATGGGTACATATATCCCCTCCCTCTTAGATTTCCCTGCCCACCCCCATCCCATCCCTCTCAGGCATCACAGAGCACCAAACCGAGCTCCCTGTGCTATACAGCAGGCTCTCACTAGCTGTCTGTTCCACACGTGGCAATGCACATGTATCAATACCAGTCTCTCAGTGCATCCCCCACCATGCCCCAGGCCCATTCTCTACATCTGTATCTCTGTCACTGCCCTGCACATAAGTCCATCCGTACTGCTTGTCTAGATTCCACATGTTTATTGTGACACTATTTCCAATCGCCAGGACACGGAAGCAACCTAAGTGTCTATCAACAGACGAATGTGTGAAGAAAATGTGGTAGTTATGCACAGTGGAATACTACTCAGCCATACAATGGAACAAAACTGGGTCATTTGTACATGGATGGACC
Source organism: Cephalophus harveyi (assembly GCA_006410635.1). Classification (NCBI taxonomy): domain Eukaryota; kingdom Metazoa; phylum Chordata; class Mammalia; order Artiodactyla; family Bovidae; genus Cephalophus; species Cephalophus harveyi. The sequence goes on from SJYT01017757.1 coordinate 83,810, forward strand.
TAGAGTCTGTCGTGCAAAGTGAAGTATGTCAGAAAGAGAAAAAAATATTCTATGGTTCTTGATTCCTTTCTCAAGATCTGTTTCTCTAAGGAGATCTGAAGACACCTATGGACTGGGGTAAACAGGGAGTGATTATTCCAAGGGTGTAAAGTTTCAGTCATGTTAGATGAACAAGTTTTAGAGATCTGATTCACCCAAGGTACAACATAGTACCTGTGGTTACGGTATCCTGTTGGGTGCTTCGAAATTTGTCAAGAAGGTGTGTGCATGAGCTCAGGCATGCCCAATTTCTTTGCGGCCCCATGGACTGCAGCCTAGCAGGCTCTTCTGTTCATGGAATTTTTTTCCAGGCAAGAATACTGCAGTAGATTGCCATTTCCTTCTCCAGGGATCTTCCTGACCCAGGGGTCAAACACGGGTCTCTTACGTCTCCTGTACTGGCAGGTGGATTCTTTACCACTAGCGTCACCTGGGAGTTAAGAGGGTAGATCTCCTGTGAAGTGTTCTTACACACACACACAACAACAAGACAAGGATACTCTGAGAGGTGCCGAATATGTCTATCACCTTAATTACGGTGATGATATCACGGGCTTATGCATATATCTGAACTCATCAAACTGTACATATTGAATATATATCATTCCCTGTGTTTCAGTGACACTAAAATACAGCACTTTAATTTTTTTTAAGCTCACCCTTTCAGAATCTAAAGGGAAAACATCCCCAAACTTTGCTTTATCTTTGATTTTTCAAAAGACATATTTCATCATGCTACTCAGCCTCTCCAAGATGTGCACGCTGAGGAGGGCATGGCAACCCATTTCAGTATTCTCACATGGAGAATCCCTGTGGACAGAGGAGCCTGGCAGGCTATAGTTCATAGGGTTGCAAATTGGACACCACTGAAGTGACTTAGCACACATACACTATTCAATCATAATATGCAATTCATATATTATATATGTATACAGATACATATATATATGGCATATGTAAACACACACAGTTGAAGGTAGGGGTCCAGCTAGTCCCCAAACTAAGTATTACAATCCTCTATTACCATTTTCTTGCAAGTATCCATTTACCTTTAACATTTTCTAAATACCTTCTTTAAGAAGACTAGGCATTTAGCCCACTCTAACATAAGAAGAACTTCTAACAGTTAAAGTCATGTAAAAGGAGCTGCCTTGTGCGACAGTCCCAACCCTGAGTGCACTCAGGCACAAGGGTGTCTCTGTGATGGAGCTGTCTCTCAGGCTCTCTTTCACTCACATGGAATGCTTGCCACGCACTTAAGCTGTAGTTGTTCTAATCTCCTGGGTGTAGATACATGACTGGTTCTCACCCCTCCACCTGTAACATCTTTTGCCTGCTTCCTCGACAACACAATAGCACATGACTGAGGCCGAAAGCTCAGCTTCTCATACACAAGTGTTGAATTGAATCTCAGAGACCGTGGAGACACAGTGGGGCTTCTGCCTCGAAAAACTGTTGTGTCTCAACTCGGAGAAGATAGTGGGAAGTTTTATAGTAATGGTTCAAAGAGAGTGTGATCAGCTCATGGCTGGTGGTGAGGTAGGTAGGAGTCTGCATTATCACCCTTCAGGTCCAAGTGGTCTGGGGTCTACAAGACCTTGGGCAGCCATCCCATCACTAATCTTTGCCTTCTCCCACCTGGAGAGGGTTCCAGAATCTGCAAAACAGCTCCAAGATATTGTAGTGCGGATCCTTTGATGAGAAAGCAAGACTTTGCCCTGAGGCTGCTCTTGACTGTTGCCTCCCTTCCCTCCCCGTCCCTTCCTAATTACCAATTCCTAGATTCTGCCCCTTGGAACTCTGGAAAGGACGTGGAGGCTGAAGGAAAGCTGTTCTCCGTAATCAAAGAAATGGGGGACACAGGCTTTGTGCCCAGGGCCCCCACAGGGTCCTGATTGGTGTCATAACTGCTTCTGTATTAATATCATGTCTTCCTCTGATTGGAAATCCTTCAGGGCAGTGAGTGACTTGATTCTGTTTATTTCTTCATCTCACAACACTAGCCACATAGTAGGTGTGCAGTGCGTGACTCTGGGATGACAAAATCAACCCTGCAAGGCAACCTTGAGTGCATGTCTATCTACAAAGTGTTCCTTATGAATTCTAGACTTTTAAATATTCTGTCAGAATATTTAAAGCAATCTGCTATTAAAATAGTAATAAAGGAGGCAGCAGCAGTGATGGCAATAATGTATAAATTGAAAAGTAAATCCATAGAGATGTCAATAGAATGTATTTGTGTTTCTTTATTTCCATTTCCCCTTATTTGAGAAGGGGTGTTTTCATCAGCTTGAATGCCTAAGTAGAGTAATTTACATCCCCCTGGTATCAAGAGCCAAAGCATGTGATGGCTGCCTTCTTTGGGGATCCTTCCTCGTGCTATTTCTCCTCTCAAAATGACTAGCTGCTAACAAACACAGCAATAAAGTAGATGCTTCTTCCATCCAATCAATGTCCTCTTTCCTTGAGTCAAAATTTTCTGGAAGGTGGGACAGAGAGCAAAGGTAAAATAAAAGATTGCATTTATAGTTTGGCCACAGAGACTAAATCAGATCATGTTTATTGATTTCTTTCAATCAATAGACATGGAAAAGTTCAGGAGATTCTGACCCATGCCTCTAGGTATGCATTTGAGAGAGGTTTTTACTCAGCCCTGAAGTTGAGTTATTGCAGAATAAAAAAAAAAAAAAAAAAGGCAAAACATTTGTGTACACCCAGTGACACAGATATATTCCTAGCAAGAGGGAAGGAGGAAATTCAGCTCCTATTATATTTTTCTGCAGCCAGATTATAATATTAAAAGATAGGTTTTACACAAATTATTAAGCTATGTCTTAGTTCTATGTTATTAACTGTAAGAAATAAAGATGTAAAGTGGTCTATTTTCAAGGACAGCCAGCTTTGAGTGACAGCTTGCTGATGTAGCAGCCCTAAGGGTTACAAAACTGGAAAGTCTGGGCAAAGAGGGAGAGTGGAATGCTTAGGATTTTTCACGTGGGCTCAGTCTACTGGTGAATTCAAAACATAAGAATGGGAATAAGTGTACAGAAAAGGAGGAAAGAAAATGTCAGGGAAGGGCCAGCCCATAAACAGGAAGGGGATAAACTTAGCAGATGTCCTGGGAAGTGTGCTCACCCTAAGAACCGGGGGAGGGACCTGTGTGCTAAGGAAACACACTGCTCCTTGTAATGGCTCTTTGGGTGTGCCTGCCCACCAGACACCAGATCTTGCAATGCCATGGTTAAAGGCTCTCTTCTCATCTCATTAAAGCCTCACTTCAAGTCTCCAAGTCCATTATTTGAGTTTGGGCTTTAACTCCCATTAACCAAAAGATAGCCTCCCCAAAACATAACAGAATCACAGATGGACGCACTGTGGATCACAAGATTAAACAGGATTCACGCAGTCACAGTGGCCATCCCTTGTTTATGTTTTTGCACAGATTACATTTGTTCTCAGAAACCGTCTCTGTCTGTTGGACACTCACATCCCCTGGAGTCTTCCAGGAATTTAAGTTCCTCTGTGCCAGGCTCTGTACCACTCATTGTGTACAGCCTCTTCTGGAGAGGGAACACAGTCTACCATGTTTGGAAGTCTCATGTTTATACCTATAAAGGACCAATCTATCTAAATTATTTTTTGCAGGAGCTGAACTAATCTAGATACACCTGCTTTTCTCATGCTGCATTTCCAGGTGTGTTAGTTGCTCAGTCCTGTCCAACTCTTTGTGATCCCATGGACTATACAGTCCATGGCATTCTCCAGGCCAGAATACTGGAGTGGGGAGCCTTTTCCCTTCTCCAGGGGATCTTCCCAACCCAGGGATTGAACCCGGGTCTCCCACATTGCAGGCGGATTCTTTACCAGTTGAGCCACCAGGGAAGCCTTTGTTTCCAAAGGGAAACTAAATCCTTCTTCCGGACATGTACACACGTCAGACTCAGGTATTTTTCTTTCTTGCCCAACATCATTGACACATTAGAGAGACGGCTGACTACGAGGCAAATGGAACCAGAGACCTTAGGTAAGCTATGCTTATCTTTCCCAAGACAGCACAGCCAGTTCGGTTGCACCAGAGCTTATGGGCACCACTTCTAAAGAAGCCTGAGTTCAAGTTGAAATTAAAGTTTTAATGGGGTTTGGGGGCTTCCCTGGTTGCTCAGTGGTAAAGAATCTACCTGCCAATGCAGGAGACATGGGTTCGATCCCTGGTCGGAGAAGATCCCACATGCCGCGGAGCAACTAAGCCCGTGGGCCGCAGCTACTGACTCCTGGTCTCTAGGGCCCGTGCTCTGCAACAAGAGAAACCACTGCCAGGAAAAGTCTGCATGCCACAGCTAGACACCAGCTCCTGCTCCCGCAACTAGAGAAAGCCCACGCAGCAGTGAAGACCCAGCACAGCCAAAAATAAACAGACAATGAGGTTTTGAACTATGATCGAATAAAGGGGATAATAGCAACATTCTCTGGCTACCTAGTGGTGGAATGAGGGCAGCTAGTGGGTGGAATGAGGTAGACATTGGATATACCTTGTAGTAACAAATCCACAATTTGTTCCTGGTCAATCATCTCTTCCCCATCTTTTTTTTTTTGGTAGCAATATTTCTCTTTCCGTGGTGGTTTTACTAAGTTATGTAAACCCCACCTCTCTGACTGCTATTGATATGTGGTCTTTGTGGGATCAAATTCTTTTATGCTTTTATCCCCCCGGGGTCAGTTCAGGGATGAGAACGTGAAGCAAACAGAGCTGATATCTCTCTTATTTTATATATGGAAGCTGGAAGAGAGAGGATCATGTCTTGGTTCAAAACATGAGCTGTTAAGAATATAGCCTGAAGGCTACAACTAGCCTCATGAAGAAAACCTGCTGAAGAGTGAAACCAATGCTCAGAAAGAAGCCAAAAGATGGAGAGGAGACATAACATCGGTGACATATATTCAAACCCCTGGACCCAGCCCTGCCTGAAGACATTTTTTTTTTTTTGATGAGCCATAATTTTATGAGCCAATACATCTCATTGTTATGAAGCAAGATTAAACTTGTTGGAATTTGGGTTTTGTCCCTTGCAATGAAAACCTTACTGATGAATCCAAGTGAAGGCAGAAAAAGTGTGACCTACCATCCATTCTGTGGCTGATTTTTCAAAATCCTCTTTCTCAGAGAGCTCTGATTTGGGCTAAGGGGGCTTCTAGATAAGGTCTCCCTGGTGGCTCAGATGGTAAAGAATTTGTCTGCAATGCAAGAGACTGCCTTCAATCCCTGGATGGGCAAGAGCTCCTGGAAAAGAGCATGGCATCCCACTCCAGTATTCTTGCCTGGAGAATCCCACTGGGTGGAGGAGACTGGTGGGCTACAGTCCATGGAGTTGCAAAGAGTCAGACAAGAGTGAGCAGTGACTAAGCACACTCACGCAGCTTTTGGATCAACAGTAATCTTTCTTTCCTTTGGACAACTTCATAGACAATGAGGCTGGAGTCTTGGATGGAGCTTAACAAAATTGTTCCTGAAAATGGAACACGCTTCACAGCCTCTTTCATCTGAGGGAGAGAATTCCTGTACTACCATAAAAATAATTTTGGAAAGAAATGCATCTGCTTTCAGAAAGTGTCTGCCAAGATGTGGCCTGATGTAATTTAAAATGGCTAAGACAATCAGCTCGAAAATTAAGGTTTCTAATGGGAACACCTACTCAGCCCTAATAATAGGGGAACTACCATCATAATTATAATGTGGTGGAAGCAGGCACATCATTAACTAACTTTTCTCAGCTACTGCAATTAACGAGCATCAATAGATTGAGTAAATTATTAATAACCCACACATGCTCCAATGCACACTGCTGGCTGGTTTTTTTTTTTTTTTTTCCCCAAGTAAGAAGCAAAAGTTAACAGCTGATATCCAAACAACCTTTGATTTATCTCTTTCACAACATTACTGTACTCTTCAGTAGTTCCTTCTGGAGGAGATAACAGTTGTAGAGAATGGAGTGGTGAATAGAGACGTGAGTAATGCCATCAACAGGTGAAGCATCTTTTATGAGTTGATCAAACAGTCCCATTCCTTAAGTTCTTCATGGTGCAATCATTTATGGAACTGTTGTTATCACTGAGTGCTAGTAATGCGGCAAGTTGTTATGGCTGTTACTTTATACAGTAGGATGTGAATCAGCAATTCTCAAAGACAGCCTAGGGACCAATTTAGTTTATGCTCTTCACAAATAACCTCCTCAAATCACAGGGCATTAACACAAGGTGGCCTAGTCCACTGTATAAGTGATAAAGAAGACAAAAAAAGGAGAGGGAGAGATCCAGAAAGAGTGAAGGAGCACAGTCAAGGTTGCACAAAGGGGTCTGCAAGTCTCTTCCATCTCTTGCATTTAAATTGTTGACAGCACTAGGTAAATAAAGCATATTCCTTGGCTTAAAGTGTGAATGTTCTAAGGCAAGGAGGCTACTGAATAAGAAACATCAATATTCTGTGAAAGCCCTATGGTTGGAATAAATAAGGGGAGGCGGGAGGGAAGAATAGGCAACCCAGCCTAGGGCAGGACGTTCACAGATTCCCCTCCCCAGAGGTTTAAAAATCTCTGGGTTCTTTAGGGACAAAGGGCAGGGGAAGTGAGGGGTGGGAAGGAAAGGGAAGAGAATAAAGTAAAACACTGCTGTACAGTACAAACTAACACAACATTGTAAAGCAATGACACATGAATAATAATCAATTAAAAAAATAAATAGTAAATTCTGAAAAGCACCAAAAAAGATAATAAAGACTGTATACTTTAAAAGGGTGAACTTTATTATATGATATCCCTTATATGTGGAATCTAAAAAACAGAGGATACAAACGAATTTCTTTACAAAACAGAAGTAAAGACATAGGAGGGGACAGTAAATGGGGAGACTGGGACTGATATATACACACTGTGTGTGTGTGAGTGTGTGTGTTAGTCGCTCAGTCCTGTCCATCTCTTTGCAGTCCCGTGGTCTGTGGCCCATCAGGCTCCTCTGTTCATGGGATTTTCCAGGTAAGAATACTGGAGCGGGTTGCCATTCCCTCCTCCAGGGGATCTTCCTGACCCAGGGATTGAACCTGGTTCTCCAGCATTGCAGGCAGATTCTTTGCCGTGTGAGTCATGAGGAAAATCCTATAATATGCACTACTAGATATAAAGTAGAGAGTGAATAAGGACCTGCTGTATAGTACAAGAAAGTCTACTCAATATCTGTAATGGTCTATATGCGTGGTTTGGGAAGATCCCCTGGAGAAGGGAATGATAACCACTCTAGTATTCTTGCCTGGAGAATCCCATGGACAGAGGAGCCTGGCAGGCTATAGTCCATGGGGTTTGGGAAGATTCTTTCTTTAGAAAGAATCTAAAAAAGAGTGGATATATGTATACGGATAACTGATTCACTTTGCTGTCCATCTGAAACTAACACAACATTGTAAATCAACTACTCCAAATAAAAAATAAATTATTAAAAAAGAAAAGAGAATAGAATAGAATGAAATAAAGAAGTGATGAGGTAAGACAGAGGTAGAAAAGGTCCCCACAGAGGAAACTGCATATAAAGCTCTGGGTGTAAGAAAGGCGTGGAACACACTTGGAAAAAGAGGCCACCTGTTGTAGTTTGAGTACAGCTAAGACGGTGGGCAGGGGCCAGGTGAGAAGGGCTGCCTTAAGGATCAGATGCTCACCACTGAGAGCAGTGGCCAGCCTGTGTGGAGTCTCCAGGAAGGGACTTACTCATGGGAAGATCACTGGGGCAGCAGCTGGCAGAACAGAGTGGAGATGGGATGTGATTAGGGGAAGAAAGAACCCAGAGAATTTTCACCAATCTGTGGGATGACTGTGGACTTAACCATAGGCTCAGCAGTATGGACACAGCCGGGAACCAATGGGAGCCCTTTCATGATTTGTGTGTGTGTGTGTGTGTGTGTGTGTGTGTGTGCTTGCATGCTTAGTCACCATCAGTCATCTCTGATTCTTTGTGACCCCATGGACTATAGCCTGCCAGGCTCCTCTGTCCATGGGATTCTCCAGGCAAGAATACTAGAGTGGTTATCATTCCCTTCTCCAGGGGATCTTCCCAAACCACGGGATCAAACCTGGTCTTCTGCATTGCAGGCAGATTCTTTACCATCTAAGCCACCAGGGAAACTCACCTTTTCATGATTATCAGGAGGTAAAACTCAAAGTCTAGACTCTTGAATCTGAGACTCCAGCCAAGTCCTTAATAGGCAAGCCACCATATTGCACCTTCTGCTTCTACCAGATTCAAACAGCACCAGGAAGTCCAGTAACCTTGGCTCTGAGTCAAAAACCCAAAGGTGGAGATTCCAGAAGCCTGGGCTACAGGTGATAATTTCCAAAACCTGGGTTTCCCTCTTCCATCTCTCTCAACCTGCATTTTCAAAGACCAAATCCTACCAGAAGGTTGTTGTCATTCAGTGGCTAAGTCGTGTCTGGCTCTTTATGACTTCATGCACTGAAGCACACCAGGCTTCCCTGTCCTTCACCATCTCCTGGTGTTTGCACACAAACTCATCCACTGAGTCAGTGATGCCATCTAACCATCTCATCCTCAGTCGTCCCCTTCTCCTCCTGCCTTCACTGGGATGTGGGGAGTCTTTTAGAAAGAAAGAACAAGTGTAGGATAGGTAGACCAGAAGGCCCCTTCCCTCGAAGAACTTTATAGACCAGAGAAGTAGCAGAATACGATGACTCCAGGTGTTTCTCTCTTGACGTCTCCATCCATGAAAAGGCATCAGCCTGAACTGATTTTAGGCACATGCAGAGTCATCTGGCTGAGTACTGCGAGCAGAAGGAGGAAAGGAAAAGTGACCCAGAAGTCATTCGGCTTCAAACATACTCAGAGCCTGTCTGCGGGCAAGTGCCTGGGGCTGATGAATTCAGGATCAGTCTTAGGCAGTCTCTGCCTTCCAGGTCTCATTGGGTTTCTGCTCAAACGACTGCCTCATTTTGAGATCATTCAAGCATGTTAAAACTGTAGACAGCAGAGCAGCACATCTATTCAATGACCATTTAAACTATACAACTGGAATTTATCACGAGTACAAGGGAGAGGGTGAGTCGTTAGAAAATCAAACTTGGAAAATCTCCACTTGTGATCAAACAGCTCTGTTTTCTGCTCAGGGAACTGGGTGCTGCAGCCTTCAAACATTAAACAGATACAGCCTCTGCTTGGTGGAGAAAAGGGATCCGAGGTCGAGATGCATACAGCAAAATAGGTCTTAAAATAGAAAGGAAAAGATGTAAAAAATGTAAAGGATGAATTTGAGACAAGGTGAAAATAAAAGAAGGGGGCAATATAGGTGAGCTTCCCCATGGCTCAAGCAGAAAAGAATCTGTCTGCAATGCAGGAGACCCAGGAGACATGTATTCATTCCCTGGGTCAGGAAGATCCCCTGGAGGAGGGCATGGCAACCCACTCCAGTATTCTTGCCTAGAGAATCCCACGAACAGAAAAGCCTGGCGGGCTACAGTTCGTGGCATTGCAAAGAGTCAGACATGACTGAACACATGCATGATGACATATATATAGGTAAATGCAAAACAACAACAACAACAACAATAAAACTCAAAGTCTAGACTCTTGAATCTGAGACTCCAGCCAAGTCCTTAATAGGCAAGCCACCATATTGCACCTTCTGCTTCTACCAGATTCAAACAGCACCAGGAAGTCCAGTAACCTTGGCTCTGAGTCAAAAACCCAAAGGTGGAGATTCCAGAAGCCTGGGCTACAGGTGATAATTTCCAAAACCTGGGTTTCCCTCTTCCATCTCTCTCAACCTGCATTTTCAAAGACCAAATCCTACCAGAAGGTTGTTGTCATTCAGTGGCTAAGTCGTGTCTGGCTCTTTATGACTTCATGCACTGAAGCACACCAGGCTTCCCTGTCCTTCACCATCTCCTGGTGTTTGCACACAAACTCATCCACTGAGTCAGTGATGCCATCTAACCATCTCATCCTCAGTCGTCCCCTTCTCCTCCTGCCTTCACTGGGATGTGGGGAGTCTTTTAGAAAGAAAGAACAAGTGTAGGATAGGTAGACCAGAAGGCCCCTTCCCTCGAAGAACTTTATAGACCAGAGAAGTAGCAGAATACGATGACTCCAGGTGTTTCTCTCTTGACGTCTCCATCCATGAAAAGGCATCAGCCTGAACTGATTTTAGGCACATGCAGAGTCATCTGGCTGAGTACTGCGAGCAGAAGGAGGAAAGGAAAAGTGACCCAGAAGTCATTCGGCTTCAAACATACTCAGAGCCTGTCTGCGGGCAAGTGCCTGGGGCTGATGAATTCAGGATCAGTCTTAGGCAGTCTCTGCCTTCCAGGTCTCATTGGGTTTCTGCTCAAACGACTGCCTCATTTTGAGATCATTCAAGCATGTTAAAACTGTAGACAGCAGAGCAGCACATCTATTCAATGACCATTTAAACTATACAACTGGAATTTATCACGAGTACAAGGGAGAGGGTGAGTCGTTAGAAAATCAAACTTGGAAAATCTCCACTTGTGATCAAACAGCTCTGTTTTCTGCTCAGGGAACTGGGTGCTGCAGCCTTCAAACATTAAACAGATACAGCCTCTGCTTGGTGGAGAAAAGGGATCCGAGGTCGAGATGCATACAGCAAAATAGGTCTTAAAATAGAAAGGAAAAGATGTAAAAAATGTAAAGGATGAATTTGAGACAAGGTGAAAATAAAAGAAGGGGGCAATATAGGTGAGCTTCCCCATGGCTCAGGCAGAAAAGAATCTGTCTGCAATGCAGGAGACCCAGGAGACATGTATTCATTCCCTGGGTCAGGAAGATCCCCTGGAGGAGGGCATGGCAACCCACTCCAGTATTCTTGCCTAGAGAATCCCACGAACAGAAAAGCCTGGCGGGCTACAGTTCGTGGCATTGCAAAGAGTCAGACATGACTGAACACATGCATGATGACATATATATAGGTAAATGCAAAACAACAACAACAACAACAAAACCAACATTCTGTAATAGCCTGTATGTTTGCTGAAATCCGCCGCCTTGGAGTTTTTTTTTTTTTTTGTAATGATCATTAAAGAGGAAACTCCTCTATAGACCAGTGGTTCCCAACCCATTTGGCAATCAAGGACCACGTTCACAGAAGACAAATTTTTCCAAGAACACAGGGTTGGGGTGATGGCTTCTGGATGATTCAAGAGCTCCTATGAGAATCTAATGTCACCACTGATGTGATAGGAGGTGGCGCTCAGGCAGTAATGTGAGGGATGGGGAGTAGCTACAAACATAGATGAAGCTTCTACCCCTCTGCCCACTGCTCACCTCCTGCTGTTCACCCAGTTTCTAACCGGCCAGGAGGTCACATTACTGGTCCCTGGCCTGGAGGTTGGGGAACCGTGCTACAGACACCATCTGTGATACTTTTAAATCTCATCTGTTTATATGCGCATGTTCTTTTCATCATGACTATTGGTCTGACAGAGACCAGGCACCATAAGGTCTAAAGATCTGGGATCCTATAAGTTAGGGTGGTGAAGCAGCACTTTTTTGGGTCCTCTAAGAAGGCTGAGTGCCAAAGAATTGAGCCTTCAAGCTGTGGTGCTGGAGAAGACTCTTGAGAGTCCCTTGGGCTGCAAGGAGATCCAAAGAGTCTATCCTAAAGGAAATCAACCCTGAATATCCATTGGAAGGACTGATGCTGAAGCTGAAGCTCCAATCCTTTGGCCACCTGATGCGAAGAGCTGACTCACTGGAAAAGACCCTGATGCTGGGAAAGACAGGGTAGGAAGAGAAGGGAGGGTATGAGAAAGGATGAGCTGGTTGGATGGCATCACTGACTCAATGGACATGAGTTTGAGCAAACTCTGGGAGATGGTGAAGGAGCAGGAAGCCTGGCCTGCTGCAGCACATGGGGTCACAGAGAGGTGGCACAACTTGATGACTGAACAACAGCAACAGAGTGCATTGTGCCTCATTTCCTGGAGACAGGTCTGATCGAGTTGGTCCATCCATCTTTGGCCATTTGCTAAAGAGCAACCTTTTCACTTAGGGTCTGATCTTGTGGTGGCCTTTTAAACCTTTGCAAACCTCCTTGGAAAGCCACTCAGAAAACAATCCCCACAGTTTCAGCTCCTAGGCCCACAGTAGCTTTATTCCAAAAGTGGGTTCCATGGAAGTTCCTTTTCAAGTCACCTACCTAGGGTACTTTGTGTTTGCTGCCAAACTCAACATGCTGTTTGATCCCATTTCTTCTGAAGAACAAACTACATCATCACTCATGTTATTGTTGTTGTTGTTTAATCACTAAGTTGTGTTTGACCCTTTTGCAAGCCCATGGCCTGTAGCCCACCAGGCTCCTCTGTCCATGGGATTTCCCAGGCAAGGATACTGGTGTGGGTTGCCATTCCCTTCTCCTGGGGCTCTTCTCGACACAGGGATCGAACCCACGGCTCTTGCACTGGCAGGTGGATTCTTTATATCACTGAGCCACCTGGGAAGCCCCAGAGCAACAGGGTTGATGGCAAAGTAGAGGCAATGCGATTAAAGAAGAGTAACACATAAGGTGGCGGGAGGGGGGCTGTGGCTTCCACAGTACCCACATTTTGGCTCTTGGCTGGTAAACTCACAGAATATTGTGCTTTAGATGATATGCCTCACAATGGAAATCTCTGGGCAGGATTTCAGATAACATGACGATGCATGAGAACATAGAATGCAAACATACACCAGGGCCACCTGCAACTGCCGTCTCAGAGTTTCTAAAGTGCAACAAGCTACACGCCACAGGCATATTGCTCTTGCCTGGTTCCAGTAAGGAACTCAAGAAGCGCTGAATGAAATGCAAAAGGGAACCACAACAACCGGCCCTCCCTAGAACCAGAAAGCTGAAAACCACTTCTGATCATCGGCCCTAGCAAGCCCAGCCTTTTTGGAAGGTGGGGTTAAGGGCTGGTGGGTAGGTGAAAGGCCTGACTGGTTCAGCCAAGTGTATGGATGCTGCAACTCCCACTCTGCCCCGGCTTGAGAAAGACCATTACTGCAGGTACATTTTCAAAGGCAAGATATATTACTAGCAAGCAGAGGTGTTATTTTTAGCGCCAGAAACATTTGGAATTTCAATGTTACATCTGCAGTTACTAGATGGGGTCTTTGCCTCTGGTCTCACAGGGAAAGGATAAGTGGCTTAAAGTAGGACCTGCAGTTGGTACCCAAGAGTGCCTTATGTGGTACCACTCCCCTCCCCGATATAGATGTATTGAAACATACAAATCTTATTTTAAAACTCATCTTTACCCCCTTTGGAAGAGAATGAAAAATCGAGGAGTTAGCAGTTTTCCCATGGATGGAGGAGCCTGGAAGGCTGCAGTCCATGCGGTTGCTGTGGGTCAGACATGAATGAGCGACTTCACTTTGACTTTTCACTTTCATGTATTGGAGAAGGAAATGGCAACCCACTCCAGTGTTCTCGCCTGGAGAATCCCAGGGACGGGGGAGCCTGGTGGGCTGCCGTCTGTGGGGTCGCACAGAGTCGGACACGACTGAAGCGACTTAGCTGCAGCAGCAGCAGTTTTCAGCAGAGTACCCTTAGCCTCCAGTCAGGTGATCAAATGGCGAGAGAAGGTGGGATGAGAGCTTCGCTAGGAGGGATGAAGGAAGGAGCGGATGCCCAAGAGTGACAGAGGATGCACACGGCCACCACTGCTGCTCCTCAGGGGGTCAGCGGACCGGAAGGAACACAGCCCTCCAAGAAGCAGACTGCCCCAGAACGAAAAGGACTGACCATGTGCAGGCGTCATGGAGAGGCATAATGGGGTGGGGGGAGAGACAAAAAGAAATTGATTTAGAAATCGCATGTCTTCCCAACACGGGGCCATGCCCAAAGATACATTTCTGTTCCTTTGTTTCAAGATCTGCATCAGCACCTAGATGAGCCCAAGCTCAACTGTTAAGCAAGAATCCACAAGATGAACCTGGCTGCTGCTGCTGCTGCTGCTGCTAAGTCGCTTCAGCCGTGTCCGACTCTGTGCGACCCCATAGACGGCAGCCCACCAGGCTCCCCCGTCCCTGAGATTCTCCAGGCAAGAACACTGGAGTGGGTTGCCATTTCCTTCTCCAATGCAAGAAAGTGAAAAGTCAAAGTGAAGTCGCTCAGTCGTGTCCGACCCTCAGCGACCCCATGGACTGCAGCCTTCCAGACTCCTCCATCCATGGGATTTTCCAGGCAAGAGTACTGGAGTGGGGTGCCATTGCCTTCTCCGAACCTGGCTGCTAAATACTCTCAATTAACATCACTCGAGAAAATCGGAAACGTGGCAGTTGTCTGCAGGTCGTAATAAGAGAACCTGAACTCCCTTTAAGTGCAAAACCAAACAAACAAAACAGGCATATGGCAGAAGGAAGGGGGCTCTGAGTGCTCAATTATGAAGTGAAGTATTAGTTCCTCAGTCGTGTCTGACTCTCTGTGATGCCATGGACTGTAGCCCACAGGGCTCCTCTGTCCATGGATTTCTCCAGGCAAGAATACTGGAGTGGGACACCACTCCCTTCTCCAGGGGATCCTTCCTGATCCAGGGATCGAACCCAGATCTCCTGCATTGAAGGGAGATTCTTTATCATCTGAGCCACCAGGGAAGCCCATTCTTGACTGTAGTCCATTCTGAAATCCAGGATCACTGTCAAACAAGTTAACCAGCTTACCTAGGATTTGGTGAGAAGAAAAGCTCAGCAAAACATGAAAACATGGCAGCTAACCCATTTAGAACTCATGTATTTCCCATCCCTCCACTGGAGGGTAGGAAGGCGATGACTTTCGAGTAGGCAAAGGCATCTTGGATCACAGACACTGCAAGGCTGGAGACCCCCAGGGAGACACAAACCCAACACTGCCGAATAGCAACCTTCAGAAATCACCTTCTCGGGCCATAAAGACTCCTTTATTCCGTGGCTTGATTTGCTATTGATTTAAGGCTCTTCTTCATAGTGATGCAGGAAAACACTTGATTTTCTCAGATGTAAGTAGGAGGAAGCCTGTCTGGGAAAAGTGAGAGGAGTCTGCTGTGCAGAGCGATGCCACCATCCAAAGGGAGCTGAAATGCACCCCTAAATGCCTACAGGGAAAATTTCTTTTTGGCCATGGCCCCATGGCATGTGGGATTGTAGTTCCTTGACCGGGGATAAACGTGTGCCATCTGCACCTCCTGCCAAGCAGGAGATACACAGGAGATGCAGGTTTAATCCCTGGATTGGGAAGAGTCCCTGGAGAAGGGAATGGAAACCCACTCCAGCATTCTTGCCTGGGAAATCCCATGATCAGAGGAGCCTGGTGGGCTACATTCCAAGGAGTCACAGATGAGTCAGACATGACTGAGCGACTAAACGGTAACAACTCCTGTCATGGATGTTCAATGTCTTACCCACTGGATTGCCAAGGAAGTCCCTAAAGTTTCTAAATAAGTCTAGCTTCCTGTATATCAGGAACTTATTATCAGGTAACTCTGGATCCATAATGGGCATCAGCAACGTAGACTCCATGTGATGAAGCAAGAAGGTATTTTTAGATGTGCATCCATTCCTCTGGGGAGAAGTCGCTTCACTTTCATTAGACTCGAGGATTCTGAGACTTTCCAAATGAAGATATATTCAAGATATCTTAAATCATCATCTTAGCAAACCACAGAGATCGTCATACTCTCCCTCCCAGAGGGGTGAATCTTATGCAGACCTGTTTCCCCAAAGGAGAAAGCTTACAGACACGTCAACCCTGAGCTCAGACTTTAAAACATTCAAGGACGCCCAGGAGCCAGAATAAGAATGTTCTAAAGACAATACCATGTTGTTGTTTTTTTTCCTTTTGGCATGCGGGATGTTAGTTCGCCAACAAGGGGTTGAACCTGCACCCTCTGCAGTGGAAGCACAAAGTCTTAACCCCTGGACTGGCAGGGTTTCAAGAGTCATGATCCTTCCAACATCTATGAACACACATTCTTGTGTAAGATCTGGAGTCAAGGGGCTTTCAGTAAACACACAAAGGGCAGAATGCTCTGCTCCCCTCCACGCTTATCACAGGGTTTGACATACAACAGATGCTCAATAAACACTGTTGGTTAGTATACATGAATAAAACCCTGCTGATTAATAAACAAAAATAAACGAGTGAATGTAAGACCAAATGAAGCACTTCTAAGAAGCCTTCATGGTAAAGAAGTATATGTGGAGCTGACTTCCCAGGCTCTGGGTCCTTGCTGGCCTCCAAGGACACAGAAAAGATAAAAAGGGTGAGTGAGGAGAAGCCCTGGGAGAAAGCTACCCCATAAATACAAGGTATTGTTATTTTTATTTTTATTGGTGCTTCTCCTGCCTTCAGGGGAGGAGGGAACATATGTGAATATGGCTAATTTTCTGCTTGACTCCAGACACATTCTAAATTACTGAGCCACATTTTATTTTAAATTGACTAATAAAGAAATCTCACACCCCATACCATTTCCCATTTTCTTGGGTCATTTAATGCTCCCACCCTTCTCCAGGGGCTCAGTGATTTTTTTCCCCCCCTGGGATCTGGGTTGGGTAAAGGCTAAATGGGGGTTTGGTGCATTTTCACCTTTGTCTTTTTTCTCTCTGCCTATCTCTTTCTGTCTGTCTGTCTGCTTCTCTTTGTCTCTCTTTCTCTCTTAATTGCCCTGATCACAGCACAAATATTATCCTGATTCAGATACCTTGCCTTTATGCTCACTTACAAAAAAAAAAAAAAAGTCCAGCTTTTTGCTTTCCCCTACATAAAAATAAATGGAAAACATTTTGCAAATGTCAAATGCTATATAAAAGGAAAAATATGAAGGACACTGGACACATAAACAATAATACTAATGACAAATTTTGCCTCTCCTAAAGCATTCTCTGCCACCCAGTTCCAATTCTGGAGTTTTATCTCAAGGGTCAGAAACCAGTTATATCATAAGTAGAAATGGATTCTCAAGGAAAAAATACTCTCCCAATGTGTCAGCAGATGATGTTAAAGAGGAAGAAAGAAAAACAAAAGAAAATTACTCAGGAGTGAGCATTTTCTACATGTATGCATTCATTCAACACTTTTTTAATTTTCCTCCAAACTTTAAACTGTTTATTTTGAATTGGGGTATAGCCGATTAACAATGCTGTGATTATTCCAGGTGAACAGCAAAGGGACTCAGCTATACATACACAAATATCCATTCTCCCCAAACCCCTTTCCCATCCAGGCTGGCATATAGCACTGAGCAGAGTTCCATGTGCTATAGAGTAAGTCCTTGTTGGTTATCCATTTTAAATACAGCAGGGTATACATGACCTTCTCAGATTCCCAACTATCCCTTCCCCCTGGCAACCATAAGTTCGTTTTCTAAGTCTGTGAGTCTCTTTCTATTTTATAAGTAAATTCATTTGCATCATTTCATTTTAGATTCCACATATAAGGGACGTAGATGATATTTCTCCTTCTTTGTCTGACTTCCTTTAATGAGTGTGACACTCTCTAGGTTCACTCATGATGCTGCAAATGGCATTATTTCATTCATTTTAAATGGCTGAGAATTTAGCCATTTAACAAAGAATGTTCAGAGTATCGCACAAACGTACTCATCTCACAAGCTAGCAAAGTAATGCTCAAAATTCTCCAAGCCAGGCTTCAACAGTACATAAACCGTGAACTTTCGGATGTTCAAGCTGGTTTTACCAAAGGCAGGGGAACCAGAGATCAAATTGGCAGCATCCGTTGGATTGTCGAAAAAGCAAGAGAGTTCCAGGAAAACATCTACTTCTGCTTTATTGACTATGCTAAAGTCTTTGACTGTGTGGATCACAACAAACTGTGGAAAATTCTTCAAGAGATGGGAATACCGGACCACCTGACCTGCCTCCTGAGAAATCTGTATGCAGGTCAAGAAGCCACAGTTAGAACTGGACATGGAACAACAGAATGCTTTCAAATCGGGACAGGAGTACATCAAGGCTGTATATTATCACCCTGCTTATTTAACTTATATGGAGAGTACATCATGTGAAATGCTGGGCTAGATGAAGCACAAGCTGGAATCAAGATTGCCAGGAGAAATATCAATAACCTCAGATATGTAGACGATACCACCCTTATGGCAGAAAGTGAAGAGGAACTAAAGAGCCTCTTGATGAAAGTGAAAGAGGTGAGTGAAAATGTTGGCTTAAAACTCAACATTCAGAAAACTAAGATCATGGCATCCGGTCCCATCACTTCATGGCAAATAGATGGGGAAACAGTGGAAACAGTGAGAGACTTTATTTTGGGGGGCTCTAAAATCACTGCAGATGGTGACTGCAGTCATGAAATTAAAAGATGCTTGCTCCTTGGAAGAAAAGCTATGACCAACTTAGACAGAATATTAAAAAGCAGAGACATTACTTTGCCAACAAAAGTATATCTAGTCAAAGCTATGTTTTTCCAGTGGTCATGTATGGATGTGAGAGTTGGACTGTGAAGAAAGCTGAGAGCTGAAGAATTGATGCTTTTGAACTGTGGTGTTGGAAAAGACTCTTGAGAATTCCTTGGACTGCAAAGAGATCAAACCAGTCAATTCTAAAAGAAATCAGACCTGAATATTCATTGGAAGAACTAATGCTGAAGCTGAAACTCCAATACTTTGGCCACCTGATGGGAAGAACAGACTCATTTGAAAAGACCCTGATGCTGGGAAAGATTGAAGGCAGAAGGAGAAGGGGATGACAGAGGATGAGATGGTTGGATAGTATCACTGANTCTAAAAGAAATCAGACCTGAATATTCATTGGAAGAACTAATGCTGAAGCTGAAACTCCAATACTTTGGCCACCTGATGGGAAGAACAGACTCATTTGAAAAGACCCTGATGCTGGGAAAGATTGAAGGCAGAAGGAGAAGGGGATGACAGAGGATGCGATGGTTGGATAGTATCACTGACTCGATGGACATGAGTTTGAGTAAGCTCTGGGTGTTGGTGATGGACAGGGAAGCCTGGTTTGCTGCAGTCCATGAGGTCGCAAAGAGTAGGACACGACTGAGTAACTGAACTAAACTGAAATGGCTGAGTAACATTCCACTGTATACATGTACCACATCTTTTTAATACACTCCTCTGTTGATGGACATTTAGCATTTAACACTTTTTAAAATAACCCAATGTGGCCCAGGTGGCATAGTTGTTGGGAATACAATGTACAAAACCATGGATGTTTTGGTCCCTGCCCAGATGCAAAGGGCTAAATGAGGGAAACAGACAATAAGGACACAGGACTGTAAAATAAGAGGATAGCCTCTCATGGCTGAATCACAGTGTTCTGTTGATAGCAGAGCAGATAAGGGAAAGGCGAAAGTCCAGAAAAGAGCCAGTCACAAGGAGGATAGCACTGGGAAGAGCACACACAAATTCTTGGAGGTTGAAAAAAAAAAAAAAAACAGAACAAAACAACAACAACAAACCTAGAGATGTTCCAAGAACCGTCAGGAAGCAAGAATGAGGAACCGGAACTGGTGGGGAAAATGAGAAATACTGACATCACAGAGGAACCTCAGAGCTGTTCTTGTCACATGGGGATGGCAACAAGTCTGGATTTCTTCCTCAGTGAAATGGATATCCAGTGAAGCATTTTAAGGGAGCGGGGAGGACCTGATGGGATTTATTATTTTTAAAAGGTCACTCTGGCTGCAATAGGAAGGGTAGAAAGGAGAGAACAGAAGTGCCAGCAAAGTGTCTGGTTAGGAGCCTAGTACCGTCACCCAGGGGAAGGCTGATGGAGGCTCTGCCCAGGAAGGTGGCAGAGGGGATGAGGGCAACCTGGACCAGGACTTGCTGGTGAGCTGGGCATTGAGATAAAGGGGAAGAAGGGGACCAGGGAGATGATAGTAGCCACATCTCTTTGAAGCATCTGGAAACCTTAGAGCACTTTAAATGTATCCATAGTGCAGATGGCCTTGATCTTTATTACCACATGGTCCTTTACCAGGTGAAAGAGAGTCATAAATCTCTTTTTGGCCCCCAAAAGGATTCCGGACTCCCTCTAGCAAAATGATGGGCTTCCCAGGCTGCTCAGCGGTAAAGAATCCACCTGCCAGTGCAGGAGACGTGGGTTCGATCCCTGGGTCAGGAAGATTTCCTGGAGAAGGAAATGGCAACCCACTGCAGTATTCTTACCTGGGAAATCCCATGGACAGAGGAGCCTGGCGGGCTACAGTCCATGGGGGTCTCAAAAGAGTCGGACATGGCTTAGTGACTAGACAACTATTTATATCTCCATGCTCTTTGCTTTCACTGAAGCCTGCGTACTTCTCCCTTGTATTCTGTCTCACAAAGTTCATTAAAGAAGCGTCTGGCAAGTTCTCCTGGCTGTCTCCCTAGCTGTCTTCTGAAAGTCTCTCAGAGATGGAGCTCTCCCTGTCTTGGTCGACAAATATTCCCAGAACCAAGCACTGCGTCATGCCTCCCGTGGGTGCATTGAAACAAACAAATAATGGATGTGAAGAGGAGCCCTGAAATTAACTCTCTGAGTCTTCAGAAGATGAAGGACAGGAAGCAATTCAAACCCAGACCGAACACGCACTGATGGTTTCCCTGTCTCCTCACAAGGATCCTCCCACTCCTCCCCCAGCTGACTGCAAGTCTAGACACAGCATCCCCAGAAAGCCGGAGCCACGGGGATGCGATTACTCATCGTCAGGAAGCCACTCACTGGGAGTCCCCGGGGTGAGCTGAGGGTGGCTTCCCGCAGGGCCCTGCCAGGCAAGGGAGGTCTCACCCTCCCTCCCAACTGCAGTTCATCCTCCCCCTCCATCCCACTTCCACCTTGGCCTCCAAGACACTTAGAAACCACACTTGAGCTCCTTTTGGAAATCTCCATCTCCACGCTTCTATCTCCATCTCTTTCTCCCTGTCTACATCTATCCCTCTTGTTCATTGAATGGTGGGGCCCTTCCCAATTTTACAACTGAGGCTAAGGTCCCCTGCAGCCCTTTTGAAAACACATTTCACAAAAGAGCTCCATGAAACCCTGCTGCTGGCAATTCTTCAAGATATATGGCTCTTTGGGAAACCCAGGTGCTAGTGGGAAAGAACATGCCTGCCAATGCAGGAGACATAAGAGACACAAGTTCGATCCTTAGGTTGGGAAGATCCCCTGGAGGAGGGCATGGCAACCCACTCCAGTATTCTTGCCTGGAGAATCCTACGGACAGAGGAGCCTGGCGGGCTACAGTTCATGGGGTCACCAAGAGTTGGACATGACTGAAGTGAGCCAGCCAGGCTTTTACGATCATACAAAGCAAACACGTTGGACAGTTCAAGACTACCTTTCCTTAAATACCTGCCAACCCACGTCCCCATCATCCACTCCTAATTTTAATCATTACTGCATGGGATATGACTCTGAGAAATTCTGTTCTATGGGTTTTAGATGGGCACTATTAATTTAGATGTTTTTCCAAAAATGCCTAAAAAGATGCCACAATCTATTTTTTTAATCTATTCATTAAAAAAATAGAAAGATACCCTCCCCCAATTTACTGATGATCCATTAAAAAACGTATTTATTAAATTCATACCATTTGCCAGGTCCTGGGTATCCATTAATGGATTAAACAGTCAGGACCCCTCTCCTCATAGAACTATCTGCATGGCAAAACAGAGAACAGAGCAATGGATAGATAATTGAAAATTATAGTAAGTGGTAAAAAGAAAAATGTTTTGGCTCCTATAATACAGACTGGGGTAGGGGGAGGGAAGCACTCAGATGAGGGATGAATAAGAGAAGGTGAAGAGGAGATGGCATTTAAGCTAAGTTGTAAAACTGAGAAGAAATCCACCATTTAGTGAACGCCAGGAATAGAGAGTGAGAGGGAAAAGTGATGGAGAGAGAGATGGAGATGGAGATGAAGTTGGAGACGGAGGAGGTGCACCTGGAGCTGGCGCTGGAGATGACCAACCTTTCCAACACCCTGAAGACCTGGCGGTGATCTTCTCCCAGGTGCTTCGTGTCCCTTTGCCATCTCCACTGGCATATTTAATCACAGCCACACTCATTTCAGCCCTTCTTTTCAGGATGCTGTCTTTACTTTTCCCTTCCTGCATATCCAAATCCTTTACAGGCTGATCCCACCCTTAACATCTTGCTTCCTTATCACCTGCTCACTCCTTAATACCTGGACATGTGTCTCCCTCCACACTCAACTGAAGAAGCCCCCTCAAAGGTCAACACCAAACTCTTTATTTTCAAATCCAATCAAGCTATTCCTCACCCTTTGACATCTTCACAGCCGTTGACTGTCACCATCTCAACATTCTTAAAACTTTCTCCCTTCCTTGGCCGCTTTGCTCAAGCCTTCTCCTGAAACTGACCCTGGTTTACACATGTTTCAGCTCCTCCACTTACCAGAGCTAATAAAAATAGCAGTGGTAGAAGTCATTTTACCTTTACTCAGCATATATAATATGCCAGGCACTGTGCTGAGTCTTTTACAAATCTAGCTGCAAACTCTTTGGATCTATTGATTTAGGATTTTTGTCACAGTGTTTTACTCTTGGTTTCATCACTCAGGCACACAGGAAAGACCATCATTGTCTTTGGTCTCAAGATGAGGAAGAGAGAGGAGGGGAGGTGGTCATGGAGGGGTAATGAGAGCCAGGGCAGAAAGGCAATGCTGCCTGGAAGAATCTTTAGCTTTTGTTCTGCATGGAGAGTGTGGATGTCTCTACTGGAAATAGAAAGATTGGAAGAGAAACAAAAGAGGGATGGAGGGAAGGAAAAAGAGATATGTATTTTCACACAGATTATAACAGAGATTCCCAGACATTTGTAAGAGGATTGAAGTCTCTGGGTTTCACAAGCAGCAGAGACCTCCAAAAGGAAATGGGCATATGGTCCCACCTCCCACCAAATCTTTAAACCGCAAGCTTATGCCCTGAAGAAATGCAATCTGTGTATTGAGAAGATAAGCACAGTGACGTTCAGGAAATGTATCTCTCTCTTCCTCACCTCTAACCATGTGAGAGTCTGGACCCTTTGCTTCATAAAGATTAAAGTTCCCTCCCATGAAGTGGAAATGAGGATGAGGATAAAATGACTTTTATTTGAAAATAACACAGAAATATGCCCCCTTGTGCACAATTGACTTTATAAGCATGGATTCACACAGGCATTCAGTCTCTCCTTTAATTCTTACAACATCCTGTACTTTCAGCATCCTTGCCTCCATGTTGCCAACATGAGAATGTTGTCTCAGAAAGGTTACCTGATTTGCCCATGTGACAAAGTGGCAAAGTCAAGATACACAGATTATCTGCCACCAACATCCTTGACCTGATTCACTACATCTTAAGAGTCAAAGACCCCATGTGCATCCTCTCACTTTTTTCTCCCTATATCTTCTCTCTCAATAATCTTTCTGTCTCTCATGACTCCAGGTACTCATTTCCCCATGATCTTGCCAAGTCTCATCCTCATATCTTACTCTTTCCGTTAGCATTATCTGATGACCTATGTGAGTCAACGGTGATTCCCCCACTGCCAGGCCATGCTTCAAACTTCTGAGTCATCCTTCTCTCAAAACATCACTTCTTGACTAAGACTAAGGCTTTGGAGACAAACTTTGTTGTTATTATTTAGTTGCTAAGTCATGTCTGACTCTTTTGCAACCCCACGGACTGTAGCCCACCAGACTCCTCTATCCATGGGATTTTCCAGGCAAGAATACTGCAGTGGGTTGCCATTTCCTTCTCCAGGAGATTCTCCCAATCTAGGGATCGAATCCACATCTCCTGCATTGGTAAACGGATTCTTTACCACCTGGGAAACCCTGCAGATAATCAACTAGTGAAAATTCCAGCTCTTATGCTGTGACGTTGGGCAAGTTATTTAGCCTCTTTCTGCCTGCATGTCCTCATCTTTAAACCATAAACAGAGCAGCTACTGCACTGGCACATTTACATATTAAATTAGGTAATGCATAATGACCTAATTATGTATTAGAAAGCAAAACATTTAGAAATGGACCTGGCAAATGATAGATATGTGGGAGGAGTAGCTCAATGGTAAAACATATGCTTAGCATGTATGAGGCTCTGGGTTCAGTCCCCAGCACCTCCATCAGGCTTCCATAGATGAAACTCAGTAAAGATGTTCAGTAAAAAACAGCCAGAATTGTCTTTGCAAAATAGATTTTGAGCCCCTGCATATTAATTTGGAAATAGAATAGATTCTTACTCTTCTCACTCTAAATCTTCACAGGGAATTGTCCATCTTGTCACTTGCCTTGGCTTTTTAAAA
>SJYT01017757.1:113720-128693 GCA_006410635.1 Cephalophus harveyi
ATGCTCAACATCACTCATTATCAGAGAAATGCAAATCAAGACCACAATGAGGTACCATTTCACACCAGTCAGAATGGCTGCGATCCAAAAGTCTACAAGCAATAAATGCTGGAGAGGGTGTGGAGAAAAGGGAACCCTCTTACACTGCTGGTGGGAATGCAAACTAGTACAGCCACTATGGAGAACAGTGTGGAGATTCCTTAAAAAACTGCAAATAGAACTGCCTTATGACCCAGCAATCCCACTGCTGGGCACACACACTGAGGAAACCAGAATTGAAAGAGACACATGTACCCCAATGTTCATTGCAGCACTGTTTATAATAGCCAGGACTTGGAAGCAACCTAGATGTCCATCAGCAGATGAATGGATAAGAAAGCTGTGGTACATATACACAATGGAGTATTACTCAGCCATTAAAAAGAATGCATCTGAATGCAGTTCTAATGAGGTGGATGAAACTGGAGCCTATTATACAGAGTGAAGTAAGTCAGAAAGAAAAACACCAATACTTACCTTGGTTTTGTACTGTTATTCCTTTGGGTTAAGTTGCTCTTGTCAAATATCAGGGTTTTACCATGAAGCCTATCCCTGAACTTCCTCCCAGTTCTTTGTGGTGATCATAATAGCTTTCCCAAAGTCATAACCCCCCAACCCCGATTACTTCCCAGTGTGAACCAGAGGCATCAGCATAGCTGAGTAAAGATGAGACTTTGCAGCTAGACTCAGATGTACTTGGAGCCCTGCTCAGTCAGGCTTCAGCTACTTAACCTTGGGTGCATGCTCAGTCCCTTAGTCATATCTGACTCTTTCACAACCCCATGGACTATAGCCCACCAGGCTCCTCTGTCCATGGGATTTTCCAGGCAAAAATACTAGAGTGGGTTGTCCTTTCCTACTACAGGGGATCTTTTCAACCCAGGGATCAAACCCTAGTCTCTTGCATCTCTTGTATTGGCAGGCAAAGACTTTGTCCCTGAGCCACCTGGGTGGCCCTATTTAATCTCAGACACATTATTTAACCTTTCTGGATCTAACTTTCTTGTTTGTAAAACAGGGATAATACAAGTATGGGGTGGTAAAAATACTAAGTTTATGTTCAGTTTCCACAAGGAGATCAAACTAGTCAATCCTAAAGGAAATCAACCCTGAATATTCATTGGAAGGACTGATGCTGAAACTGAAGCTCCAATATTTTGGCCACCTGATGCAAAAAGCTGACTCACAGGAAAAGACCCTGATGCTGGGAGAGACTGAGGGCAGGAGGAGAAGGGGATGAGAGAGGATGAGATGGTTGGATTGCCTCACTGACTTAATGGACATGAGATTAAGCAAACTCTGGGGGATAGTAAAAGACAGGGGAGCCCGGGGTGCTGCAGTCCATGGGGTCATAAAGAGTTGGACATGACTTAGTGATTGAACAACAACAATGTTCAGTTTCTACTGAGAAGACTGAATTGTAAGGCTTTCTCAGGGAACTAGGGCTGTGGTGACCAGTTCTGGCCAGTGGATCATGAGGGGAAGCAAACAGCATCAGAGCAGGTCTTTCCTGATGTTTCTTCTCCTGTCATCCAGGCCTGCAGTAAACTCTGCACAAGAGAGAAATAAGCTTTTGCAGCATTAACCCCTGTAGTCACAGACTGCTGCCTCCATTTCAGAATTTAGGATATCTGGACTAGCACTAACTACTCCCCTACTTGATAACTATCCTCTTCTCCAGAATGGTCCAAGAGACATTTCCCTAATGATGGAATTGCTTGACATCTGCAGGATCCAATATGGCAGCCGCCAGTCACATGGGGCCATTGAAACCTGGCTAGTGTGACTGACAAATTTAATTTTGAAGTTTATTTCATTTTAATTAATTCAGATGCAAATAGCCCCCATGGCTGCTCGCTACCCCACTGGCCAGCTCAGCAGAACTGTATTCTGTTCCTTGGAAATGCCAAGCTCTCCGGAGTCCTGAGGTTTTTCCGCTGGCCACGGAAAACTATTTTTCAGCCCAGCCTCTACCTTTGCAATTCTCACTTTGCAGGCATTCAGTCTTTCCCTCAGTTCAGTCACAAACACTGCTTCGGCAACACCATGTTACTTCCTCAGGCTTAAAAGGAACAGGGCTGCAATTTATAGAAAATGTACATAAGCAAGAAAAGGCATGCAACTGCTATTGATGCTTATTTCCAGATTGAAAGGCAATTCCAAAAGCCTAACGCAGATGCACATGTGTGCTAGATATGAAACAGAACAAATAGAACTATCTTGGAGTTATTCTAGAGTCAAACTACCTGAAAAGGCAAAGCCACAGTCCAGAAGACCAGACTAAGCGGAATGAGGCCTTTGGAATAATTACACACTGTTAATTGAAAAATGTTAATCATGTCATATTAGGAAGAAGACAGGGTTAAATTGGTAAAATTTCAATTCACTTAGGCCTTATCTCTTGTTGGAATGAACCAGATGATTAATCCTCAATATTCTTCTGGGATGTGGAGAACAGCAGCAATTAAATTAACAACTACAAAGTTTATGCTCAGAGATTCAAAAATGAAAGAGGGAAATGCTTTCATTTTTCACAAGTTGTTACCTTAATTATCTTCTTATTGCTCTGTCTCTTTTTCCTCATTACAAAAACACACCCCTTCGTACTCACAGATCCCTTTAATTTGCTGTAGCTCAGTAACAGTATAAGAAATGTCATCAGAGATACAAACTCATAAATCTTACTTTGTGCCTGCTCCTTGAAAATAAATTGTTTTGCTGTGCCTAGTCTCAGGGTTCATTCCAGAAAGTGCTGACAAGTTTCCACTTCCCTACAAATAACCAATAATCTGAGTGTCTGTAAACGTTATGTACATGCTGAGTTACTTTATCACTTTAATCCAACGGCACCACCACCAACAAAAATTCCTTAGGAAAATAGGCTGCAACTTAATCGGTCAGCTTTATGAAAAATCATATGGAAAGAGAACAAGGTGATAATTCAGGAAATAAACAAAAACTCAGATCGAAACTTCTGACTCCCCTGGTGGGTTCGATCCCTGATCCAGGGAGATCCACGTGACATGGAGCAAATAAGCCTACGCGCTGCAACTACCGAGGCTGTGTTCTAGAGCCCCCAAGCCCTAGAGCCCATGCTCTGCAACAACAGAAGCTATGGCTGAAAAGCCCCTGACTAGCGAGCAGCCCTGCTTGCCACAACTAGAGAAAAGCCCTCGCAGCAACTAAGACCCAGCACAGCCAAAAATAAATAAGTAAATAAATAAAATAATTTTAAAAACCTGAAACTTCATTTTCTATCATGCTCACTGTACAGACGTGAAAATGGGCATACAGGAAGTCTATATTACAAAGGCAAACCTCTAAAATCTTCTTTCTTTATGTATTTCTGCCTGTGTTTCCCCCCCAAATAAGCTCTCTCCTTTGTCAGCGGAGGAATCCAACTTTGTGAAGATCAGAGAATTCAAATCCCTTGGAATGCAGCTAATGAAAATTGGAAAAAAAAAAAAAAGATAAATGCAACTGCAACCATCATAAAGCAAGCATGCTGTCTCACAGTGATTGAACAGGTCCCCTGATGTACGTGCATTAAACCTGTAACGATCACAAACCCTACCTGCGTGTCACATGTTCTTTCAAATCAGAAGTCCCGTTTGCCAGTGTAGCACAGCCTACCAGCCCTGGATACCAGACAACACAACAAGGAAAGTGGTTTTAATGGTCAGGATTTCCAAGTCTTTTCTTTTCTTCAAAGAAAATAATTTTCTGGCCAGAGCGGGAGAGGCAGTAAGGAATTAATGACATAATTAAGAAAATCAGTGATTTGGAAACTGTGAATGAGATGAAAAAAAAAAGCAAGCCTACCACAAAACCCTGGGCTGAAAGAGCAATGCAATCAAATGATCGTGAGTCCAAACTGGGAAATGCATGAGAACGTATCAATAATTGAGGGCACCACATCCTCAATGCCTGAAGAAGTAATCACCGCCATTGTAAATCCTCTCTCAGACTGATGTTAAAGTCTTTGACGGTTATATATACTAGGGCGGTATCATCATTTAGTCTACTTTCTGAATTTCCGAAGTTTCATAGCAAAATGTCACATCCCCAGAGAACATCCTCACAACAAATTATTAGCCTGGCTCTATTGATCATCACCCAAATGGCAAAAATCTCAATAAATTTCATCTGGACCTTTACTGAAACCTCAAAAATGTATTACACACTCTCTGCTGACCACCGTTTTTATGATCGCTATTGTATTTGCAGGGCAGTCAATTTTATACAGCATAACAAACTGCCAAGTGGTAACGCGATTCCCTCCATTACGGAGGCCCATGTATTAAATTTAGTGAGGCACAATATCAGACTTCAAATATTGCAAGGCTTAGAATTGAATGCCGCAGAGCCTAATGTGATCACCCTGACAAATACACTGACATATTAAGTAGCAGCTCATGTATTCATATTGGGAACTGATGTTGTTTTTTCTTTTTTCTGTTTAGCTGTATATTTTTTTAGATTAGCCATGATATTTCAAAATGAGCATTCCGCTTGGCAGTGCCAGGGAACTGACAGCCAAGCAACGGAGTGAGTGGGTCCCTACATTTCTTTCCTGGCAGATCAATTATTACTTTTCTTAATGATGTGCTATTATAGGTAGAGTCAAAGTGCAAGCACAATGGTGAAAAATAGCATTTTTAAAATGATATTTATCCATTCTCTTGTGCCTTCCACCGAAGTAAATAAACAAAAAAAATATTTTTAGGCCTTGAGTAGTATGGAAGGTTTCTTAGGCTTTCATCAGATGAATCCCTTCTGGCTTTAAATTAAGACAAGAGTTGTTTTCTCTGCTCTCTTTGTCATTGACTTTATTACAACAGAAACAGTCAAAAGTACCGGGTTTTGTTTAAAAATCTCACTCTCATTCTAAGGGGACCAAACCATCTTAACTACTTCTTTTTTGGAAAACATGAATTGCAAGTATTCTTCACCCAAATTTGTGTGGTGGGAGAAGACTCTTGAGAGTCCTTTGGACAGCAAGGAGATCCAACCTGTCTATCCTAAAGGTAATCAGTCCTGAATATTCATTGGAAGGGCTGATGCTGAAGCTGAAACTCCAATACTTTGGCCACCTGATAAGAAGAGCTGACTCATGGGGAAAAGACCCTGATGCTGGGGAAAAAAAATGAAGGCAAAAGGAGAAAAGGTCAGCAGAAGATAAGATGGTTAGATAGAATCACCGATGAAATGGACATGAATTTGAGCAAACTCTGGGAGATAGTGAAGGATAGGGGAGCCCGGTGTGCTGTGGTCCATGGGGTCGCAGAGAGTGGGACATGACTTAGTAATTGAACAATAACAGTGACAGCAAAATTTAGAGAAACATGGAAACCAGAGTCTGAAAACTGAATATCTCAACAGCCAAAACTTGTCAAGTTTACTGTCCATGGCTTAGAGATAAAACAATATTTTTGCCAAAAAAATACATTTCTCCCATGAGTTACATAGAATTTTAAAAAATGCATGTTCTTTCTTCTCTTCTGCCCTCTAACACCATGAGAATATGGTACTAAACCCTCTTCTAGGTCATGAATTCATGTATCAAAAGTTGTCTATTTCCTTCATCCAGATTATAATATCAAAAACTACTTTTGCAATAATGAGGTCACTCTTTAAAGCCAAGAAAATACCAGGGTGCAGAAGAACTGTTATTTATTTTTTTCTTTTTTTCTTCTGACTCTAGTCTGCAAATTCAACAGAATCACCAGAAAAAAAAAAAAGTCTCATGTTAAAAATTGAGATGCTAGGGCTCATTCCAAGATTTCTGATTTCCAGTGTCTTAGGTGGGGCTCAGGGATTTGGATGTCTTGCTTGTATTCCGAGATTCTGCTAAGATAACTGCTGTAAGGGTGTGGTCCTTAGCTTGGGGGGCTTATTTCATTAATACAGTTTATCAGTTCAGTTGCTCAGTGGTATCTGACTCTTTGTGGCCCCATGGACTTCAGCACGCCAGGCTTTCTTGTCCATCACCAACTCCTGGAGCTTGCTCAAACCTACATCTATCCAACCATCTCATCCTCTGTCGTCCCCTTCTCCTCCTGCCTTCAGTCTTTCCCAGCATCAGGGTCTTTTCCAATGAGTCAGGTCTTCGCATCAGGTGGCCAGACAATTTATGAATGGGGTGAATCCAGATGCCACACTAAAGGATTTTCATTTAGTTGTTCTGGTGAGGGGTTGAGCATCTGTATTTTTTTTATTATGATGATAAAAATCACATAAAGTGGACCATCTTAAGCATCATTCAGTGTCCAATACAGTAATGCTATTAATAACTGAGAAGTGAAAGGGTTGATTGCTCAGTCATGTCTGACTCTTTGCGACACCACGGATTGTAGCCCTCCAGGCTCCTCTGTCCATGGAATTCTCCAGGCAAGAATACTGGAGTGGGTTGCTGTTCCCTCCTTCAGGGGATCTTCCTGACCCAGAGATCAAACCGGGGTCTCCTGCATTGCAGGCAGAAGTCCGAGACACCTGGGAAGCCCTATTAATAATAACTACATGAACATTATTGTGAAGCAGCTCTGTTGCCCTTTCTTTAGAGAATCTGAAACTCTATTGTCATGACACAGTAACTCTCCATGACCACCTCCCCCAGCCCTTGGCCACCTCTCTTCTAAGCTTTCTGTCTCCATGAGTTTGATGGATCTAAGTAGCTCAAATCAGTGGAATCACGCAGTACTTGTCTCTGGCTTACTTTTGTGACTTGCTTATTTTGCTTAGCATAATGTCCTCATGATTCGGCCATGTTGTGGAATATTACAGGATTTCCTTCTTTTTAAAGGTGGGATAATACTCCATTGTATGTGTATCCCACATTGGCCTTATTCATACGTCTATTCACGGTCATTTATGTGGCTTCCACCTCTTGGCTATTGTGAATAAGGCTGCTATGAACACAGGCATGCTGGGCATCAAACTTTTTAAAGGCCCTCAAGTGATTCTGATGTGTAGGCATAGTTAGAAAAGACTTTCCTAAGGTACTGTGAAGACCCTAATCTCTAGAAGTAAGACATGCCCTCTGAAAGTCATGGCATTTGGAAGCTTAGCAGTAGGGAAAACTTACATACCATGCATAGATAATTTGTTTATTTATTATTTTTTATTGGGGGATAACTGCTTTAAAATGCTGTGTTAGTTTCTACTGTACAAGAAAGTGCATCAGCTACATGTGTACATATATCCCCTCCCTCTTGAACCTCTTTCCCATCACACCCCCGATCCCACCGCACCCCCAATCCCACCCCTCCAGGTCATCACAGAGCACTGAGCTGAGCGCCCTGTGCTATACAACAGCCTCCCACTAGCGATCTGTTTTACACCCGGTAGTGTATATACATCAGTGCTACTCTCCCAATTTGTCCCACTTTCCTCTTTCCCTTCCTTTGTCCACACATTCCTTCTCTATGTCTGCATCTCTATTCTTGCCCTGCAAATAGATTCATCTGAACCATTTTTCTACAAGCATTTTTCCCTCCAGAAATCCTACAAATAAAGGTAATAGACCATCATGGTTTCCATCCAGCCCAAGTTACTTGATGTGTCCCGGTATACACAAGACAATTAACAGACCTCAGATAAAGCCTGATCCTTCCCAGGTGGCGCTAGCAGTAAAGAACCCGCCTGCCAAGGCACGAGACAAAAGGGATGTGGGTTTGATCCCTGGGTCGGGAAGATCTTTTAGAGGAGGAAACGGCAACCCACTCCAGTACTTTTGCCTGGAGAATCCCATGGACAGAAGAGCCTGGCGGGCTACAGTCCATAGGATTACAAAGAGTCAGACACAGCTGAAGCATCTTAGCAAGCAAGACATTAAAAGGTCTATTTGTACAAGAGCCTCTCCTCCAGTGTAGAGAGAGACTGCTTTGCTTAGTGTTTGCCAGAAAGAGAAGACTGATCAGATCCAAAGCAGACTCTTCTCAGCCCTCTGTTGCCAGGATGGTACACAGGAAAGACTGCAATGTTCAGACTCAAGTGAACCTGGGTTCACATCTCAGCTCCAATCACTTACCAGACACAGGCCTTGCACTGAGTGTCTTCAGCCCTCTCCCTGTCAGTTTCCTCAACTAAAAATCAGAGATTATAAAACCTACCTGAACAGAAGAGATAAAGTAGCCAGCAGAACTTGACATATGAGTAGGTACTGTCTAAGCAGAAGCTATTGTTCTTATGATAACAAAGAGAATTTAATGTCATAGATTTCTACCCTTTAAAATAACCACCTTGTTAGAAATAACTCCAGAGGCTCAGTAGAGAAGAATCTACCAACCAAAGCAGGAGATGCAAGAGAGGTGGGCTCAATCCCAGGGTCAGAAAAATCCCCTGGAGAAGGAACTAGCAGCCCACTCCAGTATTCTTGCCCGGGAAATCCAATGGACAGAGGGGCCTGGCAGGCCACAGTCCATGGGGTTGCAAAGGGTTGGACATGACTTAACAACTACACAACAGCAATGATAGGCACTGTGTCTGCTCCATACAGGACCAACCGTAAAACTCAAGGCACTCTTGCTGTACTACTGTTTCTTAATGATCCCTTCTTGGTGACATCCCAGAATTAGCTGACAGGTTATTAGTAAGGTGAGGAGACTGGCGTGGCTCTTGGGCTCCCCCCTGACTTTCTCCTACTCTTTTAAATTACACTGACAAAGTTGGGGCACAGGATTCAAAGGGGAGAATTTTGTCAAGAATGGGCTTCTAGAACATGATTATTTTTGTATTAAGCTGTATTTATCAAGGAAAAGAGCACTGGGAATGACACTGGCTATACAATCTACATTTCTGTGTTAGACACAACATATTCTTATCAATGTACATTACTTGTACATCATTGAATAATCTATTCATGTAGTCATTGACCTACACTTATTATGCAAACACTTACATAGTAAGTGCATACACTTACTGTGCACTCTTTCTGAATCAGGTCTATGTTAGGCTTTGGGTAACAGAAATGAGTAAGACATAGATGTTGGCTTTGAGGAGTTCATACCTACACAAAAGTGCGATTATCCTTAAAAAAAAAGCATGGTTGATAATATAAATATGCTCAGAGAATTACAGGAGCAATGTGGAAGGGCACCTAATCCATTCAACTAGCTTCAGAATGATGAATCCTCAGAAAATGAAGAAGATTAGAGCAAAAAATGAAAACATTCAGAGCAGATTACATTCCAAACATAAAGGACCCTATGGCCTAAGGCACAGAGGCCAGGTATAAATGGAAGTAGAAGAATGTATATCCAATTTGGTATTGCTGGCTCATAAAATTTGAGGCGTGAAGTGGAAAACAATGCAAGTTTCAACTTGCCATCCAGACATTCATTCATTGTTAATTTATTCATCTATCACCTATCCATCTATGCAGCCATCCTTCCATCCATCCATACATCCACTATCTCTCTCTTAATCCATACATCCATTATCCATCCATCCATCTCACTATTCACCTCTTTTATTCAAAGTGTGATAAATGCCTCCTTTAATCTTGGAGTTGTGATAGTCCCTGAGAATTAAAAATATATATATAATACTGAAGTAAGTTGAAAAGACAAATATCGTATATTAACACATACATATGGAATCCAGAAAGATGGTACTGACGAACCTGTTTTCCAGGGCAGCAATGGAGATGCAGACATAGAAAAGGAGTTGTGGACATAGCAGGGGAAGGAGAAGGTGGGAAAAACTGAGAGAGTATCATGGAAACGTATACATTATCATGCATAAAACAGACAGCCAGAGGGAATTTGCCGAATGGCTCAGGGAGCTCAAACCAGTCCTCTGTGACAACCTAGAGGGGAGAGATGGGGTGGGAGGTGGGAGGGAGGTTCAAAAGGGAAGGGACATAAGTATACCCATGGCCGATTCATGTTGATGTATGACAGAAAGCAACACGATATTGTAAAGCAATCATCTTCCAATTAAAAATAAATTAATAAAACAGTAAGGCAGACAACTCTGTTGGGACATTCCAAGACATTTAAAGTTTGATATGCCTGTCCCATATCGATGAGACATCTCTTCGTAATTCTCATAGCATCCTTATTATCCAGCTATCTACTGGATGCATCAACTTAAAGCCAACTGAAGCTCCTCAATTGTCTCTCCCAGTCAATAGAGCAAATGCAGCATCTCTCCACGTGTGATCTAAGAGTCTGAAGATGCGGCTTTCCCCTCGAACTTTACCCCCATTTCCTATCAGCCCAGCCCTCTCAGGGGGGACAATATATTGGCAGCCTGATCTCTATCCATCTCTTCTTCTAAAAGTGATTTTCCATTATGGCACTTCTCCCTACACTGCTTCCGGTTCAGGTGGGGCGGGTTTCTCCCTCCCATCTCAGGGGTACAGACATGATCCAAGTCTAACCAATGAGAATACTTCATTGCCCTAACCAGCGTGATTAGTTCCCTGTGGACTGAGTCAACCAAAAGAGGATCTAACCTAGAAAACTGTAAGAGGAATTTGGATACTGCAGTCAGACCGATTTTGTCTGATTCCTGCCGACATGTAACTCTGAACAAGTTTAATAGTCACTACTACAGACAGATTACAAAAAACGGTCCCAGTTCTTCACCCTATTATCTATCACTGCCATTTTACTACACGACTCTCAGTATCCTCCCACAAAGCAGTAATCTATTTCCCCAACCTTTGGATCTGGACTGGACTTGTGTCTGCTCTGGCAAAAAGAATGTGGCAGAAGTGAGAGTGTTTCAGTTCCAAGCATAAGCCTCAAAAAGCCTTGAGCAATTAGGCAAGAGAAACAAATTAAAGACATCAAAATAAGAAAAGAGGAGATAAAATTGTTTCTGTTTGCAGATGGCATGATCTTATACATAAAACACTCTAAAAACACCATCAAAAACTGTTAGAACTAATAAACAAATTCAGTTGACTTACAGGATACAAAATCAACATACAAAAATCAGTTGCAATTCTATATGCTAACAATAAACTAGCTGAGAAATAAACATGGAAAATAATCCTGTTTACAATGGCATCAAAAAGAATAAAATATTCAGGAACAAATTTAACCAAGGAGAAGGAGCTGCTGTACACTGAAGATTATGACAGTGATGTAAGAAATGGAAGAAACAAATAAATGAAAAGATACATGTTCATGGGTTGGAAGAATTAATATCAGAATGTCCATACTACTCAAAGCCATCTACAGATTCTATCAATGCCTATCAAACTTCGGATGGAGTTTTTCCCAGAATTAGAAAAACACAATCCTAAATTTGATATGGAACCACAGATGACCTCAAATAGCCAAACTAACCTTCAGGAAAAAAAAAAAAAAGCAAAGCTGAAGTTATCACAATTTCTGATCAAGCTATACTGCAAAACTATAGTAATCAAAAACAATATACAGTGTTGCTATAAAAAAAACAGACACATAGACTGATGGAACAGAATCTAAAGCCTAGAAATAAACCCTCAAATACACAGTCAACTAATACTTGATAAAGCAGCCAAGGATACTCACCGGAAAAGTGAATCTCTTTTCAAAAAATGGTGTTGGGAAGTGTTATCCACAAGCAAAATAACTTGTATCACTATATTACACAACTCACAAAAAATTAACTTAAAAAAAAAAAAAGCAAAGCTGAAGTTATCACAATTTCTGATCAAGCTATACTGCAAAACTATAGTAATCAAAAACAATATACAGTGTTGCTATAAAAAAAACAGACACATAGACTGATGGAACAGAATCTAAAGCCTAGAAATAAACCCTCAAATACACAGTCAACTAATACTTGATAAAGCAGCCAAGGATACTCACCGGAAAAGTGAATCTCTTTTCAAAAAATGGTGTTGGGAAGTGTTATCCACAAGCAAAATAACTTGTATCACTATATTACACAACTCACAAAAAATTAACTTGACATTAATTAATGCCTTAAATATAAGATCTGAAGCTATATAACACCTAGAAGAAAACATAAAAAGAAAGCTACTGACATCTGTCTTGGCAACATTTTTTTTTTCTTTTTGATATGAGACTAAAAGCATGAGCACTGAGAGCAAAATAAACAAGTAGGAGTACTCAAGCTTCTGCAAAGCTAATTGTACTATCGTATTAAGTCACTTCAGTTGTGTCCTGACTCTTTTGCAAACCTATGGACTATAGCTTGACAGGCTCCTCTGTCCATGGGATTCTCCAGGCAAGAATACTGGAGTGGGTTGCCATGCCCTCCTCCAGGGGATCTTCCCAATCCAGGGACACAGGGGTCAAACGCGTGTGTCTTTTGTCTCCTACACTGGCAGGTGGGTTTTGTTTTTTTTTTTTTTTTAACCACTAATGAAACCTGGGAAGCAAAGCTAAAGAAACAGTCAATACAATGAAGATGAACAGAAGAAAGTATTTATAAACTATATATTGTAAAAGAAGCTAACATCTAAGTGTATAAGAAAGCCACATACAGAGAAAGACAGAAATGTGATATCACTTATATGCAGAATCTAAAAAATATGATACCAATGGATTTATTTGCAAAACAGAAGCAGACTCACAAACATACAATACAAACTTATGGCTACCAAAGGTGAAAGGGAGGGAGAGGGATAAACTTGGAATTTGTAAGTAACAGATATACAGTACTTTATATTAAATAGATAAACAAAAGTGACCTACTGGGTTAGTACAGGTAAATATATTCAGTGTCTTATAAGAACCTATAATAGAAAGAAATCTGAAAATGAAATACATGGAATATTATAAATCAACTGTATTGAAAGAAAAATTATAAAAAGAAAGTCATACAACTCAGTAGCAGGGAGGCTAATAATCCAGTTTAAAAAGGCAGAGGAACTGAAAAGACATTTTCTGAAGAAGACACACAAATGGCCAATTCATCAAGGAGATGCAAATCAAAACCGTAATGAGAGATCACCTCCCACCTGTTAGAATGACTATTATTTACACAGGCAGCAAGTCACTGGCCAGGATGTGGAGAAAAGGGAATTCCTGGGCGCCAACGGCGAGAATGGGAATTGGCATAGCCACTGCGGAAAATGGGGCTTCCCCGGTGGCTCAGCGGTGAAGGTTCCGCCTACCAAGGCCAGAGCCGAGAAGATGCGGGTTCAATCCCTGGGTCGACAAGATCCTCTGGAGGAGGGCATGGCAACCCACTCCAGTATTCTTGTCTGGAGGGCTACAGTCCATGGGACCACGAAGAGTTGGACGACTGCAGCAACTTTGCACACGGGCACAAGCTGCAGAAAATAATATGAAAGTTCTTCAAAAAATTAAAAATAGAACTACTTATAACCCAGCAATATCACTTCTGGGTTTATATCTGATGGAAATAAAATCACTGTCTCAAAGAAATATATGCCGTATCCATTGCAGCATTATTCACAATAGCCAAGATGTAGAAATATGTACTACACACACACACACACACACACACACACACAGAGTAAACACTAGATCCTGGAAAACTGGCAAGTAAAAGCCCGATTATCAGAAATAGCTCTGTTTATTGTTTAAAACACTTACTTTTCCACACCTTGGTATTACCTTGGCATCTATAAACTGGGGTTGATAGCATGTATTCAATTCCATTTAGTCATAGTAAGTATCAAATAAGTTATTACTTATAAAATGCTTATAACCAGATCTGATATACAGCAAACACTATTAGTCACTCTTACTGGCATTGTTGTCATTATCATTATATTTAACACTATCTCCTCTCTTCCAATCAAACACAGGGTGATATGTACTGTGAAAAACACTCCATATCGCTGATAACACCAGGAATAAAAGAAAATGTGGAAAATGCTGAATAATAATTGTGTGCTTTTGAAAAACATCTGTACTCAATTCACAGAGACTTTTTTTCTCTGAAACTGCAATCCAGACACTGGCCACTATATATGATTACATGAACCATTCTCCTAGCTGTTTAGACCAAAGGAGTCCAGTAAGAACCAATTAGATTCTCTCTACCAAGTATTTGGAATCAAAATCTAAGGTCAGCCCTTTACAGCTGTTTGAGGCTAAAACTGTGATAAATTAAAAAAATATATATTTAAAAGAGCAATTTATATTGAGTTCTGGAACAAATAATTCATCATCTACCATTATAGGTCAGTATCCTCCATAAAGTGGAGTTAATGATATCCATCTTTTTGGTTTATAGTGAGGATTAAATGAGAAAGTGAAAGTGTTTGTGAGTCAGTCCTGTCTGACTCTGCGACCCCATGGACTGTAGTCCGCCAGGCTCCTCTGTCCACGGAATTCTCCAGGCAGGAATACTGGAGTGTGTTGCCATGCCCTCTTCCTGGACATCTTCCCGACCCAGGGATTAAACCCAGGTCTACTGCATTGCAGGCAGATTCTTTACCGTCTGAGCCAAATGAGGGCGCATATAGAGTGCTTGAACCCTCCCTAACTCAGCACATGGTAAGTCCTAAAGGAATGTGCTATTTTCCAAGGAAGTAAAACATTGTGTACTGAAAAACTGCTTATAAGCCAATGGGCTGTGAACTTCCAAAAGAAAAACTGGACATATACACATGACTTCATGAGAATAAAACAGCTGGGGCTAGTTGCCTAACATTTATTGAGTAACTGTTTGCTTGGCACACTGCTAATGGTCTAAATACACTACTTCTGTTAACACTCATGTCCTGGTGAGGAGGATGGTCTTTCTATGCTTATTGTATGCATGGAGATGCTGAGGTTTAGAAAGATAGCGATGAACCCAAAGTCCTACAACTGGTAAGTGACAGAGCTGGGATTTGAACCCAACTAATCTGACCCCCGCGGCTTCCCCGGTGGCTCAGTTGGTAAAGAATCCACCTGCCATTGCAGGAGACGCAGGGTCCTCCCTGCGCCAGGAAGATCCCTTTGAGAAGGAAACGGCAGCCCCCTCCAGTATTCCTGACTGGGAAATCCCAGG
>SJYT01017757.1:128714-210220 GCA_006410635.1 Cephalophus harveyi
TGACCCCCAAGGTTATGTATTTAACCAATAAGTGGCTCTGCCTCTCTCTTCCCAAGAGCAGAAAAACCTCTTTGTTGTCACTTTTGGTTTTCTGGAAATATCTCAGCTTCAGCAGAGACCTCCCTTTGTCCAAAACCAAGTGTTGCTCTTAATAAGCCAGGCGCCTCCTTTCCACACACAAGCGTCTTCTCTGAGACAAGGAGCAGCCAGGCACTTTCCAGCCGTGTGAACCCAGCTGATGGCACTCTTTCTTCCAGGGTTCAGATTTTAATCAGCTCATAAGTCTGCCACTGGCGAGGGAAATATTTATTTCTCAGGAAAACACTTTAGTAATTTATGAATCAGAGTCATACAGTAGAAATGAGATACGGACTGTTTGTACACCAGCTGTCTATTTTCACTGGAAAGTGCGATTTCCCCTTTGGAAACCTCGATACTAAAGCCAGCTGCCTTTTCTGTGGGTTTGTTTATTTGCCTTTGGGTAGTGGGGATTAGAAGATTGCAATGTTAACGTGTTGGGTATGGTTGGGAAGGAGAACTAGAAAGTCAGGGGTATGATACTCTGTTGGAGAAGACATTATCAGAAGTCATTTAAAAAGGCACAAGTTACTTTTATCAGAAAGTTTAAAAAGCCACAAGTTATTATTATTATGAAAAAGAAATAGGTACTATACAGAAGTATACGGTGTATCCTGAGGAATACAGTACAGAGGTATGCAGTGTTACAGACATGACTTGGATACATTGTATCTTTAAGTCTATTAAAATTTTCCTGATACTGGGTAAAAGTATAAAACACTACAGCCATTTTGAAGGGTCATGCAGTTATATCTATAATATCCATAAATATGCACATCCTTTGACCTATTCATTCCATTTTTAGAATCAGATAGAGCAATTGATATACAACACATTTGCAAAAAAGTATGTAATGCTCACTGATATCATATTGATTAAAACAGGAAGATTCCATCCTGTCCCTCTCCTTTCCACTCTCCACTGCAAACTGTGTGATCTTAAACCAGAAATTGGGTCAGGTGACCAATTCCAATTTCCCACCCTCTGCTGCTGTGAAAAACCCACCAGTGGCCTCCTCATATTGAAAAATTTAAATATAAAATAGTGCATCTTATTAGCCAGAAGACATCTATTACTGCAAAGTATTATAATGTAAATATAAATATATATGTTTAGGTACACCCTGTATTCCCCTGGGGCTAGTTCCTAACATGTGACGTTTTAAAAATAATTATCCATTCTTCCATTTATGCAATCCTCATATATTTTGAAATGTGCAGCTTTTGCCAGGAACTATGCCAGGGGCTGGAGATAGAATGATAACAATGTATATAAAGACTCTATTCTGATGGAAATCAAAACTACCATGAGATAACCAGTCTCACACTGGTCAGAACGGCCAGCATCAAAAAATCTACAAACAATAATGCTGGAGAGGGTGTGGAGAAGAGGGAACCCTCCTACACTGTCGGTGGGAATGTAAATTGTTACAGCTACTATGGAGAACAGTAGGAAGGGTCCTTAAAAATACTGAATAATAGAGCTACCATATGATCCAGCAATCCCACTCCTGGGCGTATATTCAGACAAAACCATAATTCAAAAGGGTACATGCACCCCAATGCAATGTTCATAGCAGCACTATTTACAGTAATCAAGACATGGAGGCAACCTAAATGTCCATTGGCAGAGGAGTGGATAAAGAAGATGTGGGACACATATACGCAGTGGGCTGTTGGCCATAAAAAAAAAAAAAAAAAAAAAAGGCCATTTGCAGCAACAGGGATGAATCTAGAGACCGTCATACTGAGTGAAGTCAGAGAGAGAAGTCAGAGAAAGACAAATACATGATATCGCTTATATGTGGAATCTAAAGATGGGTACCAATGAACTTTTTTACAAAGCAGAAATAGAGTTTCAGAGGTAGAAAACAAACTTACGGTTACCAGGAGGGGGATGGAAAAGAGGGATAAATTGGGAGATTGGGACTGACATATATACACCACTATATGTAAAATAGATAACTAATATGGACCTACTGTGTAGCACAGGGAACTCTACTCAACATTCTGCAATGATCTATATGGGAAAAGATCTAAAAACGTTCGTGTATGTATAACTGGTTCACTTTGATATGTACCAGAGACTAACACAAAGTTATAAATCAATTATACGCCAATAAATTAAAAAATGAGCCTCTAGTCTCATATAGCTTATTGTTAGGGGCTTATATTTACTTTTATTGTTTAACATTATAAACTTGATATTTTGAGTATACAGTTCTATAAATTTAAACACAACATATAGATTTTTGTAATTGCTAACACAATTAGGAAACAGAATAGTTTCATCACCCAAAAAACTCTCTTGTGTGCTTTTGGTATAAGGTTAGTGCTGGCTTCATAAAATGAGCTTGGATGAATTCCCTCATTTTCTCTATTTGGAAGATACTGTATACAATTGGCAATTTTTTCAATATTAGACGTGTGTTAGAATAACCAGTGATACCATCTGAGTGCATATAAAGTTTTGTTTTTGTAGGATATTTTAAGCAAATTTCTTTAAAAGTTTTTGAACTATTTAAACTATCTAGTTCATCCAGGTGACTTTTGCTAATGATTTTAGGGAATTAATCTATTTCATTTGCGTTATTAAATAAATGTGCATAGGCTGTAATAAGGGCTTCCCTGGTGACTGAGACAGTAAAGAATCTGCCTGCCGTGTAGGAGACCTGGGTTTGATCCCTGGGTCGGGAAGATGCCCTGGAGAAGGGGATGGCTCCCCACTTCAGTATCCTTGCCGGGAGAACTGCATGGACAGAGGAACCGGGTGGGCTACAGACCATGGGGGTCCCACGGTTGCAAAAGTTCCTTATCATCTTACTAATGTATGTGTTATTTATCATTTTTGTCATGTCACCTTTTCTATCAGTCTTTCTAGACTTTTTTATACTTTGAAAGAACTAGTTTTGGTTTGATGGGTGTTCTCTGTTTTCAATGTCACTAATTTCTGTTCTTATCTTCAGTACTTCCTTCCTTTTATTTGTTTTTGGTTCCCATTTGCTTTGCTCATCATTTTCTAGTGTAAGCTTTACTACGGTACCCACGGTGCTAGAGGATAAGAGTATTTGAGCTACCTTCCCGGGGTGGCTTATTCTTATAGACGATGGGCTTTACTCCACCTACAAGATGTCCATAACCTGAGAAAGGCAATCTTGACTTCTCTCTCACTAGCATCTGACCAGTAGCACTGACCGGTCTAGAGCACCTAACGCCCAACCCACAGAAACGGTCTGTCGCATTATCCTCAAATCATCAGCTGACGGAACGATAATGGCCATAGATTCGAGAAAGTTGTCTGTGTGCCAGGCAGTAGGCTAAGCTCCTTCTGTCTTTCTTTATATGCTTACATCTACTGGATCCTTGAGTTGTACAGATTATAGAGTGCTTCCCACCATGACCCTCACCCTCCTGGTATTCATACCTTTGGGTCATCTCCTCCCTTGGAGT
The DNA here is from genome assembly GCA_006410635.1 of Cephalophus harveyi. NCBI lineage: Eukaryota > Metazoa > Chordata > Mammalia > Artiodactyla > Bovidae > Cephalophus > Cephalophus harveyi. Next base: position 132,242 of record SJYT01017757.1, read on the forward strand.
GTGGGCAGTATCTGGGACTTGCTCCCATCCAGGGGCAAAGGTGATAGGCTTTGTGAAGACATGTACATAGGATTTGGGGCTTCCCAGGTGGTGCTAGTGGTAAAGAACCCATGTGCCAATACAGGAGACATAAGATACGTGGGTTTGATCCCTGGTTTGGGGAAGATACCCTGGAGGAGGGCACAGCTACCCACTCCAGTATTCTTGCCTGGGGAATCCCCATGGACAGAGGAGCTTGGCGGGCTACAGTCCATGGGGTCACAGAGAGTCGGACACGACTGCAGCAACTTAGCAAGCACACATGTGTGTAAGATTATAACATCTCTCTTGCTGGAGTCTATCTCCTTCCCTGCTTCTTTCCTCTATATTTCTGGCTTTGAGGAAGTAAGTTGCCATGAATCTTAAAGCCACAAGGAGATGCTTTTTGCTGACAATCTAAGGAAGTTTGGAAGCAGATCCAGGCAAGGCTTTGATGAGAACCCAATCCTAGCCAATATTCTGTGAGGTCCTATGCAGGGGACCCAACTAAGCTTTGTCCAAATCCTGACTCACAGAAAACTGTGAGATAATGAATGTGTGTTGCTTGACTACGTCTGTGGCAATTTTCTCTGCAGCATAGAAAATGAATACAAAATTTCCACAAGGCCAAAGTTCCACAAAGTGATATTACTATCATCTCTATTTTTTTTTTTCAGATGAAATGGAGATTCTTAGAGGCAGAACAATCTTTCCAAAGTCATACACTAAGCAAGTGATTGAGCTAGAACTCCCAGTTATATATAGTTAAGTTCCCTACTTAGGAATCTTCAAGTCGTGAACTTTCAAAGATGTGACTGTGTTTGCATGTTCGTTCATGCACGTTAGTTCACGTGTCTGGCAAACATTGTCACGTGAGTGCATCCTCTCCAAGTGGCTGTGCTTTTGTGTACTTTACAGTCCTGTATAGAGTGGGCTTCCCAGGTGGCTCAGTGGTAAAGAATCTGCCTGCCAATGCAGGAGATGCACGTTCAATCTCTGGGTTGGGAAGATCCCCTGGAGAGGAAAATGGTAACCCACTCCAGTATTCTTGCCTGGGAGCGCCGTCGGACAGAGGAGCCTGGCCGGCCACAGTCCATGGAGTTGCAAAAGAGTCGGACACGACTTAACACTTAACAACAGCAACAACCGTATAGAATACTGTAGTGCAGTATCTCTATTTCAAGCCTAGGATTCCAGAAGGAAATGTAAAAGCAAAGGTGATATAGCTGGTACTACTGTACTTTTCAAGGAACTATGACGTGAAGTGAAAATTGCTTAGTCCTGTCCGACTCTGCGACCCCTTGGGCTATACAATCCATGGAATTCTTCAGGCCAGAACATGGAGCCTTTCCCTTCTCCAGGGGATCTTCCCAACCCAGGGATCGAACCCAGGTCTCCCACATTGCAAGTGGATTCTTTACCAGCTGTTCTTTACGGATATAGTTCAAGGAACTATACCTAAGATTAAAAATATTTTCTTTATTTTTGTGTTTTTTTTTGAATTATTTGTGTGAAAAGTATTATAAACCTATTACAGTATAGCACTATATAGCCAATTGTGCTAGTTGGGTACTGAGGCTAACATTAATGGACTTACAAACAAATTGGACTTACGGACATGCTTGGAACAGAAATTGTTCATACATAGGGAACTTACTGTAATTCTGATTCCAGAAGCTGTACTCTTAGTAACCATGTCCTATTGCTTCCATGCGTTTCCCCATGGCTTACAGAAACATAGAACATTTGGGTTGTTAATACCCTATCATTGATTCAAAATTATTCCTCAAACCCTCTAATCACAAAAATGAGCTAGGCCATTCATTGAGAGGATAGCTTTTTCCACTGGTTTTAAATACATAAATGCACTTGCTGCAAACCCCAACTTCTTAATATGGCATAGAAGTCCCATCCTGATCTGAATCTAGGCTACTTTTCCAACCTGTCACCTCTCCACCTTCTCTTTCCCGCCCTCACTTTGCTATATTTTCTTCAATATACCGAATCCGTGCAGTTGTGCAAATGTATCATGATTTCAGTTGACTTTGGGTATTTTTATTCAATCTTTGGCCAAATGTCCTCTCCTTTGTCTTCACTTGTCTAACCCTTTCTTGGCCTCACCTCTCAGCTTAAGACAATACCTCCTCCAAGAAGGCTCCCTGCCTTATTCCTTTCAAGTCTATTTGCCCCCCTAGAATCCTAAACTTCCTCTGCCTAGCACACACCACATTATTTATATCATCCATTGACTCTCCCAGAAGACTGCAAAGACCTTGAGGACACAGTCTGTATCCTGTGTGCATCATACATCAATGCCTAGCACGGCGGCTGGTACAGAGGATGTGGTCATAACCAGCAGCCAGATGGACGCTGAGCATCCCCAGGGACCTCTCTGTCTCATTTACCTTAAAACTGAGTAGAGTACCGCTGATGGAATCATCTAATGGTGGCTCCACTGGCGTTCTACCAAGTCACATGAATTGCACTTTCTTATCCCCATAGCCCTTGCCTTTGGTATCATCGGTTTTCATTTTCTTTTCTAAAAGGTTCTGTTTTAAGCTTTAATAAACTCATTGAATGGAAATGTACAGTCGGCGAGAGCAGCAACCCATCCACAGCTTGACTATTTATGGACGATTTACTTGCTTCCAAAGTGAGGCTTCTTTCTCATAAATTGGTTTAGGAGGAGGAGAGGCTGGGACAAGCAGAGATATTGGTGTGTGGGACTGCAATAGTACCAGACCACTGGGAACATAGCCTTAAAACAGAAGACCCTGGCCTCAAAACCTTGGGTGACTCCTCATGACCTGCTTAGGGATTTTCCTTTATCCCTAGGCTTTTAGAGACAGACAGAGCAATGGGAGAAGTGAAAATTGATTGCCTGGTCATGTGAGTTTTCTCCCTGTTTGCATGTTCAGGAAAGTGGTGAAAATGACTTTAGATCCAATATGTGGTTGGTTGAGTGAGACAAAACTGTGACCCTAACTAAGGCGTATCACATGGAGAAGGGAATTTCAGAGATCACTGCTATCTGTGCCTCAGTTTCCACATCTATAAAATGGGCACATGATAAAACAGGGTTCCCTGGTGGCTCATTAGGTAAAGAATTCGCCTGCAATTCAGGAGACCCAGATTCAATCCCTGGGTCAGGAAGATCCCCTGGAGGAGGGAATGGCAACCCACTCCAGTATTCCTGCCTGGGAAATCCCATGGACAGAGGAGCCTGGAGGGCTACAGTCCGTGGAGTTGCAAGAGTCAGACACCACTGACTGACTAAATCCCCACTAGTACTTGTGAACTGAGGATCGTTGTAAGGATTACATAAGAAGATGCTCATGAGTCATAGAGCACAGTGTCTGACACTCAGTGTCTGCTCAACAAATGCGAGCTTTTCTTCTCAATGTTATATGGCAGCCTGGATGGGAGGGAATTTGGGAGATGATGGATACATGTATATGTATGGCTGAGTCCCTTCGTTGCTCACTTGAAGCTACTACAACATTGTTTGCTAATTGGCTACACCCCAATAGAAAATAAAAAGCTTAAAAAATGTGAATTTTTATTACTATCACTTTTAATACAAAGCTATTACAATATCAAGTCTTCAATAAATGTCATTGGCCACGATGACCATCTTTGCTGTTTTCATGCTTTGCTTAGTGCTTCCCAGGGTAACTTTTTAATAAATGTATAGGAATCTCCTTAAGATGGTTCTCAAAGATCTCTGACCTTGTGTGACTCACTCCCCCTGTAGGGAGGTTAGGTTAATGGACTCACAAACGGGGTAGAGCAGGAGTGATGAGACGTCACCTCCAGGATGAGGTCATAAAATGACTGTGCTTTCTGTCGTGGGTGAACTCTCCCACTCTCCCTGGAATTCCTCATTTTGGGGAAACCAGGGAACTTGAGCAGCAGAATTTCTGAAGCCAACTGGGAGCCACAGGAGAGCCACCCAAGAGAGCTCAGTGATGCATCTTACTCCCCTAGAGACTCAACAATGATCTTGGCCCCAACAACCTACCAAAACTACTGAACAAAGACTGGTCCAAATTATGCTGCAGCTGAAGCATCCCTGACCCAAAGAATCTAAGAGATGATAAGCGTGTGTTGTTTTCAGGCACTAAGTTTAGGCACCACGCTTTCTACAACAACAGATAATTAGAATGATGGTGTTAGCAACTATTTTCCTTTTGAACGGAAGCTCTATGAGCAAGACATTTGAATATCCTATCCACCACTTTATGTCAAGCATCTGCCAACATTTCTGGCACACAGCAAGTGCTCCAAAAATATTTTTTCTATGAAGGATGGAATGTGAAAGTGTTAGTTGCTCAGTTGTTTCTGACTCTTTGTGACCCCATGGACTGACTGTAGCTCTCCCGGTTCCTCTGTCCACGGGGTTCTCCAGTCAAGAATACTGGAGTGGGCAGCCAATCCCTTCTCCAGGGAATCTTCCTGAACCCAGGGATGGAACTGGGTCTCCTGCATTGCAGGCAGATTCTTTACCATCTGAGCCACCAGGGAAGCCCCATGAAGGATGGGAACCCATCTAAGGATTCATTTAACATGGGAAAGCCCAATCCTCACCAGGAACTTTTCATCATTAGTGTAAAAGAAACATATCCATTTCTTCAAGAAAGGCGTGGAAACATATCTGTTGCTAAAAGAAATATATCTTAGTAAAATGCTAAAAAGAAATATCTTTTGAACCTATATTTAAGGAACAATATATGCTTAGTCACTCAGGTGTGTCTGACTCTTTGAGATTCCCCTGGACTGCAGCCCACCAGGCTCCTCTGTTTGTGGGGATTCTCCAGGCAAGAATACTAGAGTGGGTTGCCATGTCATCCTCCAAGGACCATGGTAGAACACATGATTTTTAAGCAAATGCTTAAAAAGCCCTCATAAGCCCTCAAACCTTGTCCTGTTTGCAGTCTTAAATTCCTTCTCTATGTCCCCAAGAGTATTAGCTTCATAGCCAAGGGACCTTTTCCTACTCAGACAATTTTCCAACCAACAAATATTGTGTATTTATCAGTCAGTTCTGGCTGTTTGCAAACCACAATAGTCATCACACATAAAACTAAAAACGGCAGTAAAGAAGGAGAGGTGGTGGGCACAGAAAGAGAAAGAAAGCAGTTGCCAGACAGATATATATACCAGGGATGCATGGGGCTAAACCCCAAATCAGAGCGGAAAGAGGAGAGGAAAAAACCACAGGGGGCTCTTATTTTCAGCCAGGCAGGGGAAGGGAGGAAAGACACTCAGCCTTGAAGAGACTTGTGTCCAGGAGGAGACAGTGCTTCAGAACCATTCAGATGACAGAAGGGAAAGATCTTGAACTAGAGGAGATGGATACATGGTATTCAGTTCTCATTAGGCTCATGGTGTCAATTTCATTTGGAACCATGTTCCAGTGCTAATTTTCAGAGTGCTTGAGTGCTTCTTAAAATGAAGAGTGCTCATTCATGCTTTAATGCAGACTACATGGCCCATTTCTGCGCCTTTATTAAAGGATATAGGGAGCATATACATCCTGTTCAGGGTAGAAATTTACAGCTGTTAGATACATGACTTTGGACCTCCAGAGCAAAACGGCAGCTACTCCAACTATTGCTATCTTTTCATACTGACTTGGATGCAAAATGTCCAAAATGTGTGTATGCACACACACACGCCACACACACACACATCACATTCCTAGTTGCTTTGCATTTTGCAGCTTTTTGAATATCATATAAGGAAGGCTTTGCCTCTGCAAACTAACGCATAGCTTAGGTGCTGTTAAGAGTTAATAACTCAAAAGGTTTCAATTTGTCTTTTTTAGGTGGCCCAAATTTGGGGTAAGAGACTGTTTCACCACATTTAAGATGAGCACTTTTTTGCTCATAAAGCTCACTGTACATCTATTACTGGTCATATAATTGGAAAATAAGCAGTCACCATATGAAAGGCACAAATGGGTGATCTTTTGAAAGGCTCAAGGCTTCTACTTCTAGGAATATATTCTGTTAAAAAAGTTCACCCCTGTATACAGAGGTACCTATCCTAAGATGGGCACGAGCATTGCTAATGGTCGTGAACACTGGCAGTGGAGAGGGACTTCATTTCCATCAACAAGGGGGTGAATATTCAAATAAGTGTGGACAAATCCATAACCTAAGGGACTGTGTAGCCTTAAGAATAAAATTGATCTACACATTTTGACATGCAAAGATCTCCAAAAGGTACTGAGTGGAAGGATATTGAATCAGGGGAGACGATAGTATGTTCCTCCAGGCTAAAATAATATGCATGTATATATTTATAAGGGCTTCCCTGGTGGCTCAGATGGTAAAGAATCGGCCTGCAATACAGGAGACCCTGATTTGATCCCTGGGTTGGAGAGATCCCCTAGAGAAGGGCATGGCAATCTACTCCAGTATTCTTGCCTGGAGAATCCGTGGACAGAAGAGCCTGGTGCGCTACAGATCACAGAGTCACAGAGTAGGGGATGACTGAGCAAGTAACACATATATTTATAACACAGATGTGTGTTTGGTTGAATTATAGATATGTTGCTGTTTTTATAACTAAAAACATCATATGACACAGCAATTCCACTCCTGGGTATTTATTAAAAACAAAAACACTGATTAGAAAAGATACATGCACCCTGATATTCATAGCAGCATTATTTACAATAGCCAAGAGGTGGAAGTAACCTAACTGTCCATCAACAGATAAATGGGTAAAGAAGATATGATATACATAGATAGATACACACAATGGAGTACTGCTCAGCCATAAAGAATGAAACTCCACCATCTGCAACAGCACAGATGGACTCGGGGGGTATTAGGGTGACTCACATGCTAAATAATCTGCCTGCAATGTAGGAGACCTGGGTTCGATCCCTGGGTTGGGAAGATCCCCTGGAGAAGGAAATGGCAACCTACTCCAGTGCTCTTGCCTGAAGAATTCCATGGACAGAGGAGCCTGGTGAGCTACAATCCAGGGGGTAATAAAGAGCTGGACACAACTGAGCGACTAACACATGCTCAGTGAAATATGTCAGACGGAGAAAGACAAATACTGCATAATCTCACATATGTGGAATCTAAAAAATAAAACAAAAAAAGAAACAGACTCACAGATATTGAGAACTAACTAGTGGTTACCAGTGGGAGAGGCAAGGGGGAGGGACACAAGATGGCTAGGGAATTAAGAGGCACAAACTACTACATGCAAAATAATAGGCTGCAAGGATATACTGTACAACCCAGGGAATAAAACCAACATTTTCTAATAACTATACTTGAACTATAAGCTTTAAACCTTTTTGCTCACTACGTTGTACATCAAATATATCTCAATTAAAAAAAAAAATGTGACTCGATGGGCAAAGTACTTCAAGAGGATTCATTTGTTGACTGTGTACAAAATAAACGGCACATAGGATATAGGCAAAACTTCAACGATTCTGATCTCTTGTCATCAGGAACTTTAGTAACTGAGGATTCACTATAAGGCATAAAACCATACAGTATTTTTGTCTTTAATGAAATCTCTGGCTCTTTGTGTTCGTGTCTCTCTCCCTTGCTCCCTCCCTTGTTTTCTTTCCTTGTCTCATGTGACGTACACTTTGTGACGGTCAAGCTGTCTCTGTCCTTCAAGGATTAAAGCTCCAAGAATTCAAGGTGAGAAGTCACTGTATCAGCTGTGAATGAGACCACATGCAGTATCTGCTAAGTCAAAAAGTGCCTAATCAACGTATACATGTGGATGTTTGCCCTGGGATTATAAAGCTTATTTCCCTGCTACAGGGGTGAAAAATCAAATAAATTTTCTAGCACCTTGAAGGTATAAAAGGTACAAAATAACCACCAAAATAGTGTTCAACTCTTTGCCACCTCATGGACTGTAGCCCACCAGGCTTCTCTGTCCATGGAATTCTCCAGGCAAGAATGCTAGAGTGGGCTGCCATTTCCTTTTCCAGGGAATCTCCCCGACCTAGGGATCGAACCCGGGTCTCCTGCATTTCAGGCAGATTCTTCACCGTCTGAGCCACCAGGGTCGCCCACAAAGACCAAGTCCTTTCAGATGAATCTAATCTTCTTCAGTAGAATCCAAGCAAATTCTTAGTAATTTACTCCTAAAGCCCCCAGGACTCCCAGATATTTCTTCATCCTGTTTAAAACACAGGGGATATGATGGTAAAGCTGATCTATTCAGTAACTCTTCCGTCCCTCACTACCCCCCTCCTCTCGACAGCAGAATTGTATTACACACAGCACACATTTAAAAATGTAATATAATCAAAGGAAGCATTATTCTTACAAAGGCTATTAAAAGAGCTAAGTAAATTCATACAGTATAATAAAAATGATTTATTTACTAGGAGAAAAAAAATGGAAGGGAAAACAGTGCTGCGCAGCTCCATCTGCAAAATCAGGTTCCCATAGAATATTAATCTTCATTGATTAGCTTGGAAGAAAAGCAAAGCTTTACACTTTCGCTTTTACGGTGTCAGTTAATTCAAATACTTCAATTTGACAAAGCCCCATCTGATCACACTGAACTCCTTAATACCGAGCATTGCAGAAGATTCTATTTGCTTCTTGAAATCATCAATTTATGTCCAACAACATCTGTAGGAAAATGAGATTTGCCAAATGTCTCAAGATAGCGAACCACCATTACTGGTTTTTTGAGGTGAGCAGTTTTTCTTAACCTTTCTTTTCCACCATGTCCTTCTAGCGAAATAAAGAAGGAAAGAAGACCCCAATCCCCACCTCCCCCACCGCCCCCATGCTTCCCTGGTGGCTGAAAAGGTAAAGAATCTGCCTGCAATGCAGGAGACCCAGGTTCAATCCCTGGATCGGGAAGATCCCCTGGGGAAGGGAATGGCAACCCACTCCAGTATCCTTGCCTGGGAAATCCCACAGAGGAGCCTGGCAGGCTACAGTCCATGGGATCACAAAGAGTCAGACACAACAGAGAGGCTGAGCACACACAAAGACCTCCCTCACAACCCCATCCAGAAATATTGTTTAATGTCCCATTCCAGGGGTACGGGGATACCTTGGTGTTCATCCACAAGCAAAGACTAAGAAGCTTAATTTTATATCGCCAGTGGCCCTGGTGAAAATCACACGTTCTTTGCCACCCATTACTGCTTTGGTGGCTAGAAGAAATACGGCCTTTAGTCACTGATTTTTCTCCTGCGACACTATCATTTTGGCACATTATTTTCACCATCACAACAAAAAATAATGAGTCATGTGTCTAGACTGTTAATGCCAGTTTTTATCTTGGAGGGCCTATGCCTCATTTAACTGTGCAGAGGGGATATGGTTTAGGGTTCTTTGTGTCCCCAGTTAATGCTCCAAATGTCACCCAAGTCACTAGATTAATCCACGTGCCAGAGATCTCTGCTTGCTGTAACCGCTGAGCACACGAAGGTCTCAGATTTTACAACCAAAATAATCAGCAGTGTTCAGTCTCTCTCTAAGCCTGAGTGTGTGTGTGCTCAGTTGATTTGGGCGTGTCCGGCTCTTTGGGACCCCATAGACTGTAGCCCCTCAGGCTCCTCTGTCCACGGGCTTCTTCAGGCAAGAATACTGGAGTGGGTTGCCATGCGCTCCTCCAGGGGATCTTCCCAACCCAGGGATTGTACCCATGTCTCTTATGTCTCCTGCACTGGCAGGCGGATTCTTTACCACCAGTTTCACCTCGGAAGCTTGTTGCTGTTGTTCAGGCGCTCAGTCGTGTCTGACTCTTTGTGACACATTAACCCGCTCAAGCTTAATTCCATTCAGATTTGCAGAGATAGGCAAGTGGCTTCCTCTCTCTATGCCTCAATGTAAAGTGAAGATGGTGCTATTAATTATCAATATTCAGTTCAGTTCCGTTCAGTCGCTCAATTGTGTCCGACTCTTTGCGACCCCATGAATCGAAGCACGCCAGGCCTCCCTGTCCATCACCAACTCCCGGAGTTCACTCAGATTTACGTTCATCGAGTCCGTGATGCCATCCAGCCATCTCATCCTCGGTCGTCCCCTTCTCCTCCTGCTCCCAATCCCTCCCAGCATCAGAGTCTTTTCCAATGAGTCAACTCTTTGCATGAGGTGGCCAAAGTACTGGAGTTTCAGCTTTAGCATCATTCCTTCCAAAGAAATCCCAGGGCTGATCTCCTTTAGAATGGACTGGTTGGATCTCCTTGCAGTACAAGTTACTCTATTTTCTTTAAGAAAAACAGATTTTGTGTGTTTGTGTGACTACTACTCAGTAAATAGATTTAATATATAAGGTTTTAAGACAAACTGTCAGATTCACTATAATTTTATCATTTATCTTGTCTTTTCTTCAGCACATCTGCCATACTTGAGGCTAAAGTGATGACCATCAATGAATGACTCCCAACATGTACCCTCTGCTCTTACCTCTTTCCTAAATTTCAGGAGTAGTATTTATCAGGCGTACCAATTCGAGTTAAGAACTCAAAGGACACACAGTTAAATAAGAAGTCAGTCTAGATTATGCCCTCAATCTCACTTCCTGTGTGGGTGCAAGCTAAATGGTTTCAGTCATGTGTGACTCTGTGCAACCCTTTGATCTGTAGTCCACTCAGCTCCTCTGTCCANATTTTGGAGCCCCCCCAAAAAAGTCTGACACTATTTCCACTGTTTCCCCATCTATTTCCCATGAAGTGATCGGACCAGAGGCCATGATCTTCGTTTTCTGAATGTTGAGCTTTAAGCCAACTTTTTCACTCTCCTCTTTCACTTTCATCAAAAGGCTTTTGAGTTCCTCTTCACTTTCTGCCATAAGGGTGGTGTCATCTGCATATCTGAGGTTATTGGTATTTCTCCCAGCAATCTTGATTCCAGCTTGTGCTTCTTCCAGTCCAGCGTTTCTCATGATGTACTCTGCATAGAAGTTAAATAAGCAGGGTGACAGGATACAGCCTTGACGTCCTTCTTTTCCTATTTGGAATCAGTCTGTTGTTCCATGTGCAGTTCTAACTGTTGCTTCCTGACCTGCATCTAGGTTTCTCAAGAGGCAGGTCAGGTGGTCTGGTATTCCCATCTCTTTCAGAATTTTCCACAGTTTCTTGTGATCCACACAGTCAAAGGCTTTGTGGATCTATTTCAGACAAAGCAGAAATAGATGTTTCTCTGGAACTCTCTTGCTTTTTCCATGATCCAGCAGATGTTGGCAATTTGATCTCTGGTTCCTCTGCTTTTTCTAAAACCAGCTTGAACATCTGGAAGTTCATGGTTCACATATTGCTGAAGCCTGGCTTGTAGAATTTTGAGCATTAGTTTATCAATAATAATTTTCAATATTAGCAGACATCTAAATACCGAGGTGAATGAGAAGGTCTCTGTTCTTGTCACAGGATCAGGGCCATCCTTTTTATTCTGCAAGCTTCTTCCATAATCTTGATCATGGTTTATCAGGATGGGTTTGTCTGTGAGATGATCTTACATGAGGCTCTCTCACTAGCATGAAATAAAAGCTCAGCGAAGGCAGTGACTTGGTCTCAGTGTCTCACCATCTCATGACCAGCAGGTAGTGAAGAAAGCATCCGTCCCAAAGAAAATGTCAATTTGTGTTTATTAAATGAATGAACGGAAGAATGAATGAATGAAATGACCCAGGTGGCTCAGCTCAATGTTTTTCTGTTGGAATCAGCTCTTTTTTTTTTTTTTTCTTCAGCGGAGATGCTTCTCTCCTTGAACTTAGTGGTGTTACTAAACAGAGGAGGAGATTATCCCTCTGTGGCTGCCTTTATTCTTAGGGTCCTTTTCTCATCGCTCAGTTGGTAAAGAATCTGCCTGCAATGCAGGAGACCCCGGTTTGATTCCTGGGTTGGGAAGATCTGCTGGAGAAGGGATAGGCTACCCAATCCAGTATTCTTGGGCTTCCCTTGTGGCTCAGCTGGTAAAGAATCTGCCTGCAATGCAGGAGACCTGGGTCCGATTCCTGGGTTGGGAAGACCCCCTGGAGAAGGGAAAGGCTACCCACTCCAGTATTCTGGCCTGGAGAATTCCATGGACTGTATAGTCCATGGGGTCACAAAGAGTCGGACATGACAAAGTGACTTTCACTTCACTTCGCTTTCCTAAATCTGGGCTTGGGATCCCTAGGTTCTGTGAGGTCGGACCACTACATTTTCCAGCCTCCAACCACAGAGACCCTCCTCTTCTGAGTTGAGATGTCTGTGCCACACCTAGTCACAGATGCCCACCATCCCTGGCCTGAAGAGGCATCATCTTCATCTTCCAGGTGGGATGTATTCACCTGAGGACACCTTCTTCCTTCAAGGCTCCATATTGCTTTAGGGTTCTGAGAGGCAGCTAATGTCATTTTATTAGCAGGAGGCAAACCCAAAAAAGAGGGCCTGCCTGCGGGATATCCCTCTTCCACGTGTTTGTTTCAGGGCATGGAAAAGCCAAACAGAATAGACACCTGGAGGAGACCGCTGCATCAAATAATTATAAGACACTCCAAGCTAAGTATTAGAAAATCTATGTGTATCCTTTACTTATTTTATCTCTTTATCTACTTTAAAAGCTAGTTTTACAAAACTGCAAAGCCAACACATGCACATTACAAAATATTTAAAATAATGCAAAGAGGCCATCCACCCTTTGCCCAGTAAGTTTTCAAAAGTTAACGGTGTCTCAACTGACTACAAACTACTATGTGCAAAATAGATAGCTAGTGGGAAGCTGCTCTATAGCACAGGGAGCTAAGCTCAGTGCTCCGTGATAACCTAGATGGGTAGGATGGGGGGCTAGGGGTGGGAGGCGCATGAGGGAGCGGATATATGCATACGCATAGCTGACATCATGCGAAATACTGGGCTGGATGGAGCACAAGCTGGAATCAAGATTGCTGGGAGAAATATCAATAACCTCAGGTATGCAGATGACACCACCCTTATGGCAGAAAGCGAAGAGGAACTAAAGAGCCTCTTGATGAAAGTGAAAGAGGAGAGTGGAAAAGCTGGCTTAAAACTCAACATTCAAAAAATGAAGAGCATGGCACCTGGGAGATGGTGAAGGATAGGGAAACCTGGCGAGCTGCAGTCCATGGGGTCGTAAAGAGTCAGACCCAACTGAGCCACTGAACAACAACAGCTGATTCACTGCTGAACAGCAGCAGCTAACACAATGCTGTGAAGCAATTATACTCCAATTTTTTTTTTTTTAAAGCAAAATTTCAAAGCAGTTCAGTTCACTTTTTTGTGACCCCATGGGCTGCAGCATGCCAGGCTTCCCTGTCCATCACCAACTCCTGGAGTTTGCTCAAACTCGTGTCTATCGAGTTGGTGATACCCTCCAACCATCTCATCAAAGCAGTTATCTTTAGCCAAAGACTGGCAGCTGGTGTAGAGTTGTATAGGATTCTATTGTTTTGTATTATACATATTTTTAGTGCTATTTGATTTAATTAGGTATATAATTATTTAATTAAAAACATTAAGGTAAACTTTTCATTATAAGGACTAACTAATTGGCAGATCAGTTTTACAATACTGTGTTGGTTTCTGCTGTACATTAATGTGAATCAGCTATCAGTACACATATATCTCCTCTCTCTTGAGACTCCCTCCTTCCCATCTCCCCATCCCACCCCTCTAGGTTGTGAGAGAACCCCAAGCTGAGCTCTCTGGGCTATGTAGCAGCTTCCTGCTAGCCACTGATTTCACAAATGACAGTTTACATACGTCAAGGCTACTCTCTCGATCCATCCCACCCTCTTTCTTTCCCCCGTGTGTCCACAAGTCTGTTCCCTACATCTGCAGAAGTTAACAGTATCTGGCATCATTTTACACAGTGCATATATGGTACCTTTTCCAGCCCACTGACAAATGAAAGCCTATCACAGTGCTTCTTGCTTTTCTTCCCCCTTAATCGCATGTCTAAGAGTTAGCTCAATGCCAGTGCAGATGAATCAACCTTATTCTTCTCCTAAATGCACAGTATTCAATCATAAGTGTGTGACCTGACTTGTTTAATCAGTCTCTACCTTGATGGGCATTTAGAAACTACAGGCAAGGTGACGTGAGTCTTTGTGCTCATGGCTGAGTGCATCTCTAAGATAAATTTCTCCTAGTGCAAACAGAGGACCAAGCAGTATGGGTATTTTTAATTGCCATGGCTGTTACCAAGCTCTGTATGTATTTAAACTTCTATGTACAGGGTCGGCTTTCATATTTTATAATCAATTAATAATATATTTAACAACTCCCAGTGAACCATGCTCAAACATGCAAACATACGCGGGCAAATACAGGGAGTAATGTAATTATTTCGTTCACTACCATAGACCCAGTACCTAGAAAAATATCTTGGAGCTAGCCCATGAGGAATTAGTGTTTACTAGATAAATGGATGGATGCATACATTTTATACCTGCCCTTTGTATAGTTTAACATCTAATAGTCATACATTACATCGCTCTGCAAGTTGTGAGCGTTTTAAAATTCTTTGGGAAGCAAGCAAAGAACACCTTGTATGTAAATGAGATGAAATGAAGAGGCTCTTTATTGTTACCGAAAGGACTGGGAGCCTATCTGTGTAAGTGCACACTCATACTCCCCGAATGTGAGTTCTCAATTAATCCCTTTTTCCCCACGCTTCTGATTACAGAGTTGATGTTCACGATGACCCCAAGGCCGTTCTGAATCATCAGAGATTAAATTATGTCAAGCACAGTTTTTAGCAAAGTGTATTTTATTTCCTTCTAATTAGCTGAAAATTGGTCATCCCCACATCTTATTTCTAGAATCAGAATGATTAAGCGGGAGCATCTTCCTCTCTTTCATCGATCACTCTTCCCCCACTTCCTCAACCTTTTGTCGTGTCCATCTCCTTTATCTTTTCTAGGTCGACTGTGTAGTCCAAGATGAAAACAGAAAGAAGAAAGGGAAGAGTTAACCAGATATTTTTAAAGTCAGAAAACCCCTCCACTCTTCAGAGTCAAGCAAACACATGTTCTGGACTTCAACTACAGAAAAAGAGGTTATTGTTAAATGAGTTTTAAGATTCTTTTCAAACACAAAAGACATATGGGGTAAAAAAAATGATTAGAAGACTTGAATTCTGTGTAGGCTTAATGACTATAAAAAGTAACCCCACCTACTCTCAAGGATTCCATTTATATAAAATCCTAGAGTAGGCAAACTAACATGTATAGGCGCAGAAAGCAGATCGATGGTTACCTTGGGGAAGGCAGGAGGGCAGGGGTTAGAGGAAGAGAAGTCAAAGGGGCAGGAGGAATTCTGGGGGATGGAGAGGTTCCCTATCTGGATTGTAGTGATGCTTTGCCAGTGAGTTTATACATCATAATTTATCAAAACACACACTTTGAATATAGGCACTTTGCTACACCTCATTCCTTAATAAAGCTGTTTTATTTTATTTTTTTAAATATAAATTTATTTATTTTAATTGGAGGCTGATTACAATATTGTATTGGTTTTGCCATACATTGACATGAATCCTCCACGGGTGTACACATGTTCCCCATCCTGAACTCCCCCTCCCACCGCCCTCCCTATCCCATCCCTAAAGCAGTTTTAAAAAACAAAATAAGATGTCTGAACAAGCAGGAAGATGTAACAAGAGTCAAGAAGTTCTAAGCTGAGGTCTAGTTCTCACCCTGGCGTGGTCCCCTTCCTAACGCTTTCTGAGCTAGTAATATCTCCAGGATGTGCTAAGCTTTGGTTCATTCTCCCTGTCTGCCCATCTGCCCGTGGAAGGTCTTTTTTTGCTTTTTGTTTTTTTTTTAAATTAACTTTCCTTGTCGTATAGCTGCTTTACGATATTGCGTTAGTTTCTACTGTACAGCACAGTGATTCAGCTATATATACACATTTATCCCCTTGCTTTCGGATTTCCTTCCCATTCAGGCCACCACAGAGCACGGAGTAGAGCTGCCTGTGCTCTACAGCATAATCTCCTTATATCTATTTTGTACTAATATCAGAGCATAATACCATAGTTATCCATTTTTATACACAGTAGCAATAGTGTTAGAATAGTAGAGAATAAGATGCTTAGATAGCATCACCGACTCAATGGACACGATTCTGAGCAAACTCTGAGAGACAGTGAAGGACAGGAGAGCCTGGCATGCTGCAGTCCATGGGGTCACGAAGAGTCAGACACAACTTAGTGAATGACCAGCCACAATCAATCTTGTGTCTGTGTCAATCCTAATCTCCCTACTCCTTCTACACCTGCCTTCCCCCTTCTCATCCATGCATTTGTCCTCTCTGTCTGTGTCTCTATTTCTGCTTTCAATCCCTAAGGAAGGCCTCAGTCTTGCTCTCTGATCTCATCATGTGTTTCTCTCCCTCTTGCTTACTACCTGCCAGACATTCTGACTTTGAACCTAAATCATCTCCTTTGACCTTGGAGACTTTGTACTTCCTGCTCTCCTCTGCCTAGAATGTCTTTCCATTGGTCCGTTGCATGGCTGGTCCCCCTCACTTTGGGAATCGGCTTCAATATCCTTCTCTTCCGAGTCCTTACTTGACTGCCCCATCTCCAAATCCCACGTACATCCTGCAGAGCATCGCACATTCACGTGTTCAGTTTGCCTGTTTACTGTCTGTCTCTTACAGTGGGATGCAAGTGATATCTCATCAGGGATCTCATCCCAGTTCTTGTTCATACACGTCCACTGCCAAGAAGAGTATCTGGTGCATAAGAAGTACTGGCTCAATTGTTTCATTGTTGATGTTCAGTCGCTAAGTCATGTCTGACTCATTGTGACTCCATGGCCAATGGTTTTGTTAGTATCCAACTTTTTTTGCTTATGTATCTGTTGAACACTGTTCACCAGACACCCTTTGGGGCATTTGGTCAGCTCATTCCCTCCAAAATTCATGTTAATGAATTTGGTGCTTCAGGGCAGCAGAGATCATGTGTTATGAATTTGTATCTCACGCATCTATTACGGGACCCGCACATAGTAGATTTTCAACAAATGTCTGTGGAACTAAATGAAACCATTATGCCAAAAACCAAATAAAGAGCTTTGAGACAGACTAATTTCCAAAAGAAAAAAAAATCTTGACACATATAGAAAACCCAAACATTAAAGAATACAGGCAATGAGTAATCCTGAATCAATGACCTACTGAATCGTAAGGGATTTCAAAGACTTATGACTTAAATCATCACTAAAAATCACAGAAGGTGTTTGCTCTTCTGTTGGTTTTATCACCAGAAATGTGGAACAAACAATGTTAAGTTGTAAAACACTTCTCAATCTGATTCTAGCATTTGCCAATTCTCAACTAATGTTACCATGTAATTAGCCTACACTGCTTATTCTTTGACCAGGATGGATCAAATCAGATAACAGAGTTATCTCAAGAGATAGAAACTAAAATTAAAACAAAACAAAACAGAAAAAAAAAAAAACCCCAAAACATTCACACACACACACACACACACACACACACACACAGAGCCATAATGTACTTGGAAGTTAAGAACACAATGGAACACACAGGTGTACTAGACACAAAGACATGAAACATGCCTTCACGGTTCATGGTGCTATTACGGATCCACAGCAAAAGTCGTTTCAAGGAGTAAGGAAGAATTCAACTAAGAGATACTAAATAGTCTCATGTATTCTAGAACTTTATCTCAAAACCAGAGCTTTTGTGTCATAAGCAGTCCTTCTAGACGGGGTCATTCCAGAGAGCTGTCACTAGCAAAAGCGAAGGCTAGGAGTTGCTTTCCTTGCCCAGCATCCATTGCCCACCTTCACCTGTGTTGAGCAGAACTGCACCTCCTCCAGGCTCAGATCAAATGTTGTAGAGAATATGAAAGCTCTTGCCTCCATGGGTGGTCATGAGGCCCAGAGCTGGCCAATCATCATATACTACCCCCGACCACTGAGATTGGCTAATGGACTGGCTCATACCTAAGATGAACCAATGAGAGGCAGTTCTGGGACTTTTGCCTCGACTTAAAGACTTTGGGAACTGAGCTGTTCTCTTTTAGATATAAGTGCTTAGCTAGAAGAACAGAAGCGTGAAGTTGCCATGTTACCAGGAAGAAAGGTTTGTCTGTGACCAAAGCCTTCATCAAAGGAAACAGAGATGAGAGAAGGAAAGAAAGATTTCTGAGACTATTGTCTGAATTTCTGGGTGC
Source organism: Cephalophus harveyi (assembly GCA_006410635.1). Taxonomy (NCBI): domain Eukaryota; kingdom Metazoa; phylum Chordata; class Mammalia; order Artiodactyla; family Bovidae; genus Cephalophus; species Cephalophus harveyi. Next base: position 150,430 of record SJYT01017757.1, read on the forward strand.
AGCTATGTCTGGGATCTATCTCTTAGACCTTTCTGTTTTGTATGCCAGTATACTCTCCATTTATGTGTAATTTTGTCTATTTGAAGTGGTTATTCTTACCACTCTCAACTGAAAGAAGGCAGAGAAATACTCGATCAAAGAACAAGTAGTTGAAGAGTATTAGATTCCCTGCGTTTACTGCCTTTGTCTCAATTGACCATAAACTGAAACCAACATGAAACCTACTTGTCTTTGGGTGTCATAGTTTAAATATCCATACTAAGGAGTCAGTGATCTAATAGCAAGAGATCTTGACTGTAGAAACCCAACATCCTCATTTCATTTTACCATTTAAGGTCAGGAAAACTGAGTCTTGAGCAAGATTTTTACTTTTCTAAATCTCACTTTCTTCAGCTGTGACTTACGTGTAATTTCCCTCCATCTCAGATTTCAGATAGTCTTTTCTTCTTCTTTTTTTAAATTGGAGTATAACTGCTTTGCACTTTTATGTGAGTTTCTGCTGTACAAGGAAGTGAATCAGCTATGTGTACACATATATCTCCTGCCTCTGAAGCCTCCTTCCCATGCCCTCCATCCCACCCCTCTAGGTCATCACAGAGTAGCAAGTGGGCCTCCCTGTGCTGCACAACAGACTCCCACTAGCTCTCTGTTTGAGAGGGCCAAGTTCTCCTGATGGGGATGAGGTGCAGTGCCAGATTCATTTGGAAGCTTTTTCAAACTACACTAGTTCTCTCTCGTGAGAAGCCACAATAACGACTGGCAACACGTCTACCTTCAGTTCTGCTGGAGGACGAGGGAAGGGAGATGGGGACCGAATTTAGAGGTCAATAAATTTATAAATAAATAGATTTAGAGGTCAATAAATACCTTCAGTATAGCACCTGACAGTCAATATATGAGTTCTGTTTTTATTATTTAATTTGGCTTTAATTTATATAGAAATTTAAGAAGCACATCTATATAATCCTAAAACTGCTAGTCTCTTCTCATATGGAATGGCTTTAACAAATTATTTTAGACTTTATAGATGAAAAACATAAAAGGAAGGCTAAATTCTGTTTTCACTCTTGTCATTACAGAATAGAGAGCAAAGTTGTCTTGAGCGGATTGACAGATTCCAAGTGTTCATGCATATCTGAGAGAGTGACCCAGGTCAGCAAACAGCAAGAGCTGTTTGAGTGTTTCTACACTTGGGAAGGTGCTTCTCCGATGGCTCAGTGTGTAAAGAATCTGCCTACAATGCAGGAGATACAGGGGACGTGAGTTCAACTCTTGGGTCAGGAAGATTCCCTGGAGGAGGAAAATGGGAACCCACTCCAGTATTCTTGCATTATAAATCCTAGGGACAGAGGAGCTTGGTGGGCTTAGCAAAAAGGCAGACATGACTGAATAAATAAGCACTGAACTCTTGCAAATGGTACCACTAGGCTCTGGCAGTTTCCATGGCTTAGAGTAAATTGCATTTTAGGTCACAGGACTGGAGATTTCTGAAGCTGTTCAGCACCTTGGAGATGTTTTTATACCAATTTTGCTATCACTATGCTTGCTGGTGAGTATACCCTGTATAAGGCATATTCATTTATTTATATTGAAGAAAATTTACTTACAGAAAATTATTTTTATTAGGTACATATCACATAAAAATGATGATACAATTAGAAACTGCGGAGAGGCAAAAAAGAAGAAAATAACAATCAGTCGTGCCAACCACTGTCACCATCATGGTGCATGTGCACACTTCTAGAAGTGAATTACTGCAAGATTAATCTGGAGATTAACTTTCTGGGTTCAAATCCTAACTTTCTGCCACTTATTAGCTCATAAATTTAAGGAGCTTAAACCTCTCTGATTGAAGGCAAAAGAAGACGGGAGCAGCAGAATTTGAGACGGTTACATAGCATCACCGACGCAATGGACATGAATTTGAGCAACTGGGAGAGAGAGTGAAGGACAGAAGAGCCTGGAGTGCTGCAGTTCATGAAGTTACAAAGAGTCAGACAGGACTTAGCAACGGAACACAACACAAACCTCTCTGGTCCTCCGTGTCATAACATGCATAGTGGAAATAATAATAATACCTCCTTTCATTTCATTATTATTTTCAATATATTTCAAATGGGACCTTATTTACATACCTTTTTTCATCGTCATTGCTTAATGTAGCAATGAATCTCTTTCACATCAATTACTATACTGCATTTCTAAATTTAGCAGAACTGAAGAGGGGCCACTTCTTTCTTAGAATGTAAGTTCCATATGCAAAATGGCCCAGTCAATTATATTTAGTGCTTTATCCTCAGCATCAGACCTGACGCCTGGCCTTTCATAAGCAATTTTATAAATACATATTCATTGCTAAACTGGCTTGAGATGGGGCACGTCAGAAACTCAAGATAGTTTAAGTTCTGGAAATCAAAACTGCTATAAATGCAGGAGAATGAGGTCATTGGTTTTCCATCCCCCCCTTTTTTTTTAAAAAAAATTACAATTTGGAAGGTGATGGATGACTTTTCCAATTGTGTAACATACAATAATATCTTATGCAGAAGACTCAGGAAGCACCCGTGCTTTTGAGAAACAGAGTTTTCCATTATCTTTTTAGATGCAGAGAGAATTAGGACGAGAGCTGGACATGGAAAGAGAAAGAAAGAGAGGGAGGGAGGAAATAAGGAAGGAAGGAAAAAAAGAGGGAGGGAGGGATGGAAGGAGGGGGGAAGGAAGGGAAGAAGGGAGGAAGGGAGGAAGAAAGAACTTAGACGTGTGTGTGTGTGTGTGTCTACGGTGTGTGGGTTTGTGTGCTCAGTTGTGTCTGATACTTTGCGACCCCAAGGACTGCAGCTGGCCAGACTCCTGTGTCCGTGGAATTTTCCAGGCAAGAATACTGGAGTGGGTTGCTATTGCCTACTCCAGGGGAGTCTATGGTGTGTGGGTGTGTGTGCTCAGTTGTGTCTGATACTTTGTGACCCCAAGGACTGCAGCTGGCCAAACTCCTGTGTCCGTGGAATTTTCCAGGCAAGAATACTGGAGTGGGTTGCTATTTCCTACTCCAGGGGATCTTCCCAACCAAGGGATCGAACCCACATCTCTTGCATCTCCTGCACTGGCAGATGGGTTCTGTAATGACTTCACCACGTGGGACACACACACAGAGTTAGGTTCAAGCTTGCAGTCATATCATCCATGCTTCCTGTGACGGTTCAGTCAACACCAGAACTGACAATATACTTGCAGTGCTCAATAGAAGTATTAATGCATGTATCTTTGGCTTGAAAAGTTCTTTTAAAATTAGACTGTGTTTTCTAATCTCAAAAAAATTGCTGGTTGGATGATTTTCATTTCTTTGTAAAATGACAAGTGATACTTCATTTTTTAGCAAAAGGTTAATGTTAAGTCTCCAAACTTTATAAATTGTACTTTCTCCATAAAATAAACTATTGCATGCTGGTGTGCAAGATTAGCGAGAAATGTTCATACTGTTGAAAATAGATGAATTTTGCATCTCAAGGTGACAAGTGCAATGTCAGACCCAATCAATCGATCACTGCATAATTATTATTGCAAATGATCCATATCCATGCTGCAAACCTTAAGGGGAATTTAATGAAGCAGTAAGCACATCAATAATAAGATCTACTCTGGTCTCTATTAAATCTCATGATTCATAAATATCCTGGCATGTTTTATTCTTCCTTTGAATCCTGTGAACACATCTAAAAAAGCGAACGCTTGAGGGCTACTATTTAACACTTCACTAAAGGCAATTCTAAGGCTTTCAGTAAGATTTAGGCTCAATATTGGATCCCTCTTTACCTACAGGCTAATGGAATCCCATAGTCTATGGATGCATATGGAACAGCATTCCTCTACAAAGTTAGCACTGAGGTAGATGTTAATTACCTAGCAACTGAAATTTGAATTGCCGAAGCAAAAACTCCTGCAAATAGCAGGTGAATTAGGATCCTGAAACAGAGGAGCATTTCTTTCTGAAGAGAGAAAGGGTAGAGTCTAGCAGGACTTACACTGTTTTGTTGTGAGGTGGATAAAGGCATGCTCTGGGCAGGACTAGCCCAATTTGAGTTATAAGAGGTGGTTCAGATGGTAAAGAATCTGCCTGCAATGTGGGAGACTCAGGTTCGATTCTTGGGTTGGAAGATCCCCTGGAGTAGGAAATGGCAACCCATTCCAGTGTTCTTGCCTGGAAGAGTCCATGGACACAGCAGCCTGATGGGCTGAGGTCCATGGGGTTGCAAAGAGTCGGACATGACTGAGCAATGAAACCAGCACCATAGGCAGCTGATGGAACCTCTGTGTAAATAAAACAGCACTGGGTGGATGCCACTCCAGGCTATGGCGTGTGGCTTGGTGAGGGCAGCAAAGTCTGGGTTTCATCCTTATCGCAATGCATTGGTGCAGTTCACCAAATGTACAATCCCTGGGCGCGAGACACAGACAAGCCAGTACTGGTCCAGAAGTCACACACTCCAACTTCTTGATTTTTGAGCATCAGTCAAGTTCTGACATCAAGAGAAGCTGGAGGCAGACTTGGAAACTATCCTTGCATCTGTCTTTGGTGGCAAGCAAACATGTTTTAAAGGGCTTCCCTAGTAGCTCAGCTGGTAAAGAATCCACCCACAATGCAGGAAACCTCAGTTCGATTCCTGGGTTGGGAAGAGCCACTGGAGAATGGAACAGTTACCCACTCCAGTATTCTGGCCTGGAGAAATCCATGAACTGTATAGTCCATGGGGGTCACAAAGAGTAGGACACAACTGAGCGACTTTCAAAAACACGTTTTAAAAATACACCATATGTTGAAGACTGAGACTCTATCTATCTTCAAGTTTGTGCTCAGACACTTCAATCATGTCTGACCCTTTGTGACCCTGTGGGCTGTCGTCCACCACGCTCCTCTGTCCATGAGATTCTCCAGGCAAGAATACTGGAGTGGGTTGCCATTTCCTTCTCCAGGGGATCTTCCCGACCTGGGGATCGAACCCACATCTCCTGCACTGGCAGGAGGGTGCTTTACAGCTGAGCCACCTGAGAAGATAGTTAGTATATTTAAATAACTCAATATCAGATATTGCTGTCCATATTTTTCCTGTGCCAATATTTATTTTCTCGGTATATAATCCTTTCTCAGATCATAAAGTACACATTTCTTTTTTTTAAAAATAATCTTTTTACCTACAAACTAACCTCTAAAAAGATTTAGCAGTTTAGATTCCCAGCAAAATTGTCTGAGAATGAGTACTCTCACACTCTGGCAAACACTCAGTATATTATCCTTCTCCATCTCTCGCAATTTAACAAAACCCTTGTTTTAGTTTGCATTTGTCTGACATTGGGGAGGATGAATATAATGTCCTATACTATTTTATTTTTTCTGTCTGAATTATCTGTTCACTTTCCTTTGCTCCCTTTGTACATTTTAAAAGTTGTTGTTGCTCATTTCATTAATATTTATCGTGAGCTATGTTAAAATGAAATTTGAAAAACTTATGTCCAATAATAAGAAAATGGGTAAGTAAATGTACATCCAAATGGTTAAAAAAAAAGATACAATCTTTAAAAACTCATATTCTCAAATAAATGTAGTAACATCAGAAAATGTTCCTAAAGTAATTTGTATGAAAATATATTTCCAGTGTGACTCCAATTTTGAGGAAAAAGGATATCCAAGCAAATTCAGATATATGGATATTTTAAAACAGGGAGCAATTTATCAAAATATTAAGTTGAGGAGTCATAAGTTGGGAGAATGGTGTTTCTATTCATATTTTGAATTCTTTATAATGTTCAAACATCATTTTTATTTTCATAAAAAAGTAACCATTCTTTTTTAAAAGAGCACTTTTCCGGGGCATTTTCTTCTACTCATTTTTCAGAACACAGCTACTAAGACCAATATCTGTTCATTTCATTAGAGCCCAGAGTTAAAGACTGCTTGTATCTTCTATTTTCTTTCTTCATCTCTCTCTGAAGAGTTTTTCCCCTGAATATGAAAGTTAATTAGTAGTAATAGGCAAAAAAGGAGCAAAAGTTGGGCATCCCTGATGGTCCAGCACTTAAGAATCTGCCTGCCAATGCAGGGGGCACACAGGTTCAAGCCTGGGTTGGGGAAGATGGAAGATTCCACACGCCACGCGGCAACTAAGCCCGTGTACCACAGCTCCTAAGCCCATGTGCTACACTGAGCCCAGGTGCCCTAGAGCCAGGGCTCTGCAACAAGAGAAGCCGCTGCCATGAGAAGCCCTTTCGTTGCAAGGAAAGCCAGCCTCAGCTCATCGCAACTAGAGAAAACCTGCTCACAGCAAGGAAGACCCGGTGCAGCCAAAATCAAATAAATAATTTCAAAAAACGTTCATAGATCTGTCAACATAACATAGCATATACATGCAAGCAAAATGGAGTTTAAAAAATCACTACTTTTGTAACTTGCATTTCCTTTTCCATCATTACCCAGGCAAAGCTTTTGTTTGTTTGTCAAGCAGTGATCGGAAAGGCTTTAAAAATAAATCTCTACGATCCAAATTTTAAAAACCATGATTTTCAGATTCCATGTACACTCCTAATTTCTAGGTATGGTATCTATAAGTTGCCAGTGTAGGAAGAAATTAAACAATACTTTTATAACACACTTAGTTATGTTTGATTCTTTGCAACCCTTTGGACTGGAGCCCACCAGCCTCCTCTGTCCATGGGATTATTTTTCAGGCAAGAATACATTGGAATGGGTTGCCATTTCCCTTCTCCAGTGTATCATCCCTACCCAGGGATTGAACCTGTGTCTCCTGCATTGTAGGCAGATTCTTTACCTGCTGAGCCAATAGGGAAGCCCCTTTATAAAACTCACACACACACACAATGGCTGCATATGTTTTAAGAGCATCAGTGTGAATGTATTTGTTTATGAAATCCCCTTGCGTTCACAAAGAATGGTACACCTTTAGCTTTGGCTTAATTTTATAAATGAGAGAAAGATGTAAGAATTTTGGCCCATTTCATTGGTTGAAAACATCGAGGGCTTCAGCGAAAATGTGAAGCGATCAGGCATATGAAAAAAAAAGTCCTGTCTCTCAATCCTCCTTTAACTAATTGTGTTCCTGTTCTCATTTGTAGCACTTGCCTCTTTGATTAGCCTTTTAATTTAGCACATTAACAACACTCTCTTTACTTGAACACTCCATCACTGAGCTCATTGAAGTCAAATGCCCTTGAAGATGCTTGAAATTCCTAACAACACTCACTATTATTAAACTGTTTTGTATTTCTGATTGTCAACCAAAAGTGCTGGGTTATTGGACAGAGTCAGCCATTGTGCAAAGCGCTGTGCTTTATTCAAGAATCTCTCAGCCCTTTCCTGCTGGCTCTGCAGGAGACCAAAGAGTTTCAATACACTCTACATTTCTCTTTTTTCCCCCCTTTTACCCTTTATTCCTTGCGCACCCCGCCCTCATCACAGTTTTTGGGTAAATAAGAAGGGAAGCCTGCTGATTCAGCACTCAGGAAGGAATCATTGGAAAGGTCTGAGAATAAGGTTTCTTTGAAAATCAGGGCTGGATGCAAAGAAGGTTTCCTATGTCTGTGTACTTGCTTGTAATTGGTTAACACAGACACATAGGGGAGAATTTGGTGGTTTGCAGCGGATGGAGAGTTGCTTCAAATCCTGAGAGAAGGATGACTGGTCAGTTCTCTGCGTGTGTGCGCCCCATTGCTTCAGTTGCTTCTTTGAGCCTGGCCAAGCTCCTCTATCTGTGGAATTTCCCAGGCAAAAATACTGGAGTGAGTTGCCATTTCCTCCTCCAGGGGATCTTCCCAAATTAGGTCTCCTGCATTGGCAGGTGGATTCTTTACCACTGAGCCACCTGGCAGCCTGCTAACCCCCATATCCCAGCTGAGAGTCCTTCTTGGAAAAGTCTTGATTGATGTCACCATTCCTAATACCCCTCCTTTTTTCTACAACTCCAGTTCTCTTTTTGTTTTGTCTTAGACGCCGCTGCAAGCTGTAATTATAATGTTTATTTATTTGTATCCCAGGCATCTATTGTTTTTACCCTAACCAGGACTCATTTCTCCTTCTGCTAACAGCTCTTTAATATTTCTTGAGAAACCACCTCTCCCCAACTCTCAGTTCATGCTTTAAAAAAAAAAAAAAAATCTGTGCCTATTCTCAGATTCCAAGTAGTATTTTACCCAAGTGTGGACATAGTCAGGAGATGGTTCTGGATGCATAGGTGACCCAATCCAAGAGCAACAGAATGGGCGTCAGAACTTTTCTCAGAACTGAGTACTTCTTGGATGAGCAGGGTTCATCTGATGGGGCTGCTCTCATCATAACACTCAGCAGACATCAGCTTGGAGCCACAAGAAGTACTGTTGTGGAAGTGGTGACTGAAACCATTTGCAAGCACACCCACTTGCCTGAGTTGTCTCAATAGACAGCATGGTGCTGTTGTCAAAAACTAAGCAGGAGAATTTGGGATGAGCCAAAAGAGGGAAGAGATGACCAACTTCCCAGAGACCTTCTCCCTGGAATCCATCTTGGCAGAGCGATGCGCCTTCAGGAAGGATCCTGAGTCAGACTATGGACCAAGCAAGATGACCGGCCAGACACAACCTGGAAACTAACGCCATCTCCATAAACCCCAAGACTGCAAGCCACTTGGGAGAGCAGTTCTCCTGGGTTCCCTTAACTCTCCTGCTCCCTGCCCAGGGATGCATGTCCAACTCTGTGGGACCCTATAGACTGTAGCCTCCCAGGCACCTCTGTCCATGGGATTCTCCAGGCAAGACTACTGAAATAGGTAGCTAATCCTTTTCTCCAGGGAATCTTCCCGACCCAGGAATCGAACCTCCATCGCTGACGTCTCCTGCATTGGCAGGCAGGTTCTTTAGTGCCATCTGGGGAGCCCCCTCTGCTGGGGCACCCCTTCCTAATAAAGTCTCTTGCTTTGTTAGCACGTGTGTCTCCTTGGACAATTCATTTCTGAGTGTTAGACCAGAGCCCACTCTCATCCATCTGGCCTTCAAAGTGCACCTCTGAGTTTCTTGGATATGTGACCCCATGTATTCCCTTTTGAAACTCATCTTAGTTCTACAACCATGAAGTGAAATGAAGTTGCTCAGTTGTGTCTGAGTTTTTGTGACCCCATGGACTGTAGTTTACCAGGCTCCTCCGTCCATGGGATTTTCCAGGCAAGCGTACTGGAGTGGATTGCCATTTCCTTCTCAAGGGGATCTTCCCCACCCAGGGATTGAACCCGGGTCTCCCGCATTGCAGGCAGATCTTTACCACCTGCGCCACCAGGGAAGTCTGTAACCATGAACTTCAACTAAAACCCATTGTCTGCTGGCTTTATTCCTGCATTATCACGTGGGCTTTGTCGTGTTGTGTTTCATCAGTTTTCTCAGTTCAGTTCAGTCGCTCAGTCGTGTCCGACTCTCTGCGACCCCATGAATCACAGCACACCAGGCCTCCCTGTTCATCACCATCTCTTGGAGTTCACTCAGACTCACGTCCATCGAGTCCATGATGCCATCCAGCCATCTCATCCTCGGTCATCCCCTTCTCCTCCTGCCCCCAATCCCTCCCAGCATCAGAGTCTTTTCTAATGAGTCAATTCTTCGCATGAGGTGGCCAAAGTACTGGAGTTTCAGCTTTAGCATCATTCCTTCCAAAGAACACCCAGGGCTGATCTCCTTTAGAATGAACTCAACTACATATAAATTTCACAAGGATTGAGCCCAGATCATGTTCTCCATGTCCTCAATACAACACAGACAATATCTGACACACTGGAAACTCTCAGTGATTTGTTCTGAACAAATACACAGATGAAAAAAAAATTCTAATTGTTTAGTGATGCACCCAGACCTTGTACACATGCTCGCCATCAATAAACTTGCCTCGAGTTTCCACCAAGTGTGCATCTCGACTTCCATGTACACAGAAAGGCACTTTGTCACATGAAAGGATTAACAAGGTGATTCAGAGAAATAGAGAAAAAAAGGCCAAATATAAGTGAGCATGCAATTTTGCATCGCTGACAAACATTTAGCCAAATTTTTGTTTTGTCACGGGTTCTACTGAGACAGAACATTCTAGCTAGAATTGCATATTGCCAATAGATAGACTAGCAAATAACAGAATTGCAAGTCACTCCATAATAGTACACAGAATTTTCATCAGTGAACAGTGGTCTTTGATGTGCTGGAAAAGCAATGTCTATTCTTAGGGTATTAAGAGATTGGGACAACATTCTGGGGTAATTAGAGAGAGCAGATAATTCAGATGTTATCCACAGCGGGTTATTTAAATGTAAACAGAAATTGCTCACTTGCCCTCTCTCTCTCTCTCATAATCTGTAGTTATCCAAGGCCAGACTTTGGGGTACGATAAACAATATACCTAGAATAAAAAGTTGCAAAAGGAATACAAAAATCCTCATGTCAGGGTGCCTAGGAGTGTTAATCCAATACAGAAAATTTGAAAGATTGAATTTAAGTACAAAACCATAGGGGATATTAGATTCAGAATGTAGAGACATGACGTGTCTTATCCAGCCTGCATCACCACTTGAGTAGCATTAAATTTCTCCCATCGGGCTTCCCAGGTGGCTCAGCAGTAAAGAATCTACCTGCCAACGCCGGAAACATGGGTTCGATTTCTGGCTGGGGAAGATGCCCTGGAGGAGGAAATGGCAACCCACTGCAGTACTCTTGCCTGGGCAATCCCACGGACAGAGGAACTTGGTGGGCTACAGACAACGGGGTCACTAACAGCTGGACATGACTGAAGCGACTAAACCAACCGCAACAAATCCTTTCCAAATCTTTTCCCCACACCTGCCTCTCCTTCCCAATTGTTTACTTCAATTTCTACCTAAGATGTCTCGGGATAATAAACAGAAAGCACAATGTCCAATTCTCTCTCTACTTGTCCTAAAAGCTTCATGTTCCTTAGTTGTCAAAACAATGCTCTGTTGCTTCCCGAAATTATCTTGTTGGTATTGAATATCAATTTTTCAATTTGTTCTTCTCTGAATGGGGACATAAGGTTTTGTATAGAAACTAATTTGGTTATGTCGTTCAAACCTACATCATTTGATCAAGTATTTATCTGAAGGTTTGTGAAATTTTTCCAAAGGTATATGAAACACCACTCAAAATGTAAAATGAAGCATAAGACTGATTCACATTAAATCAGGTTTCTTTTTTCTGATCCTCTGGAGCTAAAGAACCTGCAGAGTTGGCTAAAGACTGTGTTTAAAACTTAAACATAAAGCCTTCGTAAGCCTTTTATATTAATACTCATTGGGCTTTGCTTTATACACACACACGCACACGCGCCTCAGGAAGGAACACAATCCTAGTGCCTAGAATTTCCTACTGAGAGAAAACGTTGGCTCACTTCTTGTTTCCTTCGATGCAATGCTATGTATTTGCTGCCCTATATAGCTGGCCCACTATTTTTATAGGAATCTTTAGACACAAAAATTCAATGAGTTTAGTGTCATTATTAGATCGGAAAGAAAAATGGATGGGGCTTTCTGATACAAATCACTTTACAGACAAAGAGGGATGTGCATGCAAACAGAATTTCAGGCAAATACCCCCAAAAAAGTACCGATCAATTTACATCAATGGCTTCTGGGTGCTCAAGCGGAAAATAACGTATTACTCCTTCTGCCGAAGAGAGTCGGCAGTAAGTAGAGGCCATGAATGGTTAAGCCAGAGGGGGAGAAGATGTAAGTCATAAAGGAGCTTTCATTCATTACTGTTTGGGCCAACCACACTCCCGCTCATCACCCAGAAGGTTGGTTGGGATGTTACTGAGTGCCCACCATTCTTCTTCAACCTGAAGACGATATGAACATGGGGTCCTTCTGACTTAAAGATGCTAGGACACTAGCCCTTTACAAATGTTTAAGGCATATCTTTAAGCAACATTACAGATGCTCCTTTGCTGGGATGCAAAAGAGGAAGTGAGCTGGCAAAAAAAAAGGATAGTCATTAGAGTGTTTGAGAGAGTGGAGTCTGTTCAGAGCTCTGAGTTGTCCCTGGTGATGTACAGAAAATGGCAAGAATTCTGGTATAAGTTATAGGTAAGGAAACTGAGAGATGAGAAAAGATGAACACTTTTATGGCAGTAATCAGAGTCGACGAGGTCCATTTTTCTGAGCCCCTAACTGAGATCTACAGTGATGGAGTCAGTGCTCAATGAACTTGCCAGGTCAGTAGAAATGAATTTCTGAATCAGAATTCACAGGGGAAAAGGATTCATCTTTGTATTCCTGAGGCATTTTGCTACAAAGCAGTCCAGTCACAGAAAACATAGGAATTCTCAGCTTTGGGATAAAGCTGAACTCTTTCCCCAACAACAGCAAAAAAAAAAAAAAAATTCCCCTTTGGTTACTGACTGCAGTCTCTAGCACAGATTCCCACAACAAGGAACCATTTAATTAACTAGCCAACTAAGTTAGAGAAAAAAAGACCACACTCGGGCTTCCCGTGTAATGAAGCAGAACTAGGAATCACAATGAAAAGGAAGTTCCTTGATGGTTAGATTTGGCCGAAAGGAGCAAATATCTGAAGCAGAAACAAAGAATTAGCAGATGTGTGAATTGCAGTCAACAGGTGATTGATGCTAACAATCAACACTCCATTCTCAGCTCTTCCTGATTTTCAGAACATCTTTTTGTTGTTGTTCAGTCCCTCAGTTGTGTCTGACTCCTTGCGACCCCATGGACTGCAGCACGCTAGGCTCCCCTGTCTTTCACTACCTCCTGGACTTTGCTCAAACTCATGTCCATTGAGTTGATGATGCCTTCCAACCATCTCATCCTCTGTTGTCCCCTTCTCCTCCTGCCCTCAATCTTTCCCAGCATCAGGGTCTTTTCAAATGAGTCAGCTTTTTGCATCAGGTGGCCAAAGTCCTGGAGCTTCAGCATCGGTCCTCCTAATGAATATTCAGGGTTGATCTCCTTTAGAATTGACTGGTTTATCACTTTGCTGTCCAAGGGACTCTCAAGAGTCTTTTCCAGCACCATAATTCGAAAGCATCAATTCTTTGGCACTCAGCCTTCTCTATGGTCCAACTCTCACATCTGTAAATGACCACTGGAAAGACATCTTTTACATAATGGTGTATTTCCCAAGGCCTGGTAGAATGTCTGGCATTGAGTCTATGCTCAGTAAAGGCTTAATAAATACTCAGCAAACTGGATGAGTGTTTGCTTAATGAATATATTCATACCACGCTAGGTACTAGCAAAGATTTTTATAAGCAGCAGCAACCAACAGTTAAAGAATTGGTTAAATTATGGAGCATCCATAAGCAGGATGATCATGTAACATGTAGTCATTAACGATGCTGGTGTGGAAAATATCTAATGGCACAAACCGCTGAGTGATAAAAGCAGGTTACAAAACAGTTAAGTTCTCAGACTATGATCTCATTTTTTTCCAATAGAATATTCCCTCTCAGAGACTTTGCTTCCTTTCTTATTTCAGCGTACCTGAACTTGAGATGTGTTTTACAATTGATGCAGTACTTTAATGTCATAGCATTTTGGCCTCTACAAATAAACCCACACGTACACTCAGAGCAGAAACAAAGGAGCAAACAGCAACAAAACACAAACAAACAACAAAGTCAATGGCATGCCTTTTAATCCTCAAATCAATGCTGTCTCCAAATTGAAAAAAGGAAGTGCAGGGGTCCACATGTGTGTGTGAGAGAAATATCCATAAGAAATTGAGCAGGGTTTGTATTTACACACATATCTTAGGTGGTAGAGAGTTTGTGCTATATATGTTTTTCTCCTAGACTAATTTTCTACAAAGGGCATGTGTATTGTTTGTTTGAAATGAAAGCTAAAGACAACCATCAAATAAAAGGAAGAGATGCTTTTGTCCTAAAAAGGTTGACATACAGTTGGCACAATGGCCCTAGAACATAAAATAACTATAGTTTATAATTTATGCATGATTTCTACTCTATATTGAGTACATGAGTCAAGCAATGTGAAATCAGTTTATAAACAAAGGCTAGAATGTGAGGCATGGAACAGAAAAAGCTTTAGGCATTTGGGAAAGAAAATGGAGAATTCAGAAGAGGGTCCCCCAGTACTCAGAATGAGCTGGAAAATGTGAAAGACTGCAGGTATGTTCAGTTACTTCATCAGTTTGCTTAGAGCAGGCTGAGGGTAGAATATTCTGGATAGTGGAGTTCTTGCCAAGGGAAACGCACAGTGAAAGATACAGGACTCTCAGGATGCTGGAGAAAGAATGATGAGTTTTTGTTTCTTCTTTTTTTAAGTGATTGAACTGCATTGGCACGAACAGTAATGTTGCCTACTGGGGTGACTGCATCTGTCTTTACAAAATCACTCAGAAATTCGCTACCTGTTGTTCTTTTCTCCACCCATTTTAACCCAGGATATGGATGTATATGCCACTGTTTATAAAAGGATGGGGCAGGAAACGAAACATGATAAGAAAGTTAAAAACCAAGATCACAGTGTTTCATCTAGAAGCTAAAGGAACGTCTGTCTAGAAATAATAAAATGGAATTGGTTCTGTTGCGGAGAGACAGTAAAAGGTTCTGCTGCTGCTGCTGCTAAGTCGCTTCAGTCGTGTCCGACTCTGTGCGACCCCATAGACGGCAGCCCACCAGGCTCCCCCATCCCGGGGATTCTCCAGGCAAGAACACTGGAGTGGGTTGCCATTTCCTTCTCCAATGCATGAAAGTGAGAAGTGAAAGTGAAGTCGCTCAGTCGTGTCCGACTCAGCGACCCCATGGACTGCAACCCACCAGGCTCCTCCGTCCATGGGATTTTCCAGGCAACAGTACTGGAGTGGGGTGCCATTGCCTTCTCCGTAAAAGGTTCTAGAGTCAAGAAATGAACACCATGGAGTTTAACCTGGGGGATCATCTGGTCCAGGACATGAGAAATGAGGGTAAATGGTGTCTTATGCCTGAATCGGATGAGCGAGTGTCAATTGCCAGCATGTTCTGCCCAGCCCTGAGAAGACATAGGTCAACCGTACCCCACGAACCACTGATGCTGGAGGAATGAAATAACCATAGTTGTGCTGCCTGAGGGGGGCTTCATCTCACATGAGGCATGTGTAGCCTGGTACCGGCACAGGTTAAGACCTTGGTAAAAGTGATTCCTCTGCCTTTTCTGGGAGTCCCCAGGGAAAACTGTTTCTTTCTTCTATTGAAGTTGAATTTGGTGAATCAAAACTGCCCAGAAGATAACAAAGGGTGCCAGAGAACATAACTTTTTTTTTTTTTTCCTCCCTGTATAGCAACAGGGACATACCAATCTTGTTCTTCATAGGAAAAACTTCCAAAAGAAATTTCAGGAAAAACATATACAAACGTTAGATGGGAGCAACAAGATTTCCAGTGTATGTGTTTGCAATGATATCATCAGACTGGCTTCCAGGAGCTATACTATGTTTTTAACTAGGATGGGCTTCCCTGGTGGCTCAAACCGTAAAGAATCTGCCTGTAATGCAGGAGATCCAGGTTCGATCCCTGGGTCAGGAAGATCCCCTGTAGTAAGGGAATGGCTACCCATTTCAGTATTCTTGGCTGGGAAATCACATGGACAGAGAAGCCTGGTGCTACAGCCCGTGGGGTTGCAAAGAGCCGGACACGACTGAGCAACAATCACATTCACTTCTAAAGCATCTCTTTGCCTTTCTCATCCAGAGAAGACAGTTCTGATTGACTATAACTGAGTGGGGATCCGAGGGAAAGAGAGAAGGTGCTCCCCCCATGGGCCCCTGTAATTCCCTCCAACAAAAAGTTTCCAATCAATAAAAATATTCTCACTGAAATCATGTGCCATTAACACAGGTGCATATAAAGAAACTACTTGACAAATTTCAGAAATAAGAATGAGAACAAACTAAATACGGATTATGTTTTACTGTATCTCCAAGTCACTTCATTTTCATTTTTGCATCTGCAAGAGAATAAACATTCTCACCACACGTGGACCTAACTGAGACTCCTTTTCCTAAAGCAAGACAAGCTCTTAAGAGAGGTATCAACCACATTTAGAATATTTTTATTCATAGACTAGAAGGCAACAACAGTGTGTTTTTTTTTTTTTAAAGTGAGGAATGGAACTCCATCCCTCATAGAGTTAATGTTCGCTCACCAATTCATATCTCCTTAAACAACATGGATCCAACTGTTCCAACTTAAAGTCTCTGCCTTTTTTTGAATGCAACCCCCCCAAACTTGGAATTAAGCAGAATACTTGAGCACAGGGCAAAGAGGTAGTAACCTTTTTTTTTTTTTTTTCAATTTGATAAATACAGTGAATAAAACTGGCAACACTGAAAATCATTGGTCAGAAAGAAGAACATAGAAATTGAGGCCGGCAGGATTTACTAGTCAAGGAATAATTACCAAGAATCAGGTTAGCAGGCTTTGAGGGTCCGGGACACAGTGTTTCGCCCCCGTGCTCTGAGATGCAAAGAAGCACATATCTAAGAGCCAGTAAACCCCACGAATAAGATAAACAACTCCACTTAGCAACTGAGAAAAACTGTAACCTGTAAAATGTACCACAGCCTAAAAAAAAGGAAATTTGTTTAAATTAGCCAGACTCCACTTACAAAATAAAAAGCCAAATAGACCCTTTTCCCATAAAGACCAGCAGAGTTATTTCCTTAATCATCGATGCCATGATCCCATGTGACACATTTGCTTAGTGCTTAAAAACCAACATTTGTAAACATTCAGCATGTGAATCATTTTCCACCTCCACTGTCAAAAATAAATGGCATGACGATTCAGTGTTTTTAGGTAAAACTATATTAAGTTTATGCTAAGTTTGTGCTAGTTAGTGGTTTGCTATTTCCAAACACCTCTCTCACGACAGGCAACTTTAAAGGTACAACTTGCCCTAAAATGAAAACAAAATAATAATAGAGACAGCCTGTCCCCAGCTGGCGGGATTCATTGTGTTGAGTTGTGCAGAAATAAACCAGGTGTAAATGGAGCTAAAAGCACTATAAAAGAAAATGTATAAAAGACAGAGGGAGGGGAATAAGAAGAAAGCCTGCATCCCAAAGCTCAGTGAGGGGTAAGGCAGGCTGAGTTCAAAGAACAGGGGTGATTAACAATGAGGCTTTCTCCCCTATGGCAAAGACAAGTTCAGGGACCTGAGTTGAACTAGGACTGAGGGAGAGAAAGAGAGATTTCTCTAAGTATGCTGAACAATTAAAAAAAAACAAAAAACAAAAAACACAGTGATGTTGCTGCTGCTGAAACTGAAGTACTACTGTTTTTTTTTTTTTCCTATTTTCCCCCCTTGGAAATGCCTCTCTCCCTTGAAAACTCGACAGCACCCTGTCTTTAACCTGAAATCACATAGCCTGTCTTTGGTTGACAAATGCATACAACTCCTGCAGTGCCCAAACTCAACTAGGATCTACCTGTGTCCCCCAAAACAGGACTGATACATTTTTCTAAGCCTGTCCTGCTATATGACTATTTTTTAAAATTGCCTCGACAGTTAAACGGTGGAATTCATAACTGCAGGTTAATACTTCCATGCTTTTATTTCCATACCACTTCCCAAAAGAAGAAATAGTATTAAAAAAACCAATAACTATATAATATTTATCAGTCAGCCAGAACAAATACAGGGAGGTCCACCTTTTGCCAGACAGATCCTTGTGAAACACACACAGACAAACAGACACCTGGTGAAGGCAAATAAGACACCCTGCTCACATCTCCAGCCCTCAGCCCCCAAATGACAAACACGTAGTCACTTGTGAGAGAAAAATCGAACCACACCAAACAAACAAACAACAAACAAAAAGCCACCACGACTCGGAACAGTTCATTCTTAGCAATTACATGAAATCCCACACAGCTACAAGTGATGCAGAATCCGCCCCATGCCTGAACTGGCTTTTTCGGACCTTTTCTTTTTATTAAAAAAAATTTTTTTTTCCGAATTCCTCATCACAGTGTTCTGAGAAAAAGAAGGCAGCCATGCATTTCCCCCCCACATTCTTTTTTTTTTTTTTTTTGGTTTCCTTTCTGTAACTGAAAATAAAATTGCAGCTTAATGCTAATGAACCAGGGCTTCCTAAGGTCCCACTGGAAACATGAGCACATGTACTGTAGCAAAGGCAAGATTATTCTGCCACAAGCATAATCACCTTACACAAAATGTGATTACTCTGGGCTGCAATCTTTATCCCCAAAGTCAATTTATTAATCAAAGAGAAAGAGAGAGCGAGACAGAAGAGAGAGAGAGAAAGAGGCTACCTACCCACAAATACATCATCATCTTGAAAGAGAAATCAAGGGTTCTCTGTCAGCAAACAGAAGTCTCCTTACTTCACCAAGAGTGTCTGGAAGAAAAACTGAAACCAGTGGGTAGAAAATCTTGCCTTGTCTGTCAGGTCCTTAAGGTTTGGTGTGCTTGTTTATGAGTTTACGAGCATAGCATTCCTTCAGTGGCACCGTGTGCGATGAGACTTGTTTCACACTGCCTTCCTCTCTCTCTCTCTCTCTTTCCTTTCTAACTCTTGCCTTTCCTGTCTTTCCTGTCAAGGCTGCTTTTGGTAACAAATTTCCCGATGTGGTTCCTTAATGAGCAAAAAAAAAAAAAAAAAACAGGACACTTTAGGCGGCCAGCAAGAGTGGGGACCACAAACCCTGACGATGCTTGTAGTATTAATAATGATAGCGATGGTGTAAACCATAAACAAGCGGGCGCTACACCATCTCCTGACGGCTGGTGGGAGGTTCGCGAGGTCCCCACTGGTGGAATTTACAGGAAGACGGCCGATCCTCTGGAGGCAAACACATCTGCACGGAGCCGCTGAGTCTGGGTGGCCAGCATCTGTGATTTTTTTTTTTTTTTTGGGTTTGTTTCTTGTTTTGTTTTAAACTCAAAGGAAAGCTCCAGCCGCAGAGAAAAGAACATGTGCAGCAAGCCGGCTTCCCCTTTATCTCTTTAAATGTACTTCAGATAAAAAGCGGCATCCAGTCCCGGTCAAGGCCTCCCCAGACTCATCGCTCGCCTAGCAGCGGGCTCAGCACACTTGACTACAGCCATCTACCGACCCCGCTGTGTCATTGCGGGCTCCGAGGCTGCCGGCTGTCCACGCTGCAGCTGCCGGCCTGCGCATCGCGGTCCCCGGGGCAGCGGCTTCCCCGCGCAGGGCTCTCCGCCAGGGTGTGTACCGGGAAAGGTGGGGTGGGGGTGGGGGGGAATGGAGGATGGGCCGTGGAAGCTTCGGTGCCAATTCAGCAAATCAAAAGCCAAAGCAAGCTCCACCAACTCAACCCAGCAAATGGAAAGCCTCAAAAAGACCTGCACACATGTTTAGCCTTCCTAATCTAAGAATGGAGATCCTACACATGCCCTCATTAGGAGACCAGATGTGCATGCATGTGTGTGTGTGTGTGTGTGTGTGTTTCCTTCTCCCTCCTCCTTTGCAATTGCAGACCTGAGCAATTCTGCAGTATGCATAAAACTTGATCATTTCGACAGGCTCTCCTTACAAAATCCACAGGCTTGGATAGCACAGCTAAGATTTCCTGAAATTACCAAAAAAAAAAAAGTTTTTTCCCCCTTTCCCTGAATCAATTCTCCTTTATTAGTTGTTCTTTTTTAATCCCTTTTAAATTGTATACTTTATCTTGAAAATTATCTCCATTACTGAAATACATCACAAACGAGAGGATGGGGAATGCAATTTGCCTGGCATATTCATTGATGCAGTGCTCAATTATTGATATATGGATAAAGGAGGAATTAATATTAAAATGCATCTTGTACATTAGGGGAGAAGGAGGGGAAAAAATGATCTCTTGCTCGGGCCTGAGTTCTGACATTAGTTATATATATTTACACATCACACAGAGGGGCTGGCTGAGCCCCGAGTTGATTCACATTTCTCCCTAAAATCATACAAGGCAAAATGTCACCTAAATTATTAAAAGGCATTAGCTAAATTATAGAATCATCTGCAGGACTGGGCAGGTGGCAGGGCACCTGTTAAAAGGGACCATAGGCCATCAAGATGCTTATGGCCAAGCGGTTTGGGGAGAACCAACACCAAGACAGGCTTTTAAAAAAACGGTGGTGGAGAAATGCCTATATCCAAACAGCAAGAAAAGAACCACACAGTCAACAACTGGTAAAGTCTCCATCATGCATGTGGACTGTCCTACAGCATTTTAGGGGCCCTTGAGTCACAGAATAGGATTCAGAGGCAGGTGACTGTCCTGGTTTGACAGTGGTCACAAGTTTCCTGAGATGCAGGATGTTCAGGGCTAAAACCAGGACAGCCTCAAACTAGAAGGGTTACTCATCCTCCTTAGGAGAGGTCCTGGGTACATGTGGTCATTACAGTGAACAAAAATAGGAAATCCATCTTCTTCATTATTTGGGGTGATGGGTATCACCTGTACACGTGACCTTCACTAATTCTAGATGCCTGGCGGACTACTTCAGTCCGTGGGGTTGCACTGAGTCAGACACGACTGAAGCAATTTAGCACGCACACAAAGACCCTGAAGATGCCTTTCTTTGGCCCACTCCAGTTTTTAACAGTGTAACTTATTTGCCAATATTTAAGAAGCAGGAGATCTCAAATGAAAACCTGAAAGTACCACTTTTTTTTAGAAGTATCAGAGGATCCAGCAAGATAAGATTGGCATTTGCACAGCAGTGACAATGGGCTCGTGCTGAGTAGCAGCTGCTTCATCAGGTGTAAACATTGTCCATTTCTCCACAGTCTCCACCCCTCCCAGTTGTCCCTGAGATGAGATGTTCCATGGCATGTGGATTTGTTGTCTCATGGATCTGGCCTTTGTGGAGATGCATGTTTATAAATGCCTCTGATGTGACCTGGGATGTAAGAACACACACTCAACACTGCACTTCAGATACAGAGTTCATATAGAACGTTTACAACTAGATCTAATATTTATTTTATCAACAATGTCTCCTAATCTGAGTTAAGATATTGGTACATTAGTATAAATAAATAGGTAGGTAGATAGAGAAGATGATAGATGAGATTGATGATTGATAAATGATGGAGACAGAGGAGAGAAACTATATCCTGTGGGTGTATATTTTATATTCATTAAATGCTCATTTTCCACAGAGAGAGTTATAAGGCACCGATCCCACATAAAAGAGAAATCTCATTTCAACTTAAGGCAAGGGAAACTGATGGGGCTCTGGTCTTTGAATTTCAACTTATAGAAATGTATCACACCCTTCAAAGTCCCCTTGCCTTCTCACATGGTCATTAAAAACAGTTCATCATGGCGTGGGGATCTATTTTATACCAATGGTTCCACTGCAATCGACTCAAGGAGAGAATAAGTCTCTTTAAGACAGAGGTTACTAGATCAATGCAAATTCACACCTTCTTTTTCTTCTTCAATATGTGCATAACAAGACAAAATTTTCAAGTATTAATGTGCTTTTTCCTCTCCATATTTTTTCCTTTCTTCCCTCTCACTTTCACCCACAACTTACTCCCCCAAGTCCATTTCTTGGTACAAATCAATACAAAGATATGGTCTGAAATTAATATTTTTTTTCCTTGTTTGCTTGTTTTCTTTCCTTTAGCTAAAGCTTAAGTCAAGGAATACAAACATAGAGATATAGATACGAATACAGCTATAGATAGATACAGATATAGAGGTGGTTCATTGGACTGGAAGAGTGTGTGTTTTATTTCATTGTCTGAGTATCTTTAAAATTGAATTGTTTTTCTGTTCACCTTGATTGCCACATGTCTTAATTGTATTATACCAGGCCTGCCTCCTTCATTCACTTGTCTAAGTTTGGATTTTGTTGGTATTTGAGTTCATAACTTTTGGAACAGAAACCCACTTGAGAGATTCCAGCAGGTGACCTTAAGGGTGACTGGTGAGGTGAAGTCGCTCAGTCGTGTCCGACTCTTTGCGACCCCATGGACTGTAGCCTGCTAGGCTTCTCCGTCCATGGGATTCTCCAGGCAAGAACACTGGAGTGGATTGCCATTTCCTTCTCCAGGGGATCTTCCCGACCCAGGGATCGAACCCAGGTCTCCCACATTGGAGGCAGACGCTTTAACCTCTGAGCCACCAGGGAAGCCCCAGTGTGACTGAGAGAGTGGGAGTGACTTCAAGAGGTATCAGAAGAGAGGGAGCTCCAAAGACTGCAAGTGGGTGAGGCATCTCAAGTCCCGAGAAGAAGAGTTTGCATAGTGACCCTAGGAAAGCTGGATTCTAAGTGGCAGGGTTTCTAGCTTCACTACAGAGCCATCACTCTTAAGGATGGTGAAGAAGTGACTCAGCCACCAGGCCAAGAGAACCCATGGGCACCACACAACAGATGTTGCCTTGGTAACCACATCAACTGGTGGTCGACGAACCATCCCCAGTAGTCTCCCTGCTGTTGCAATCTGCACCCCCCAGGCCTCTGCACCTGCCTGGAAAAGGGAGGGTTTTATGATGGCTGACAATAAATGTTTTCCTGAAGAGTAGGATACGAGACTGGATTCAACATTAAGTCGATTCCAAGTAAAGGATGAAATAAATCATCTTGCACATTTGAGTTAATGAACTGATTTCTCACACAAGCCTTACGAAAGCTAACAAAGGGGACATTCCTGGTGGTCCAGCGATTAAGAATCAGCCTTCCAATGCAGGGGATGCAAGTTCTATGCTTGGTCGGGGAACTAGGACCCCCACATGCCATGAGGCAACTAAGCCCTCACGTTGTAACTACTCAGCCTGTGCGTCACAACTAGAGAGAAGCCTGCACCCAGCAAGGAAAGATGCTGCAAGCCTCAGTGAAGATTCCACGTGCCACAACTAAAACCTGATATAGTCAGACATAAATAAATGAATGAATGTATATATTTATAAATAAATATTTAAACAGAAAGCTAACAAAGAAACACATCTGAGCCCTGGAGAGGTGGACACAGTCTGGACTTGACAGTCTCTACAAGATTAAGGGAGTGGCACCTTGTGCTTTCAACTTTTGTTAGCATCAAGGACTCCCCTGATTGTGTTTTCTCTCCCTCTTTTCAGCCTGTGTACCCTCTCATCCTCCCACCTGCGTGAACACATGGCCCCTCTGCCAGGAATGAGATTCGCCCAAGACGATGAGACATTTTATCACCGTGACACTAGCAGGAGACAGCTGTTTCCCATAAATCAAGTATGGGAGGTGTTACGATTTCTCTTCACTGGAGTCCAGAGGTTAAACAGACAGAATGGAACATTCACTGGGCTGCCCCCTCGGGGCTGGGGTGGGGAGGGTGGTCAGCAAATTATTTCTACGTTTGAAATTCTGCTCATAACCAGATTGATTATTCAATCAATTCCTCAAACCTTGTTACATGAAATGAGCACACTGACATTTTCTATTTATTACCACCCCGAAAACTTCCATTTTAAATCATTTTAATATCAAAGTAAACATACTCAAATATTCAAATTCAAAACCAATTTTCCCCCCATTTGCAACCTGGCCAATGTTCCAGGAACTGCTTTCACAGTGGATATATTGAAAGCTCCTTGTTCTCGTGTTCAAAGCAGAATTATTATAAAATAATCAATCCATTTGTCAATTATCAGCTCAACATCATAATTAATCAATTGCAAAGCAATGACCTAAAAGCAACACAGATGAAGCTCCTGGTGACCTATCTGTTTCTAATCTGCTACAGAAATCGAATATTGCTGTGAAATATTAGATAATATAGGACAGGCAGCCCTGGACTTTCAGCTTTATGAAAGCAAGTCTTCATTAAAAAGCCGAGTTACTAAACACTAAACTGAATGTGAAAAATGACTTGAGAAACCCAACCTAATTAGTGCTGGGACCTTTATTTTATATGATATTACTGTGCCCTCGCTTGACACTATTATCTGTAAGAATAGAAGTCCTGAGTAGGTTGATCCATTTTGAGCCAGGAGTCTTCATTTTTGTAATAGCTACAATATCCTACCATAAAGCCGCTGTTCCACTCAGTCTACAGAGCACGAGGACGCCAGTGGGTGACCTCCAGGAAGGGTCTTCAGCATTCCGTGGAGACAGTTAACCACAGTCTCTATTAGCCAGGTAGCATGGAAAAATCTACTAATTTCTTCTTCCCCTTAAAACCACATAGCTGTCCATGTCCAGTTTTTATCTCTTTGGCAGTGGAACTTGCAGCAAATCCAACCACATTATCCTGAACGCTAGTGTCTTCAAAGAATATTTAGGCCACCAAAAAGACTGACTTGGATAGGGAGATGCTTAGATTTATATGAATTAATCAATAAGGGCTGTTCAATTACTGCATTGTTCAGGCAGGTATGGCTAAAATCGTCCATGTTAATGAGGCCAAGGTCACTGACATGATTATTTTAATTTAAATGCATAATTATAATAAAAGCAATACTCAATTTCCCAGCCCCTAGCTTGAAATATAGAACATGGGTGTAGTGAAGTGTTCAATATGTATTGAATCAATGAACAGATTAATTAATAAGCACATGAATATTGCCTTTCATGTAAAAACCACTGCTACTTCTATTTCCATAAATAGTGAGGAATCAAGGCTCTTATTTTTCCAACCTTGGAGATGAATTTTCTAAAGCCAGACTCATCCTTCCTTTGGTTTCCCCACGAGGAATAGCCACAGGCATAGTGGCCACGGTTTAGGACATAGACTGTGGCAATAGAATGGAAGGGATGCCCACGGTCTGTATGTTAATAAGGCCAGTGGGGCAAGAGCTGAGATTGGAAAGCAAGGTAAGGACCAGCTTAATATGTACTGTGTCTTCTTTACTCCATTTATATGTCGAAGGACATTTAGATTGCGTCCATGTCCTGGCTGTTGTAAACAGAACTGCAGAAGAATGAATAAAGAAGCTGTGGTATGCATATAAATGGAATACTACTCAGCCATTTAAAAAGAGTGCTATATTGCCATTTGCAGCAACGTGGATGGACCCAGAGATTATCACACTAAGTGAAGTAACCCAGACTGCTGCTACTGCTGCTAAGTCGCTTCAGTCGTGTCCAACTCTATGCGACCCCATAGACGGCAGCCCACCAGGCTCCCCCATCCCTGGGGTTCTCCAGTAAGAAAAATATCATATGATATCACTTATATGTGGAATATATATACATATATAAAAGATACACATGAACTTATTTACCAAATAGAAACAGACTCGCAGACTAAGAAAACAAAGTTATGGTTACCAAAGGGGAAAGGTGGGGAAGAAGGATAAATTGAGAGTTTGGGATTAACATTAGATGCTACTATATATAAAATAGATAATCAGCAAGGATGTACTGAATACAAACTTATGGTTACCAGGGGGTGAGGGAGGGATAAATTGGGAGATTGGGATGGACATATACACACTACTATATATAAAATAGATAACTAATAAAGACCCACCTATAGTACAGGGAATTCTACCCAATACTCTCTAATGGCATATATGGAAAAAGAATCTAAAAAAACAGTGGGTATATGTATATGTATAACTGATTCACTTTGCTGTACACCTGAAACTAATACAACATTGTAATCAAGTATACTCCAATTAAAAAGAAAAATACAAGAATGTACTGAATAGCACATGGAAGTCTACTCACTCAATACTCTGTAACAACCTACATGGGGAATGAATTTGAAAAAGAAAGATAGTTGCGTATGTATAAATTAATCACTTTGTTGCACACCTGAAACTCACACAAGACTGTAAGTCATGTATACTCCAGTATAATATAAAATTTAAAAAGAGAAGCAGTTTAAAGCAGAGCCTCGGTCATCACAGGGTGGGGTCTGGGTTTTGCTCCAAGAGCAATGAAAAGCCACCCACCAAGGGAATCCACTGGGACAGCTTGTGTTCCCCTGGCTGCTGACAATGGGAAAGGCAGGTCAGGAATTTTTGCAACCCTCTGGGCAATAAACGATGCTGGTCTGGACCAGGTGGTGATGGAGTGGGTTGAACTACATCGTGTAAGCAATGATGCAAAGTCTATCCTAACACTGATGGTTTGCATGGCAGCCGATTCCAAAATGCTGACATGCAGCTGGGCAAGATCAAGTTGTGAGTGCACCCTAAGAGAATGTGGACTGGGATAAGAGGACATCAAGAGAGCAAGCCACGGAGAAATCTCTGAATAGTCCAGAGAGCTTAAATAACCAGAGAAACAGTGACCTGCAAACTAGAACAAATACAAAGGAGAAAGATACACATTTCCTGGGGACTAAGGCTCTGTTGGATTTATTCAACAAAAACAGTCATTTCCTTGGCATCAAAATCATAGTGAAGGTAGTTCCACGAGGATAAAGACAGGGTACTCACAGGACCTGGGTGGCAGAAGAAGCTACAGGAAGATGGGCAAAGCACTGGAGGAAAATTATGGGGTTGGCCAAAAACTGGTCTGGGTATGGAAAAATCTGAATGAACTTTTCGGGCAAACTGATATTTATATCAGGGGGTATGGGTTCAACCCCCAGTCCAGGAAGATCCCACATGCTGCAGAGCAACTAAGCCTATACGCCCAACTACTGAGCCCACGAGCCCACAAACCCTTAGAGCCCGTGCTCCACATCAAGAGAAGCTGCTGGAATCAGAAGCCCGTGCACCTCCATGAAGAGCAGCCCTTGCTTGTTGCAACTGGAGAAAGCCCGCATGCAGCAATGACAACCCAGGGCAACCAGTAATAAAATGATTAATTTTAAAATCCACTGATATATTGCAGGCAGAAGCTCTGCAATTGCCTGTCCACTCTGCATAAAAGTATCAAAGATAGGTGCAACCCTTCTAGGGGCTCCACCAAAATCAAAGGAAAGTGGAACATTTTTAAAAATTTTATTTCACTCTTATTTTGTGATTGAGATATAACGTTGGTAAAGGATGTTGATTTTTTAAAGTTGTGTAAACTATCTATGACAACATTTAACATTTTAATCATTTTTAAGTGTACAGTTGAGCTACATTAAGTGCATTCACCTTGTTGCCAAACCTCATCAGTATCTGTCCACAGAACCTTTTCATCTTGCGAAACTGAAATGCTGGACCCTTAGATAATAACTCCCAGGGATGTCCCTGGTGGTCCAGTGGTTAAGAATCCACCTTCCAATGCAGGGGACACGGGTTCAATCCCTGGTCAGGGAACTAAGATCCTACATGCTATGGGGCAACTAAGCCTCTCCACCACAACAAGAGAAGCTTGCGTGGTGCAAGTAGAGTCCAAGCACCGTGATGAAGACCCAGTGCAGCCAAAATGAAAATAATTAATAAAAAAATAGCTCCCACAACTTCTCCCTCCAGCCCTTGCCAGCCCCAATTCCATGAAGTTCACTAATCCTAAGTACACTGCTTCACATACACAACATATATTTACCCATGTGAAACCACCCCCTGGCTCCCAGATCAAGAGTTTGCATGCATCAAGCTATCCAGAAGACTCTCTCCTGTCAAACAGCAAAGTTTATTTTTCTTTTTCATCCTCCTGGTTCTGTCTCCATCAGGATGCAAAAGCCTTTACGAGGTACTTATTCACAATGGCATTTTATTTTTCTTTATACAGAGGGAGAGAAACAGATGTGACGCCACCTCTATATTTTCCAAGAATTTACAACCTGACTTTGACAAGGAAGGACTCTAACCTGCTGAATCTCTCCTGCGCCTGGGGCTTGGGCTTCAAGATGGAGCATAGGGGTTGCAAACAGAAAGTCCCTTCTGCCTATGCAAAACGTCCCATAGGAAGCAGATGAGTGCCGTTTTCATTGCCCGCCCCCCACCCACAATGCCCACCTCCTAGGCTTCTTCTAGGAATATATGCTGGCTTCCTTAGAATAGCTTCCCCTAACAACCCATAGTGTGCAGAGGCCAAGCAGAGCTGAGCCAGGTGCAAGAGGGGGCGAGTGATAGTGGACTTTGCCAAGGACCACAGGCAGCCCCTGGACATAGGGGGTTTTGTAGAGATGGGAAGAAGAGTCAGCAAATCCAGTTTGGTCCCTCTCCCAACCTGTGCAGTCTTGGGTGTGTTAGAGCAGCGGTCTCCAACCTTTTTGACAGCAGGGACTGGTTTCATGGAGGACAATTTTTCCATGGACTTGGGTGGGGGACGGGAGGGAGGCAGGGGGGATGGTTTCAGGATGATTCAAGCGCATTATATTTACTGTGCACTGTATTTCTATTCCTATGAGATCAGTTCCACCTCAGATCATCAGGCAATCGTAGAGGTTGGGGACCCCTGTGTTAGAGAACCCTGCTGGCTATCAGTGATAAAGTGGGGAAGATAAAGCCCACATCACTGAACTGTGATAAGGCTTAATGAGCTAACAGAAGTCATGTCATGAGCGTGCCACATAGCACAGTGTAAGTGCTCAATAAACAGTATGTGTTAGGATTTACACCAATGAGAACATAATCACTATTGTAATGTTTCTTTAAGATACCCATTGAGCTAGCCAGTGAATTCACGGAAGACATAATTTCACTGTGAACACTGTCTGTTTATTTCTATACTTCTAGTATTTGACACATGATAGATCTTTCGGAAACACGTTGGGCAGATTTAAAAAGATGCACTCCTTTTTTAATTTTTTTAATTTAGAAATTGATCACAGTTTAATTTAACATTTAATGGCTATCTCATCTCTAATTTTGTTTTGCTTATTTTTTAATTTTTTTTTTTTAATTTTGGGGGTATTTGTATACTTGGGGCTTCCCTTGTGACTCAGACAGTAAAATAAAAAAAAATCATTTTGCAAAGCAGAAGATCTGGGTTCGATGATCCCTGAGTCTGGAAGATCCCTTGGAGTAGGGAATGGCAACACACTCCAGTATTCTTGCCAGGGAAATTCCATGGACAGAGGAGCCTGGTGGGTTATAGTCCATGGAGTTGCAAAGAGTCAGACACGACTGAGCGACTAACCCACACACATATGTATACACGTAGCTGATTCACTTTGCTGTACAGTAGAAACCATCACAGTGTTGTAAAGCAACTATACTCCAATACAAATTTTTTAAAAGTAATCCCTGTTTTAATAATGCAATCCTGTCCCCATCTCTTCATCCTGTTTCTCTTCATTTGCTATATACATTTGTTTGCTATAAATAAAGTAAATAAGGTGCTGATTTAGAATTCTGATCACTCCATGTTCCCTCCGTGCTGCTGCTCAAGAAGTGGTCTGAAGCTCTCTGGAACTCAGACAACGGGGTCTGCAGATGAATAGTGCTGTTCTCTGGGGACCAATGATGGCTAAGCATCCCAGGTGGCTGCATGGCTCCAAGGCTGTGGCTGCAGCACTGTGGGTGTAGAAACATACAAGAGGAAAGAACCGGGCTGTGATGGGCTTAATTGTATCCCTCCTCCAAACGGTGTATTATGACCCCAATGCCTGGAATCTCAGAACAGGACTTTACTGGGAAATAGGACGCTGATGGAGACAATCAACTTAGAAGGGAATCAGTGGAGTGAGTCCTAATGCAACTCGACCGGTGAACTTTTCAAAAGAAAAAATCTGCACACAGAAGCAGACATGCACAAGAGGGAAAAAAATATGAATACAGTGAGAGAAGATGGTCATCCAACTGGAGTGGATGGTCACCCATTTCCAAAGCCAAGGGACCCCAAATATTAGGGATATGTTATACCAACAGATGGGCTTCCCTGGTGGCTCAGAGGTGAAGAATCCACCTGCAATGCGGGAGACGTGGGTTGGATCCCTGGGTTGGGAAGATCCCCTGGAGAAGGAAATGGCAACTCACTCCAGTACTCTTGCCTGGGAAATGCCATGGACAGAGGAGCCTGGTGGGCGACAGTCCATGGGGTTGCAAAGAGTCAGACACAACTGAATGACTAAACACAAACAACAAATAGCAGCAGGAGGGAGGCAAAGACAGACTGTCCCCCTAGAAACTTTGGAGGGAGATGACTCTGCTGACACTCGATCTCAGACGTCTAGCTCCACTCTGAGACAACAAATACCTGGTGATTGCGGCCACCGAGTTTTGGTATTTTGTTTGGCAGTCCTAGGAAATGAACACACAAACTCTCTGCACAGTTTGAAGCTCTTTTTAACAACAATGTCCATGTGGTTGGTTATAAATGGGAGAAAAGGCCATGGTACAAAGCCAACCCTGGGTTAGGTCATTTCATAAAGTGGTTCCTAAACCAGCTTCACACTGTCTATGACAAACCTAGACAGCATATTAAAAAGCAGAGGCATTGCTTGCCAACAGAGGCTTGAATAGTGAAAGCTATGATCCTTCCAGTAGTCATGTATGGATGTGAGAGTTGGACCATAAAGAAGGCTGTGTGCCAAAAAATTGATGCCTTCGAATTGTGGTGCTGGAGAAAACTTGTAAGAGTCCCTAGGACTGCAAGGAGATCAAACCAGTCAATCCTAGAGGAAATCAGTCCTGACTGTTCATTAGAAGGACTGATGATGAAGCTGAAGCTCCAATATTTTGGCCACCTGATGTGAAGAGCTGACTCATTGGAAAAGACCCTGATGCTGGGAAAGATTGAGGGTAGAAGGAGAAGGGGGCAAACAGAGGATGAGACAGTTGGATGGCATCACTGACTCAATGGACATCAGTTCAGTCACTCAGTCGTGTCCGACTCTTTGCGACCCCATGGACTGCAGCACGCCAGGCCTCTGTCCGTCACTAACTCCCGGAGTTTACTCAAACTCATGTCGATTGAGCCAGTGATGCCATCCCACCATCTTATCCTCTGTCGTCCCCTCCTTCTTCCCTCACCTTCAACCTTTCCCAGCATCAGGGTCTTTTCAAATGAGTCAGCTCTTTGCATCACGTGGCCAAAGTATTGGAGTTTCAGCTTCAACATCAGCCCTTCCAGTGATCATTCAGAGCTGATTTCCTTTAGGATGGACTGGTTTGATCTCCCTGCAGTCCTAGGGACTCTCAAGAGTCTTCTCCAACACCACAATTCAAATGCATCAATTCTTCAGTGTTCAGCGTTCTTTAGAAATGCCATGGACAGAGGAGCCTGGTGGGCGACAGTCCATGGGGTTGCAAAGAGTCAGACACAACTGAATGACTAAACACAAACAACAAATAGCAGCAGGAGGGAGGCAAAGACAGACTGTCCCCCTAGAAACTTTGGAGGGAGATGACTCTGCTGACACTCGATCTCAGACGTCTAGCTCCACTCTGAGACAACAAATACCTGGTGATTGCGGCCACCGAGTTTTGGTATTTTGTTTGGCAGTCCTAGGAAATGAACACACAAACTCTCTGCACAGTTTGAAGCTCTTTTTAACAACAATGTCCATGTGGTTGGTTATAAATGGGAGAAAAGGCCATGGTACAAAGCCAACCCTGGGTTAGGTCATTTCATAAAGTGGTTCCTAAACCAGCTTCACACTGTCTATGACAAACCTAGACAGCATATTAAAAAGCAGAGGCATTGCTTGCCAACAGAGGCTTGAATAGTGAAAGCTATGATCCTTCCAGTAGTCATGTATGGATGTGAGAGTTGGACCATAAAGAAGGCTGTGTGCCAAAAAATTGATGCCTTCGAATTGTGGTGCTGGAGAAAACTTGTAAGAGTCCCTAGGACTGCAAGGAGATCAAACCAGTCAATCCTAGAGGAAATCAGTCCTGACTGTTCATTAGAAGGACTGATGATGAAGCTGAAGCTCCAATATTTTGGCCACCTGATGTGAAGAGCTGACTCATTGGAAAAGACCCTGATGCTGGGAAAGATTGAGGGTAGAAGGAGAAGGGGGCAAACAGAGGATGAGACAGTTGGATGGCATCACTGACTCAATGGACATCAGTTCAGTCACTCAGTCGTGTCCGACTCTTTGCGACCCCATGGACTGCAGCACGCCAGGCCTCTGTCCGTCACTAACTCCCGGAGTTTACTCAAACTCATGTCGATTGAGCCAATGATGCCATCCCACCATCTTATCCTCTGTCGTCCCCTCCTTCTTCCCTCACCTTCAACCTTTCCCAGCATCAGGGTCTTTTCAAATGAGTCAGCTCTTTGCATCACGTGGCCAAAGTATTGGAGTTTCAGCTTCAACATCAGCCCTTCCAGTGATCATTCAGAGCTGATTTCCTTTAGGATGGACTGGTTTGATCTCCCTGCAGTCCTAGGGACTCTCAAGAGTCTTCTCCAACACCACAATTCAAATGCATCAATTCTTCAGTGTTCAGCGTTCTTTACAGTCCAACTCTCACATTCATACATGACTACTGGAAAAACCATAGCCTTGACCAGACAGACCTTTGTTGGCAAAGTAATGTCTCTGCTTTTTAATATGCTGTCTAGGGTGGTCATAACTTTTCTTCCAAGGAGTAAGCATCTTTTAATTTCATGGCTGCAGTCACCATCTGCAATGATTTTGGAGACCCCAAAATAAAGTCTGACACTGTTTCCACTGTTTCTCCATTCATTTGCCATGAAGTGATGGGACCAGATGCCATGATCTTTGTTTTCTGAATGCTGAGCTTTAAGCCAACTTTTTCACTCTCTTCTTTCACTTTCATCAAGAGGCTCTTTAGTTCTTCACTTTCTGCCATAAGGGTGGTATAATCCACATATCTGAGGTTATTGATATTTCTCCCAGCAATCTTGATTCCAGCTTGTGCTTTATCCAGCCCAGCATTTCTTATGATGTACTCTGCATATAAGTTAAATAAGCACGGTGACAATATACAGCCTTGACGTACTCTTTTCCTGATTAGGAACTAGTCTGTTGTTCCATGTCCAATTCTAACTGTTGTATCCTGACCTGCATACAGATTTCTCAAGAGGCAGGTCAGGTGGTCTGGTATTCCCATCTCTTTCAGAATTTTCCACAGTTTGTTGTGATCCACACAGTCAAAGTCAATGGACATGAGTTTGAGCCAACTCCGGGAGACAGTGGGAGATGGAGGAGCCTGGCAATCCATAGCCCAGGCTGTCGCAAAGAGTTGGACATAACTTAAGGACTGAGTGATACTGTAAAACCCTGTGTTGTGTATCTGGGGTGCTTTGACAATTCAGTGCTCCTTATGCCTTTGTCTGTAAGAAAATTATGACTGCTGAAATCCAAAGAGCATGACAATGTGAAAGCAGGAATAGCAGTCGGCAACGTTTTGTAGGAGACTGAAGGAAGGGTGGTAAGTGGTACAGACAGGTGCACACAGAGAAATCTGAAAAGATGCTTGTGTGTCTCAGGAGTGAGGGTGGTAATATGGCAACTACGGGACCCAGAGAAAATGGGCACTGTGGTCACCTGCTCACTGCTGGAATTCATGAACTGAGCAAACACTTTGGCTCCTCAATAAGAGCACAATCTCAAGTTTCAGGAAAAGGAGGCAAAGTGGCTAATGGACTGGGAGAAGTGGATTATAGCTGGAAGCACATTTCAAAAGTACATTTTGTTTATATTAAAACCTCATTGAAGTATCAGTTTAAGAGAGAGCTGCTAATAGGGCACGTTTAATATGACTAATGCTCCCACAACCTCAGAACATTCCATTTCCATCCACCCAAGAGACATAATTTTAAAAACATTTAAATGTCACTAATATGGTAAGATGCTACTAATATGGTACAAATTATAACAAGAAGACGCAAACATGATACCGAGTATTTGCTGAGGAACCGAGTAGCAAATTCGATCCTTGTACTAATAGGATGGCAGGTTGCAAACACTTGCAATCCTAAGCACTGTGTCCCCATTAGTCCCTGTTGATGATGTTGCAAACAGCGCAGTTATTCACAGGTTAGGTAATTGTTGAGACTTTGCATCCTCGATGGTAATAAATGCACTTTTATTAGCCTCCATGCACCTAAAATTCTCATTTTATTTTTCTCAAGAAAACTCCTCATGTAAAACTCATTGGAGCTTGCAAAATAACACTGACATAGGTCAGTTCAACAGGAAAGAAAGAAAGTGAAAGTGTTAGTCGCCCGGTCATGCCTGACTCTTTGCTACCCATGGACGGCAGTGCACCAGGCTCCTCTGTCCACGGAATTCTCCAGGCAAGAATACTGGAGTGGGTTGCCATTCTCTTCTCCAGGGGATCTTCCTGATCCAAGGATCAAACCTGGGTCTCCCACATTGCAAGCAGATTCTTTACCTTCTAAGCCACAATGACTTGATGGTACCTTGGTGCTTCAATGACAAGATCCCCCCTCACGGATTGTCTGAAAGAGGACTAGCCTGATTGCAGCCTGATCCAATGTGTTGCTGATAAGCTGCTTCCTCAGAGTTATCATTCCCCCAGGGTTAAGATTTGAAGAGATTTCTGAGCAGGAAATTGTAGGTATACCAGAAGTCTGGATGAGGAAAATCTCTGGGATCTAATCCACTAAAATGGTCCTGTTCCACGAAATCAAACTGCTGTCTTGTCCACCCCACTCACACCTACTAATAGCACATACTTCCAAGCTGTTCTAGAAATGCAATGTTAGAAAATTGTTAGAAAGTGTTTAGGATAACAACCAGAAGCCTGTTTTGTGGTCTCAAGAGAGGTGACATTGCTATAGAATGACCTACATCATTATCCCAGGGGCTCATGAGAGGTATATGAGTGGGCTTGTCAACCATGACATTGAAACAGGGATTTACAGCCATAAATCCAGAATATGTACAAACTATTACAAGTAGGTATTTGGTTGGTAATGGAAAAGTGGCATTTAGAACTGTTTACACATCCTCTGTGTTGTTCATTCCACTGCAAACATTTAAAGAAAGTCAAATATTTGCAAGGAGACACCCAGTTGCTGCATTTGAGTGAAACTGGGATGGTATATGATTTAGGTTTTGCATATGAAAATATTCTACATCTCTACAAATTTTATTATAAATTTAGCTTATTTTATTTATTTTTAATAGATCATGTGACTTTTCTTCCATTTTTAACACTAGTAGGCATGCTAAGTCATTTCAGTACACCCAACTCTTTGCGACCCTATGGACTGTAGCCCACCAGGCTCCTCTATGGGATTCTCCAGGCAAGAATACTGGAGTGGGTTTCCATTTCCTTCCCTAGGGGATCTTCCTGATCCAGGGATCAAAACCACGTCTCTTATATCTCTTGCACTGGCAGGAAGGTTCTTAACCACAAGCGTCACCTAGGAAGCCCTTTGAACACTTGGGTAAAGGCAATTTTTCCTTTCCACTTAACTCTGCAAAAAATGAAAGCAGCACATGTGTGATGATGAATACTGATAACAAGTAGCAAACTATAGTATTCACGTTATCTAAATAAAGCAACAGTTCTCAGTTTCAAAAATTTGTCTCCCTGTAAGCCCAACATTTCATGGATTTTTATTAAAAAAAAAAAATTGTCTTTTAGAGAAAAAGCTAAAATTCTGAACATTTATGTGAAAACTTTCAAATTTTTAAAATATTGGCAAACATTATTTCCTTTTTATTCCATCATTGTATGTGCCAAAAAGTGTCCCAAAGCAACACAGTAGCCATACGTTCTCCACTTCACAACCCTCTTCCAGCGTTCACTGGGGACCTTCCGTGCTGTAGTTTTTTAAAAGTTCCCTAAAATTAATAACTGCGAGCATCTGAGGACCTTGGTTATCAACAAGCAATGAAGCACTTTTATTGCTGGTGTCCAAGAGAGCGGTTTATATTACAGTGGTTCTCACTAGTTTATCCAACCCCAACTATTCCCTATATATGCAGAATCTGCACTTTTGCAATAGGATGAGACTGTCTGTCCTAGTGAGATCAGCCCCCCAGCTTCAGCCCCATTAGTCATGTACTTCCAATAACGTTGGCACTCTATCTCGACTACTATAGAGTTTACCATATATGCCCTCTTCATTTTTGTGGATCTCTTCGCCTTTTCTCTCTTTTTCTTTAATTCTCAATCTTTGACTTCCCTCTGATGCTGCTATCGATGAGTCCTTTTTCTATCTCTCACTGATTTTCATCCCCAGAAGTCTGCACAGTGTTTCACTGGGATGGCCCTACGTTCTAGACTCAGATTGCACAACAGACGCAATGAGGACTGTCTTTCCAAGAGAAGATGCACTCTGTGTATCTTTGCTTTTGAGCAGTTTCTTTACAATGTCCTGGGTATGTTATTGCTTTGCATTTAGATTGCTTATATATGTTTTTCCTATACTCTCAGGATTTATAGGTTGATATTTTCACCACAGTTGGAAAGTTTCTGGTCATTACTTCTTTAAATATATTTTCTGTCCAATTTCCTGTCTCTACCTTCCATTTGGAACTTCAATTACATGTATTTAAACGTCTGATATTTCCCACAGGCCACTGAGGCTTTGTTCAACTATTTTTCAATATGTTTTTCTTCTCTCTGTTCCTCAATGCTATTATTCTAATCTGTCTTCAGGTTTACTGATTTTTTTATTCAGCATTTTCTAACCTGCTGTTTACATTTCAGATTGTATATACCACCTGAGTTCTAGAATTCAATTTAGTTCCTACTTACAGGTTTCATTCCACTCCTGACATTTCCATTAATGAACTTACTGTGTCCATCTTTTTCTTTAAATTCTTCAATGTGTATAATAGTTATTTTTTAGAATAATTTGTCTACTAATCTAAACATTTGAGTCACCTTGTAGTCACTTTCTACTGACTGTTTTTTTTGTTGTTGTTGTTTGTTTTCCCTCCTAATTAGTGGCCAGAAAATGTTTTCTTAAAGGGCCAGAGAAGAAATATTTTAGACATTGTGGACTTTCTGGTCTCTGATGAAACTACTCAATGCTACCATTGGCTGCATTCCACTGAAACTTTATTTATAAAAGCAGGTGGCTGTCTCACAAGCTGTAATTTGCCAGTCCCTGACTTAGATGATTGTTCTTTTCTTCTTTTTTTCTCTTCTACACTTGACTAGCGTGGCTGTTGTTTTGTGGTGAACATTTTAATTGACACATGATAGAGGATCTAATTTTTTTTTTTTTCCTTTAAGCTACAGTTCAGATTTTGTTTTGCTTTTTTGTTGTTGTTCTTGTTCTTTTTCTCCCCAGAAACCCTTAAATAATTGGTAAGTGCTCTTGACCTCTTCAAGTTCATTTTCATAATTGGTTGGGGGAAATCTGCTTTGAATTTGTCCATAGTCTTAAGGCATAACTCTTATTAAAGGGCTGGGATTGGCTGACATTTTCAACAAAGGCCAGATAATGAAAATTTTAGGCTTTGCAGATGACATATGATTTTAGTCACCTACCTTATTTTTAACCATTTAAAAACATTTTAAAAGTATTCGTAGGCCATGGGCTATGCAAAAACAATCCACAGGCCACATGTGGCCTGTGAGGCATAGTTTGTTGTCCATTGGACAAAATCAGGGAATGCAATGGTACATTATAATCTCTTGTCATAGGGCAGCTCTCTGGGATATAGGTTATCATACAGGTGAAATTATGTACTGGCCTTCATCCTGCTTTCTTTCACTATATTAATAATAAAAAGCAATATTCAACTTATATTTTCAAACATTTATTCTATTATGTTATAGGCATTAGAGAACAGAAAAGTAAGTAAAATTAATTCTAGGGGATAAACTACAAGGGTAGTAGGAAGGTAGAAAAAAGAGATCTTGAACTAGTTAATAGGCAAATAAACTAGACAATTACAGATTACATGTACGAGGGCATGGCAAACCGCTCCAGTCTTTGCCTAGAGAATCCCATGGACAGAGGAGCTTAGCAGGGGGTCACAAAGAGTTGGACATAACTCAAAATCCTCCAAGCCAGGCTTCAGCAATATGTGAACCGTGAACTCCCTGATGTTCAAGCTGGCTTTAGAAAAGGCAGAGGAACCAGAGATCAAATTGTCAACATCCGCTGGATCATGGAAAAAGCAAGGGAGTTCCAGAAAAACATCTACTTCTGCTTTATTGACTATGCCAAAGCCTTTGACTGTGTGGATCACAATAAACTGTGGAAAATTCTGAAAGAGATGGGAATACCAGACCACCTAACCTGCCTCTTGAGAAATCTGTATGCAGGTCAGGAAGCAACAGTTAGGACCTGTCTCTTATACACATCTGGATATCAAAAGAGGAACTCTCCAGTAGCATATTGGGCACCTAATGACCTGGGGAGTTCCTCTTTTGATATCCTATCATTTTGCCTGTTCATACTGTTCATGGGGTTCTCAAGGCAAGAATAAACTGAACTGAACTGAACTGAAGCTACTTATGCATGCAAGCATAAAGAAGGTGAGAAGCATAGTAACAAAATAAAGTGTAAGAGTAGTATTAAGCTTTTGCAAGGTCCTTCTGGCCCAGAAGAGTGAATAGAATGTTGAGAAGTCATGATCAGTTGTTCAAAACAGCAGTTTATTGGATGGGACGGGAAGGACGATTCATAATTACACCAGAACAACAGTGGTAATTGGGACTGTTCCAAGCAACCCCGAATATATATTCACCTTAAAAGGGAACAAGAACCAGAAAGTTGGTCAAGTTGTTTGAAAGCTCTGGGGGTAATCTGCATGAGAAATCATGGTGGCCTCAACTCTGTTTGTGAAAATGGATTTGGAGAGGCACTGACAGATTTGAGAGATCGTAGGGATCTCAAATCTGAAGGAGATTGCAGAGATGAGGAAGATGTAAGCTCCAAGAGCGACACCTTGGTTTTAGGGCCTCAGCAAATGAATCAGAATCTCTTATGAGGAGACAGAAGAGGAAAGGAAGAGTAGATTGATGGATATGTGTGGAAAGGGAAGATGGATGAATGTGGATTTGGGTATATTGAGTTCGAGATGCGTAAGTAATACTTAAGTTGAAATAAACAGTAGTCTTTGGTTATTAAAACCCAGAACTCAAGCAAGATTTCAAAGTTGGGGGACAGGTGGGGAATTATCCTTTAAAAGATCTGTCTTGGGGGCTTCCCTGGCTCAGTGGTAAATAATCTGCCTGTCAATGCAGGAGACATGGGTTCCATCCCTGGTCGAGGAAGGTCCACACGCCGCAGAGTAACTAAGCCCATGCACCACAACTACTTAGCCTGTGTTCTGGAGCCTGGGAGCCACAGCTGCTGAGCCTACGCGCTGCAGCTACTGAAACCCGAATGCTCTAGAGCCTGTGCTCCACAGCAAGAGAAGCCAGCGTAATGAGAAGCCCACACGTCACAACTAGAGAAACAGCCCCCACTCGCCGCAACTAAAGAAAAGCAGGCACAGCAACAAAGACCCAGAATGGCCAAAAATAGATAGGGGAATAAATAAAATTATTAAAAAAAAAAATCTGTCCCAGCCTTGGCATCTAGGGTGAGCAATACTCTTTCCCTTTTTGCTATCACGGCACCTCATTTCATATCTACTAAATGGCATTTTCTTCTGCCTTATTTTATCATTACTTATTTCCACATTTTACACCTTGAAGAAGACTGCATAACCCTCAAAGGCAAGATACCTACTTACTTTGCCTTAAAGGTTAGATAGCTACTTTCCTGGTGCTGTACAGAGGCTCAGTAGAAACGATCAGAATGACATCATTGTTCTAAGATGCCTACGGATCAACACTTCTTAAGATGACAGGTTTATAGTAGCAGCAGAGAAGCTGAGCCTTTGAAGAATCTACAGTGTGTTAAACCAGATGGGACCCACCTTTTTCAAGCTTGGGGTGAAGATGTGCCCATGAAGCGCTAGCCTGTTTATCAGGAGTTCATTTCTCTTAATGACAAATGTATCCAGAAGAACACATGACCACATGCCTCTCTGGGCAAAATGCATGCCCTAAAGACTTTGCAAATTCACACCCGATCCCTGCTCACTGGTTCATCAACCCTCCTAACCGCAGTCTTGTCAGCTTTGGCTTTTGTTGACCTTAATCAATCTGGTATCTATAAAGTTAGGTTGGGGCTTCCCTGGTAGTTCAATGATAAATAATTCGCCTGCCAATTCAGGAGACACCAGAGATGCAGGTTCAATCCCTGGGTCGGGAAGATCCCCTGGAAAAGGAAATGTCAACTCAATCCAGTGTTCTTGCCTGGAGGATCCCATGGATGGAGGAGCCTGGTGGGCTATAGTCCATGGGGTCGCTAAAGAAGCAGATAGGATTAGCGAATGAACAGCAAAAACATCAGTCTTGTTGCAATTCCCAATCTGCATCACCTGATTAGCTGATTAGTCTCAAGTTTTTAGTTTGAGGCAACTTTGCAAAAATATTCTGGACATGATGCTCTTGGCTATTTAGCAAATTATGCTTCCTGGGGCTGTGTTCCCAAATCACTTTATGCAAGGGGAGATGACTCTGCTTAGGAATATGTAGGAGCAAATAAGCAAAACCAGGTTAATCAAAACCACTTAAACATCAACTCAGCTATCTTGAAAACTGTTCTATGTTTAATTCAGACATTTATAAAAACATGCCTTTGGCTTAAAAGTGTCGAACCATAAATGCAGTCAAGATCAAGTGTATATACCACAGAAAATAACACTGTAAAAATCGCTGAAAATGTTTAATCTCTGACTTATTCTTAGCAGAATATTCTGTGAGTGTTACTATCTGTGTACACATGTACTGCATCTTAGACAACGAGCTCACAGAAATCATGACTCTAAGCTTTCTATCCAGGAAGCTTGCTATACTCTTCACACAACCTGTAAATTAGAAATACCATCAGGGCAAACACAAACCTGCAAACTGTAGCAGCAAAGGCATTGGTTTCCCCACATGCTTGAAGGACATTGTCCTGTCAAAATTGAGTGTGTCAATTACCCTGTCAGCTCAACACAAGTTGCCCAAATGTTGGGAAATGTAATATGAATGAGAGATCAAGCTTGAATCTACTCAAAAATCCAAGACTTCCATCAAGAATAGCACTGATCCATCCATTTGACATGTTGTACCCTCAGGTAACACAGAAGGAGTCTAGGAAATAATCCTTGCCCTCCAAGAGAGGGCATATATATATACATATTTTTTTTTTAATCACCTATCAACAGGGCTTCCCTGGTGGCTCAGATGGTAACGAATATGTCTGCAATGCAGGAGACCCAGATTCATTCCCTGGGTTGGGAAGATCTCCTGGAGAAGGGAACGGCTACCCACTCCATTATTCTTGCCTAGAGGATCCCCTGAATGGAGAAGCCTGGTGAAATACTGTTCTTGGAGTCAGACACAAAGAGTCAGACATGACTGAGTGATTCAGAATGCTCAACAGGGCACAAAAATCAAAGGTACCAAAACACATCAAAATCAACGACACCATCTTGCATCTGTTTAGTAGTAATGTCTTGGAGACTCACAGGACATGCATGAATCTTCCAGGGGTTCCATAACACATACACTGTGAAAGTTAGATGGTAAAGAAGGATAAGTGCTGAAGAATTGATGCTTTCAAACTGTGGTGCTAGAGAACTCTTGAGAGTCCCTTGGACTGCAGGAGATCGAACCAGTCAATCTTAAAGGAAATCAGTGCTGAATATCCATCGGAAGGACTGATGCTGAAGCTGAAGCTCCAATACTTTGGCCACCTGATGCGAAGAGTGACTCACTGGAAAAGACCCTGATGCTGGGGAGGATTGAAGGCAGGAGGAGAAAGGGACGACAGAGGATGAGATGGTTGGATGGCGTCACCGACTCAGTGGACATGAGTTTGAATAACTCCGGGAGACAGTGGAGGACAGAGAAAGCTGACCTGTTGCAGCCCATGGGCTCACAAAGAGACACAACTTAGGGACTGAACAATGAACAATAAACCAGAACACAGTGCTGCAGCCTAGGTGGCTTAAACACTAGAAATTTATTTTTTCACAGCTTTGGAGGTCAAGAGTCTGAGATCAAGGTGTCAGGCAAGTTGGTTTCTTCTGAGGCCTATACTTCTGACTTGAAGATGGCCATGTTCTCCCTGTGTGTGTCTGTGCTCTCATCTTTTCTTCTCATAAAGACACCAGTCCTATTGGAGTAGAGCCCACCCATATGAACTCATTTTAACTCAACTACCTCTTTAAAGACCCATCTCTAAATACTGTCACATTCCTGTTGTATGGGGTGGGGGTTAGAATTTCAACATATGAATTTGACTGGACATGATTCAGCCCATAATAATATGATAATTTATTATCTCTAGGGTGAGGTTAGAGCATCAGAATGTTTTTACCAAGTTTGACAAAAAAAGAAAAAAAAAAAAAGGTAGTTTTCATTAATACTCTAAGTGACCTCTGGGGTGTACGGTGAGAAGCACTGGGCTTCCCAACCGGCTCAGTGGAAAAGAATCCACCTGCCAATGCAGGAGACGTGGGTTTGCTCTCCGGGTCAGAAAGATTCCTTTGCAAAAGGAAATGGCAACTCACTCCAGTATTCTTGCCTGGGAAATCCCATGGACAGAAGAGCCTGGTGGGCTACAGTCCATAGGGCCACAAAGAGATTGACACAACTAAGCGACTGAGCATGCACACACACACTGAGAAGCATTAACTAAGTGACATGTGATGATCTTGTATCAGCTCTCCTCTATCTGCAGGGATCTGGGTGATTCCTTGTGGCTGAAAGAGAATATCTTACTTGTTCAAAAAAGGAATATGCTCTGACATGCCTCTCAGGCTCATGGCAACTCAATGAAATAAACAGATGTAGGTAAAACATCTGGCCCTATGTCCTCTGTGGATGGAAACTGATAGCAGCCTTCCCTTGGTCTATCAATCCAAGGTCCATCAATGCCAAAAGGTAGTGCTGATCCACACAGCCATCAGGGAAGCATTTTGGAAAATGATACAAGACTTGGCTTTTAGCAAACCTTTAACCAAGCTCTCGGCTCTGCAATTCTCCCAAGTTTAGCATATGTCTCCCGTGTATCACTAAAGGTTCTTTGATCACAGGCCAAAGGAATGAATTCTGACTAACTTCAGCAGAAAAAGAGATCACTGGAAGGGTATGTGATAACTCCAGGGAGAGTTTGATAACCAAGCTTAAGTATAAAAAAAAGAAGCAGGGTAGATCTGCAAGGCTAACTTTAGGAAGTGGCTTCCTCACTCAGTCTTATCAGGATGTCACCCCTGAAATGATTCAACTCCAGCTTGTTGTTGTAAGTTTTTTCTCCTCTATTGTGTATCACTGCCATCCACATCTGCCACAGTTTCAATGAGCTTTTTTTTTCTTCTTCTTTCATGTATTGATTTTTAGTTGCTCAGTCGTGTCCAACTTTTTGCAACCCCATGGACTGTAACCCATCAGGCTCCTCTGTCCACAGAATTCTCTAGGCAAGAATACTGGAAAGAAAGTGAAAGTCACTCAGTCATGTCTGACTCTTTGTGACCGCATGGACTATACAGTGCATGGAATTCTCCAGGCCAGAATACTAGAGTGGGTAGCCATTCCCTTCTCCAGGGGATCTTCCCAACCCAAAGATCGAACCCAGGTCTCCCACATTGCAGGCAGATTCTTTACCAGCTGAGCCACCAGGAAAGTTATTCCCTTCTCTAGGGGATGTTCCTGACCCAGGGACCAAACCTTGGTCTCCCACATTTCAGACAGATTCTTTACTACCTGAGCCACCAGGGAAGTCCTTCAGTGAGAGTGTCCTCCTAAATTTCATATACTCAAATCCTAATGCCCAATGTGATAGCTGTTGGAGGTGGAGCCTTTGGGCGGTGATTAGGTCATGAGGGTGGGGGCCCCACAAATGGGATTAGTGGCCACATTATATAAAGACCCCAGAGAGATCCCCTGCCCCTTACACTATGTCAGGCTATAATGAGAAATTAGCTCCTCACAAAACATCCTGGCACCCTGACCTCAAACTTCCAGCCTGTGGAACAGTGAGAAATACATTTCTGTTGTTGATAAGTCACCCAGTGTGGTATTTTGTTATAACAGCCTGAATGGACTAAGACCCCCATCAACATCTCAGTAGAGGGAATCCCATTGGCTGCCTGGGCCATATCTATATCATTTGGCTTATTTATTGCCTCTGTAAGTATGAACATGGGGCTTCCCAAGTGGCTCAGTGGTAGGGAATTCACCTGTCAAGCAGGAGAGGAGGACTTGATCCCTGAGTCAGGAAGATTCCCTGGAGAAGAAAATGGCAATGCACCTCAGTATTCTTGCCTGGGAAGTCCCATGGACAGAGGAGTTTGACGGGTTACAGTCCA
This sequence comes from Cephalophus harveyi, assembly GCA_006410635.1. Lineage (NCBI taxonomy): Eukaryota > Metazoa > Chordata > Mammalia > Artiodactyla > Bovidae > Cephalophus > Cephalophus harveyi. The sequence continues at coordinate 194,527 of SJYT01017757.1, forward strand.
CGGGGTCACAAAGAGTCAGACACGACTGAACGACTAAACAACCACAAAGAATGAACATGTGAGGGAAGAGAATTAACCCCGAGAGCACACAGGATGCGGTTCCCTGAGAGTAGGGATGCTTGCTGGACACCAACAATAAACTAGCATGTAACCAGGAAAGTTATTCCCTTCTCTAGGGGATGTTCCTGACCCAGGGACCAAACCTTGGTCTCCCACATTTCAGACAGATTCTTTACTACCTGAGCCACCAGGGAAGTCCTTCAGTGAGAGTGTCCTCCTAAATTTCATATACTCAAATCCTAATGCCCAATGTGATAGCTGTTGGAGGTGGAGCCTTTGGGCGGTGATTAGGTCATGAGGGTGGGGGCCCCACAAATGGGATTAGTGGCCACATTATATAAAGACCCCAGAGAGATCCCCTGCCCCTTACACTATGTCAGGCTATAATGAGAAATCAGCTCCTCACAAAACATCCTGGCACCCTGACCTCAAACTTCCAGCCTGTGGAACAGTGAGAAATACATTTCTGTTGTTGATAAGTCACCCAGTGTGGTATTTTGTTATAACAGCCTGAATGGACTAAGACCCCCATCAACATCTCAGTAGAGGGAATCCCATTGGCTGCCTGGGCCATATCTATATCATTTGGCTTATTTATTGCCTCTGTAAGTATGAACATGGGGCTTCCCAAGTGGCTCAGTGGTAGGGAATTCACCTGTCAAGCAGGAGAGGAGGACTTGATCCCTGAGTCAGGAAGATTCCCTGGAGAAGAAAATGGCAATGCACCTCAGTATTCTTGCCTGGGAAGTCCCATGGACAGAGGAGTTTGACGGGTTACAGTCCACGGGGTCACAAAGAGTCAGACACGACTGAACGACTAAACAACCACAAAGAATGAACATGTGAGGGAAGAGAATTAACCCCGAGAGCACACAGGATGCGGTTCCCTGAGAGTAGGGATGCTTGCTGGACACCAACAATAAACTAGCATGTGTCCACTACACCTGCTATGTGCTTGCCAACAGCACAGCCTGAGTAAGGGATCTCTAAAGAGAGTGCTAATGATGAGCTTATGATGCTCTCATGATGGAGTAGAGCAGGCCTTGTTGTCTGATGAAAACTTGCCTCTTTCTTCACCCACGTAGAGGAAAGTGCACATACTTATTTCTCTGATTCCTGCCCCGTTCTCCCTATTCCCTATCAAGCTTTTTTTTTTTCTTCCTGGAATGGTATTTAGATCTCAGAAGCACCCTGCAGGAGGGTAAGTCTTCACTGAGGCATCAGTCATAGAAATGAGGAATGCTGATGACAAATTGAAATGTCAGCATTATTAGCAGTTTTGTTGGAAGCTGTTTGATACTGATTTAATGATAAAACAAGAAATAGGACAAACGTGCCCTGGAAAGGTGGGGATGCTGACTTGGGAAACTAGGCTAAAATGAAAGCAAAGGAAAAGGAAAATAAATATTAGGTCAAGTGTGCTAAATGTAATAACTCTGGAGTCTTCCCCAGAGGAAGCGATGAAATGCCTGAGGAGATGCAAAGGAGGACAGAGGTATTATCACACATGTGAGTGCCAGGATTCAGCATCTAAGATGTAGGGAGGTGGCTACCTGTACATCTCTCTGTGTAACCACACCTCACTCTGAAGCTGGGGAAAACTAGTATCTGTAACTAGTCAGCTGGTTTCTTGATCCATTATCCCTCCAGTTCATCTGTTATTGATCTTTTGAATATTGGGGAACCCATGAGATCTGGAAGGAAAAGTGTGCAAAAATGAAGACAACATTTTTTAAAATTTAAATGTATTTATGAATTTCTTATTTCAGTAGGGAAGCTGCCCTTGGAGATTTTTCTGGTGATCTGAATTACAGTCAATTCTACAAGTAGAGAGCTAATTACTTTGCTGAAGCTGAACCTCCAATACTTTGGCTACCTGATGCAAGGAGCCAACTCATTGGAAAGACCCTGATGCTGGGAAAGATTGAAGGCAGGAGGAGAAGGGGGTGACAGATGGTTGGATGGCATCACTGACTCCACAGACATGAGTTTGAGCAAATTCCAGGAGATGGTGAAGGACAGGGAAGCTTGGTGTGCTGCAGTCCATGGAGTCACAGAGAGTTGGACACACTTTGGGACTGAACACAACAAACTCCTTTTGGTTGGGAAAAATCTCTAAGATGGGACCATTAGTTTTACAAGATTAAAGCAAGCATGGATCTTTTTTCTTTTTTTCCTTGTGTGTGCACACCTGAATATACATGGAAGCAAAGAACCAGGTAGGGACAATGATGGTGAGTCATCTAAGTCATGGACACTGGATTTCTGTCACCTCTTGAGTATTTGGCAAAGATTTGTTGTTGTTTGGTCATTTTGCCAATCTCCAAAGCCTGACTTTAACAGAGTTTTGGGGATGTTAACGTAGACGACAATGTTCATGCCTCCAGAGAAGTGGTTCTGAAGACAGAATGATCTAGACAGGCAAGTTACCAGATACTTGTTAAGAAAAGAGAATATTCTGGAGCAGCTGAACATCAGTTTGCATTGGACAAGCCCTGTGATACATATGTGGACAATGTTACTCTTGATGTGGAGTTCCAGAAATTACTTACTGGGGGAATTCCAAGAAAGAGGATAAACTTTTCCCTCCGTTCTAGACTGATGGGTTAGCACATAAAAATAAGCATAATTTTATTTTGTGTTTCAAGGCCCTGTATCAGCTCTCTAGAAGGCATCTCATTTGGGAATGGGAGAAGGTAGTTCATTAGAAGCCTTTGAAAAGAAGGAATCGCTTTAAAGAGATACAGAGGCTTCTTAAATTTTTTGCTTTAATCTAAAATATATTAATGTGCATTAATTTATTGATCTTTGATGTTGAGTCCAAGGCCTTTGAGTGTCGAGTGGAATCCCTCATCATCTCTCCCACACAAACCTCATCCATATTTCTCAGTCTCCAGTGGAAGTCAGCCAACCGTGGCTTGGGGGCCAAACCTGACCCAACCCTTGTTCTTGTAAATAAAGTTTTAATGGAGCAAAGCCTTGCTCATTCATTTTGTCTATGGCTGTTTAAGTGCTACAAAGACAATTTTGAATAATAACAGTAGAAACTCTATGGCTGTGAAGCCTAAAAGACTCATTATCTGGCCCTTTACAGCAAAAGTTTGCCAAGCTCTGATCTATACTATCACTTCTGGCTTTGTTTAATGTTAAGCAAGAATTCCAAGATACGGTTGAAAAATTCTGAGTGTAGAATCTTTCCAGATTTCTGAGGGTTCTTTTTCTGCTAACATGTTACCATCCTCTTACAGCTAATCCAAATAATGTTTGAAACTTGCTTTCATAGAATGTTTCCAAAGCATTAACTTAGTTTTCAGAGAAACAGCTCTTTTTCTTATTGCACTCATTTTTCATCAGTTTACATAATATTCCACTAAATAATGTAATTACAATAACAAGTGCAGCTGGCAGAAGCAGGTCTGGGAATAAATACAACTGACTCTTGGCAAGCAGACACCTCAACGGGTGAAGAGAAAGGTGAGGTTGCACAAAACAGTCAGTTCACAGGCTGCACAGACATCTGTCAATATGTTTTATAAAGGGATAGGATGGCTGGTTTGATAAGTGGAGGCCAATTAGGTATGTTTTTCCATCCAGGTCCTTTTACACAGCATCTCTCATTTCAGGAAATTATCATTTCCCCCTGTACCATTTTGTGCTGGCCTTTTAACAAATGCTCATCTTCTCCACTAACCTGTAAGGTTTAGGAGAATGGGAGCCATGTAGGTTTTCCTATACCCGTCTATCTCCAACACTTGGCACAGTGATGGGTGTATGGTACATGATCCCAAAACACTTCTTGGGCTTCCCGGGTGGCTCAGTGGTAAAGAACCTGCCTGCCAATGCAGGAGACATGGGTTGGACCCCTGATCCAGGAAGATCCCACAGGCCGAGAAGCAACTAAGGCCTTGTACCACAACTACTGCGTCCGTGCTCTAGACCCAGGAGCTGCAACTACTGTAGCTTGCGCACCCTAGGTTCTACAATATTAACATTACTGCAGGTAATATTTATTTTTAAAGCAACTCATTTTTAACCTAAATAGATGGACTTGCCAAGGATACTTCTGTGCTGCGTCTGCACAAGAAAACCATATCTACAGTCATGAATGTAAGAAAATGCAAAGAAAAGCCTGGGCACTTTAACTAAAGAGTAACACTCTGCTTGCCACAATAAAAGAAAAGCCCACAGCAATGAAAAGCAGCACAGCCAAAAATAAGTAAGTAAAATTATATATATATAAAAAACAGAAAAATAGAGCTCTCTATGCTGGTTTGCATGTAGGCCCTTTCCCTTATCTATACACCCCTGAAAAAAAAACAAACAAACTTCTTGAATAAATAGCTAAAGGGTAGCAGGCACTCTTACTTAGAAGGGGTCATTCTAAACCTATAATCCCCAAACCATGAATCTTGTGAGGTCATTTCAAGGAGTAGGGAGCTGACATTTCTTTCCCTGCTCTCCTAAGACCCATCGAGGATGGGGTGGCCTTTTGGAGGGTGGGAGGCAGAGAGGCAGGGAACGATGGCTTTGCTGTTGGCAGCTCACTTCCCAGGAGGTTGGGAAAGTTTCATTTTCTGATGCCCGGATGAAGGCAATGGGTTTAAGCCAAGAGGATCATTAGCCATTTGCATTCTGCAATCCACATCACTCTTGCATTGAGCAGAAATGAGAAACTTGCTTCTAACTGGCAAATTAAATATTGATAAGGCAGATCTGCTCAACAACATCTTTCACAAGGCTGGCACTATCATTTTAGTGTCTCTAAAACTTCCGTCATTTGCATTCCAGTGTCACGATTTTTGTCATAACTGCAGGCAATCTGTAACATTATGTAGTTAATATTTATCTTTAAAGCAACTCGTTTTTAACCTAAATAGATGTACTTGCTGAAGAAACTTTTGTGTTGATGCTCCAACAGAAAACCGTATCTACAGTCATGAAGGTAAGTTAATAGAAAAAAATTAATACCTAATAATTATTCCCAACCTTTACCAGACACTGTTCTAAGACACTAATGCACCTCATGTGCATTAATTATTTTAATCTTTGTTTGCTGGCACGCACATACACACAACTTATTAAATGCGTGCAGCTATAATCTCCATTAAAAGAGGAGGAATTGGAGGAAGAGAAGATTTAAGTTACAGGCTTAAGTACTAAATCGCAGAGATTTTTATCTCAGTAGGCCTAGCTCCAGGCCCCTTGTTCTTAGATATTTTGCAAACAGTGTTTTTAAAGTCTGGATAGATGCCTTGGCTGCTGCAGGCTGTAAGCCTGAGGCATGCTCTGCTTCTGTTAAAAAAAAAAAAGAGCTTGGAAATTGGTAGAGACTTGTTTAAGATTCCTCATTTACACAGGGTTTCTCATTGACATAAAGAGGATGGAGAGAGAATTGAAAGGGGAGTAACTTCCTCAGTGATTCATCATTTCCTTTTGACTTGAAGTTCACCACCTGGAGGCTGGATCATGCAGGGTAAGTGTCTCACACTTTGGGAAACACTGAGCTATGAGTGGGATGATATTGTTTAGTCCGCTAAGTCATGTCTGACTCTTGAGGCCCCATGGACTGTAGCCCGCTGGGCTCCTCTGTCCATGGGATTCTCCTGGCAAGAATACTGGAGTGAGTTGCCATTTCCTTCTCCAAGGGATCTTCCTGACCTAAGGATTGAACTCGCAGTGGCAGGCAGATTCTTTACCACCGAACCACGTGGGAAGCCTGTAAGCAGGTGTCGCATACTTATTTCCCAGTAGTATGCTACTGTGGCATACTTATTTTGCTCAGCTCTGGCCTCCAAGAATGGAAAGTATCGCACACATCCTTGGGGATATTTACTGGCTGGCAATGATCTTCTCTCTCAGATTATTCAGTCATCCCTCAATAGGTGACCCTGGGCAACTAGCTTTATTTACACTGCCCCTTTAACACAGCTGATTGGACCAGAGTGAGGAACTGACCGAAGGTTGGGCCAACCAGATTCCTTTTCCAGGAAATCTATAATCAGGATTCATGAACACTCAGTCCCTGTACCTGTAGGAACAAATGCTGCATAAATCATAGTGGCTGGAAAGTGCCACGTGCCTAAAGAAGGTGAAGAGTTTTCAAAACGCAAAGCAAAAGAGTGGACCCACAGGATAACCAAACAGAAGAGGTAGGAAAAAGCTGCCTGAATCCTGATAGCTTTCAGCTTCTAAGCTCTGTTTCTTGTGAGGTCTGATTGCTTGCCTTTTCTGCTTAGGCTGGCCCAAGCCAGTTTCTATCATCTGCTAACTAAGTGAGGGGTGGTTTTCTTCTGAAGACATTACCATGCCATCAAGTACAGAACCCATGCTCTGAATTATTATTTTTTTTAGTTTGGGGGTAGGGTGGGGATAGACAGACTCTGAACACACTTTCTGGCCTGCTAATCCTAGTGGGAGGGCTTCCTTGATGGCTCAGAGGGTAAGGAATCCGACTACAATGCAGGAGATACAGGAGACACAGGTTCAATACCTGGGTCAGGAAGATCCCCTGGAGAAGGAAATGGTAACCCACTCCAGTATTTGTCCCTGAAAATCCCATAGACAAAGGAGCCTGGTCAGCTACATGGGGTCGCAAAGAGTAGGATGTGACTGAGCAACTAACCACACTCACACCTTCCTAGTGGGAAGAGGGATGAGAGGATCAGTTGGAAGACTGTAAGATCAATAATTCAGAGCATCATTGATGATGAGTATATACTTTTGGGGGCAAGAGCTTTATGAAAGTCATTTAATTCAATCAACAATCCTTTGAGAAAGTCTCCCTATTTTGCACATAGAGAAACTCAAGCATAGAGAGACAGGAACCTAAGACCATCACCAGAGGTCCTAACCGCCCCTAACCACTCAAACTATGCTGCCTCCCCTGATATTCATCTGGCATGTTACAGGTAAAATTTAAGTCCACAGATGATTCTGATCCACCAGGGAACCAAACCTTCACCTGCCTGGTAGTGACTTGACCAAACTTCAACAGTCGCTCATCCAAATCCACCAGCTGAGAGCCACAACACAAAAGATCCCTTTGTAACCAAGTATTTTATATGAATGCAAATAAAAATGATTTTTGGATTCTATGACTATACAATATTTCCTGCTGGGAGATGGATGAGAGTGACAATAATGTACTAAAATCATACAATTTCTCTCTTAGTTGTTTGTTTCTTTGTTGGCTTCCCTTTTGGGGGGCTTCCCTTGTGGCTCAGCTGGTAAAGAATCCGTCTGCAATGCAGGAGACCTGGGTTCGATCCCTGGGTTGGGAAGATCCCCTGGAGAAGGGAAAGGCTATCCACTCCGGTATTCTGTCCTGGAGAATTCCAGGGACTGTATAGTCCATGGGGTTGCACGACTGAACGACTTTCACTCACTTTGTTGGTTTCAGGTGCTGGAGAGGTAAATATTGGTGGGTGGGTTATGACAACTGTCCAACTGGCATTGTTGAGCATCGGTTGGCAGCAAACCTGAGTAATTGCAGCCCACAGTGTCAAGATTACTTTCAACGCACAGATTTCGTGGTGAGCCCCTCTGAGCTATCACCCCAAAGGGATCCAGCAACAGTCTGAAAAGTTAAACTAGAAGAAGGCTTAGCCTACTCTAGATTGACAAAATTTAGGATGGAGGAATGAACAGGTTTTCTGTTCTGTTGTTTGTTCACTGGCAACGAGAGTAATTCCAATAGCCTTCCGAGAAGGGTGAGTCATTGCTCAGAATGACTGGCTGGAGGCCTTCTCTTGGGAGGAGTAGAGGCCAGGAACTCATGGATGATATGTCTGGGGCTGAGCTAGGTCCTGGAGTGAGGTCTTTGGTCTGCTGCCGATACCCGATGATGAGGGAAAATCAGCAAAGACAGGATCCAGGATGGTTCCAAAGAACATAAGGTGAAATACAAAGAGAGTGCCAAGCTGGGTAGAAAAGGTGGTTAGGATGAGGAGATGCGATCCCTGAGACTGGCAGAGAAAGCATCTGTTTCGGATTCCATGACCCAGAGTTCGGGCATAGCTAAGGCTGTAAGTGTGGTTCCCGGAGTCCTAAGTGCACAGTTAAAGGGGTTGACAGGAAACCAGCAACACGAGGGACAGAGAGGACTCATGGGGATTCCTTTCATGGACGATGCTAGTGGGAAACTCCACCAACCAACAAGCTCCTCTTCTTCCTGTTTAAGCAAATCTTATCGTCTTCCGGTGACGATGTGCCTGTCCCTGGGGGGCGGGGGGAGGGAGCGGAAATCATGGCCACTGTGGCCAATCACTGACCTCCCAAGTCGCTCCGGCAGTGATTGGCATGGTGATTGGCCAATGAGATGAAAAAGAATATCTGCCTAGAAGGTTTCTGGGAATGATTTTCCTCCAATCACAATCAAAAGAAAAAGCTCCTCTTAGCTTTTTCTCCTGATGAGAATGCTGTGTCCAGCATGTGATGCTGCTTCTTCCTCTGGGAAGAAGGAAAGAAAGACTAAGAGAGGCTCAAAGATTTTAGATCACTGCCTCCTGTCCCCAAATCCACTGAATAAATGCCCAAAGTGGGAGATGACCAGATATTTTTATGTTTTAAAGAATGCTTAGTTTTGCTATAACTTTCAGACAGTAACATTCTAACTGGAAAAACAAAAACAAAACTGCAATAATTTTCCAAGTGTTTCTCAGAGTGTATTCTGCATCCCCAAGTGTTCTGTGATCAGATGAGTTTGCAAAAAATTGCATACAGAGAGGAGAGGGAGGCTCATGAGGAGGTGATACATGTATAATTATGGCTAATTTGCATTCCTGTATGGCAGAAACCATCACAACATTGTAAAGCAATTTTCCTCCAATTAAAAAAATAAATTAATTTTAATAATGTGTATTATCATCATCTCTGTATTTTGTTTTCGCATATTAAAGGCTCTGAGAAGTCCTGCAGCTTAAAAGAAAGTAAGTTTAACTCTCTTTAACATAATGAATTGAGTAAAGAATGTTTTTAAGATTTTATAATATCCTTTAAAATAAGTACCTCACAGAATGCATTTTTGGGGGCGGGGGAAATAGGATTTGTGAGAAAAGGAGAATAAGAGGGGCCAATACCTACAGGTGTCTACATGCACAAAACATCCGTGCATCTTTTTGTATTATCTGCCATTCCAGGAGGCCAAGATAAAGGGGTACATTGTATAACCATCCAATTGCCTCCTTGAAATCTGACAATAGAATGTACTCATGAAGGGATATAAACTTGGCAACATGGCTGTGGTCCAAAAATCCTGGACTACAAATGCAGTTTGCTGTATTTAAAACATGTTTTAAGAAGTGAGGCTGGCAGATAGACACCCTTCAATGATGCTGGTAAGTAAACCACTATCTATTTTTCTCCCACTGCCTCTTTTTCTAAGAAAAAAAGAAATACCGCATTTCATTAAAACAGCCAGGTATTTCAGATGAGAGCCAGATTTCTTTTCAGGAACACCCCAAAAGTGTGTCTCCCTAACAAAAAAAGTAATCACCTTCCTCAAGAAAGTTTTCTTTTCGGGTAATAGGAGGTCAAAATATAAACACAAGAGAGGACTAAAAGGAAAGGAGGGATTAGGTAGGGAGAAAAAGGAGGAGAAGGAAAACATAAAAAGAGAAGATGGAGAAAATATCCATGGAGAATACACAGCTGTCAAAGATGAGACAGAGTCTAATAACAGTTGGGTGTCTCCCAGGAGGGAATTGGATGCCTAAGATTCAAATAGGAAGGGAAATTTTCACTGCATTCCCTTGGGCATCATTTAAATTTCAGACTCCATAAATGTGTTTCCCATCGATTGGAATGTATCTATTGATTCAAAACATAAGTTACTTTAAAATGCAAAAGCAGACTACAACAGCAACAACAAAGCTCCAGTCCATGGTATCAGGGATGGTCTTATACAGGTTTATTGGAGTACCAGGTTAGAGTTAACTGCATGACTCCTCATATCAAATCACAGCTTGAAATGTATTCAACAGAGTGTGTGTATGTGGGGGGTGTGCTCCATTCTTGTTGCTCGACCACAACCCTGTTGACACTGCCCCCATCAATGCAAAATAATAAAGCCCTCCAACTGCACACAAGTACTTCATTACCTCCTGTGTCCGTAATTTGCTGGGGGAGTCTCATATGCCATAGAGATTTCAATTTTTTCTTAATTCTGAGGAATTTATCAAGGCCTCCTGGAGACAAAAAAAAGCACGCATTCCTCTTTATCTAGCTCTGACCTAGTTCTGGCCACATCGTCCCCATCTAAACAGGAAGAGAAATCTGAAGTTGCAATACATTATTTACTAGGATGAACCAGTAATTCAGACTGCAGGGAAAAGCAATAAGAGACTTCAGGAAAGCTTAAAACGTCTTGAAGGCTGTTTCATGAAGAAGTCACAGCTAATGCAGGCACAGGTACTTAGGAGTGAAGTGGGGAGAGATGAGAGGTTAATCCATAGGGCCGTGCTGGGACGCCACATACAATAAATATGCATAAAAGCAGAAAGCTTCAACCCACCAGCTCTCCGTTCCACGCAACTGGATTTTGTTGTTTGTTTTACATAAGGATTTAACACACCTGATGCCAAAAGCTATTGTAAAATGGAAATAACTCTGCAAATCATTGTCATCTTGAGACGGGCAGAAAGTAAAGGCTCTGGAAAGTTACAAGGCAGAGTATAAACAGCATGAGAATGCTTCAATAAACTAGGCGGCTGTAAGCTCTCTTCAAGCGCAAGGCTTTCTTAACCCCTAACCTTGCTGTTATGATTTTAAAAGTAACAGATTCCTTTAGTTCTTATAACAAGCATGACTATACAGCACACAGTCCAGTAAAAATTGCCAATTTCCACCAGTGACATTAAAGACAGGCCAACTATGACTTCGCATTCATCCATCCAAAACATGATGCATTTTTTAAAAAATACAAATCGGGGGTGGGGGAGGCAATCCAGACATTTCTCAAAATACCATACCCAGGCCATCAAGGATCTCAACCATGACACCTTCACAGCAGACCAAAGCCACCAAACTGCACCGATAAGCAACGTGTTCTCTGCCATCATCGAGGCAACACTGTTTACAACTAATGCACTTCAGCACTGAGTTTCATTTTTAGGAAGGTAAATAGCATCTGAGTTTTAAAATTCTGTCTCCTTCTAGACACACACATGCCACCAAAACTAAAAGGTCTAGGGAGGACTCAAATTCTCCTAGAAAATGTCCTTGATAGTAGTGGCTCACCCACCCCAGTTAACAGCCACATAGCATTTGAGCCACTCAGCAAAGAGGCTGGCGTTCACATTAAGGAGGCAGCAAGGCGTTCTTTTGACCTTTGTTATTACTTAGGCCTCGTATCGTCCATAAAGAGAGTACAATGATGTCAAACAGATTCCAGAAAAGAAGTATTTATTGCTGAATCTAAATCAAAAAATCCATATCTACTATAATGGCACTTCAAAAGAAGATATACTGTATTTACCAACTCAATCAATACTAAATTAGCCGGGATAAATATTTTCAACTCAACCAGTCTTAAGATGAAGCCCGTTATTTAGAATCCTGCGTCTGGGGAGAGACAGGGAAATTTTTGCTTATCACACAGAAACGAGACCTAGGAAGAATTTTACAAGCAGATACACCTACCCTTAGCTGCTCTCTTTCACAATTCATCTGTTGTCTTGAAACCTACAAAGAGAAGAAAAAGAGGGGGGGAAATCAGACGGTTCTGCATGAAAACAGCATGAAAGAAAATGGAAAATTACTTCTAATCACTTGGTTCAAAGTAGACCCAGAATTAATTAATTATGCATTTAATGTTTTCTTTAGGTCCAAATAGCTTCTTCCGCTTCTCTTGGAGTTTCAATTGTGTCATCCAGAAACACAACTAGAATGAGCTACAGTCTTGAAGGTGGATAAAGAGAGGGATGTGAACGAGGGCATGGGAGGTAGAATCTGACCAGGGTGAAGCTTTCCCTCTTGCCCCAACAAGTGCAGGTATTCTTCATGGAAGGTCCACTTACTCAGCCATTAAACAGAATGAAGCAATGTCATCTGCAGCAACATGAATGGACCTAGAGATTGTCACACTGAGTGAAGTTAAGTCAGATAGAGAAAGAGAAATATATGACACCCCTGGTAGGTGGAATCTAAAAATAAATGATATATAAGAGTTTACTTACAAAACAGAAAGAGATTAACAGACTCAGAGAACGAACTTATAGTTGCCAGAGGGGAAAGGATAGTTAGGGAGTTTGGGATCGACGTGTACACCCTGCTGTATTTAAAATGGATAACCAGCAAGGGCCTATTACAGAACAGGGAACTCTGCTCATTACTGTGTGGCAGCCTGGGTGGGAGGAGGGTTTGGGGGAGAATGGATGTACATGTACGTGTATGGCTGAGTCCCTCTGCTGTTCCCCTGAAACTGCCACGGCATTGTTAGTTAGCTATACTCCAATACAAAATGAAAAGTAAAAAATAAAAAAGATGGTCAGGGATAAGCACTGGTCAGCACACAGCATCTTTGCTGATGCTAAGGGCCCACAGTATCACCTATCACCTGGCAAGTGGGTTACATTTTATTGTCCAGTTCTAATCAGATAGCAGTATGTCCCTGAGGACTGTGTTGGGGGAAATTCTGAGGTCAATGCTTATATCAGAGAAGGGAACTCTGATCAACTTGTGATACCTCCCACAAGCTCAAAAAAGGAAGAGATTAGTGATACCTGTGCCATCCCCTAGGACTTCCCTGGTGGCTCAGACGGTAAAGTGTCTGCAATGCGGGAGACCTGGGTTCGATCCCTAGGTCAGGAAGATCCCCTGGAGAAGGAAATGGCAATCCACTCCAGTACTAGTACCTGGAAAATCCCATGGACAGAGGAGCCTGGTAGGCTACAGTCCATGGGGTCGCAAAGAGTCTGACACAACTGAGCAACTTCACTTTCACTATGCCATGCCCTACCAAAATGTGCTTCTTAAAAGCAAGGATGTGTCTTTAGAATAACCATATAGTTTGTTGACTGGACAGAAAAAAAAATATATATATATATTTATATATGCATATATAAATTTATATATGCATATATAAATACATATATATAAATATATATATATATATGTGACTCCATCCCTTCCCTGCAAATACGTTCACAGAGTGGGAAGGAGAGGGTAGGAGAAATTGAGAGGGTAGCACTGACATATATACACTGCTGCTGCTGCTGCTAAGTCACTTCAGTCGTGTCCGACTCTCTGCGACCCCATAGACTACCAGGTGTGAAACAGATAGCTAGTGGGAAGCTGCTGTATAACACAGGGAGCTCAGCTTGGTGCTCTGTGATGACCTAGAGAGGTGGAGTGGGCGGTAGGAAGGGGAGGAGGCTCAAGAGGGAGGCGATACATGTATACATGTGGCTGATTCATGCTGCCATACAGCAGAAACTAACACAACATTGGAAAGCAATTATCCTCCAATTAAAAAAAATTAAAAATATACAGGCATTAAAGGAGTGTGGGGGGTGCTAGTAATGATTATCCTGGGGTCAGCAGTTGTGATATGGGGGTGACAAGGCAATCTGGGACCTGTGGTCACTCTCCCTCTATGGGGACTGGGCTTCCCTGGTGGTTCAGATGGTAAAGAATCCACCTGCAATGTGGGAGACCTGCATTCGATCCCTGCATTGGGAAGATCGCATGGAGGAGGGAACGGATACCCACCCCAGTATTCTTGCCGAGGAAATTTGGGTACCCATTCCCAATTTATTCTGTATATTTCTAGCATTTTTTTTTTTTTTCGCCAATGAGGCAACAACTGATACCTAGCATCTGACAATATATCGTGAGTTTTTGAAACATACTAAAGGAGAAGAAGGTTTAGGAGCTGACTTTTGATGTATATGTTACGTATTTTATATTGAAGGTTTCTTTTTGACTTTCTCTAAAACAAAAACGAATCATGACTTAGGATATGCCAGAGCCCTGAATCTATAAATCAGTGCTTTGCTGTGTCCTTTAACCCAGAAGTATCCCCTCTAAGAATAGCTCTTAAGAAAACAGAGTTACACACAAATGTTTATTTATGTGTCAATTAACTGAAGCATTATTTAAAGCTGTAAATATTACCATGTGTAATAATAGAAAAAAACTAAAAGTAAATTTTAGTTCTACTGTGCATGAGTGTTCAGTTGCTTCAGCCGTGTCCAAATCTTTGCGACCATAGAATCCACCAGAATCCTCATGGGATTCTCCAGGCAAGAGCACTGGAGTGGGTTGCCATGCCCTCCTCCAGGGGATCTTCCTGACCCAGGGATTGAACCCAGGTCTCCTGCAGCTCTTGCATTTCAGGCGGATTCTTTCCCGCTGAGCCACCAGGGAAGCCCCGTAGTACATTGATAAGAGGCAAAATGAGCAGCATTTAGAACGATTGTTTTAAAAAACAGAGAGATGACAAATGCTTAAAAGGTGCGATTTAGTCTTTAGTAAAAGCAGCTATAGAAGTGATCCTTGTTTCGTGTTAAAAATACAGTGAAATTGACTAGTAAAGAAAAAGAAGAAAGACAAGAGGAAAGGACTGGAAGGAAATATTCCAAAATGTTAAAAAGGAAGAAGGACTTCTCTGGTGGCCCAGTGGTTAAGAACCCGTGCTTCCACCACAGGGAGCCGGCGTTCAATCCCTGGTGGGGGAACTAAGATCCTACATGCTGCATCATGCACCGAAAAATTTTAAAAAAAAATGACGCTTTTAAAACTATAAACAGGAAATGGGTACAACTGTCTAAATATACAAAACACATTCACGGTGAGTCATATACTTGAAATAGGTAATGTTATGGTGTGCAAAGTACATATGATAAGCAAACCTTGTATCTCCACAAACTGTTAGGTGGGACAAATCCATAGAGACAGAAGGCAGATTAGTGGTTGCCAGGGGAAGGGGGCAAGGAGGGGTAATAAGGCTTCCCAGGTGGTGGTGAAGACTCCACCTGCCAATGTAGGAGACGTGAGTTTGATCCCTGGGTGGGGAAGATCTTTTGGAGAAGGAAATGGCAACTCACTCTAGTATTCTTGCCTGGGAAATTCCATGGACAGAGGAGTCTGGTGGGCTACAGTCCATGAGGCAGCAAAAGAGTCAAACATGACTTAATGGCTAAAAAACAACAATAATAACAAAGCGGGCTGAGTGAGTGCTTTGTGGGCTTGGAGTTTCTATATTTGGAGTGATGAGAAAGTTCTGAAACTAGACAGCCATGGTCGCACAATACTGTGTATGTATTTAATCCTCTCATGCCGTACACTGAAGTGGCTACAATGGGAACTTTCATTTTGCGCGCCTCTTTCTCACAGTCACATAAAGTGAAGCGGGTAATGAGGTTCTGGTTTTTGCTAAGATGGAGCAAGCCTACATTTCCCTGTCTCCCTTTCTCAGTGTCGCTACAAAATCTGAATAGAATACATACCTAAAATCTCAGAAAATTAAACAGTAGCAGACGGAGTGGGGAAGCAGACCAGAATAAAGACAAATGGTAACTTGGAATGATCAAATACACATTTTAAGCAGCTATTATAAAAATACTCCAACAAGCAAAGGAAAACACGGTTAACATTAAGGGAAAAAAAGAATGGACAGTACTGGCAAAAAAAAAAA
>SJYT01017757.1:210373-301858 GCA_006410635.1 Cephalophus harveyi
AAAAAAAAAAAAAAAGACATAAAGAGGAACCAAATGGAAATTTTAGAACTGTAAAATCAATAACCTAAATTAAAAAAAATCAAAATCACAGAAAGAGTTCAAATGTAGAATGGAGACAGCAGGAGAAAACTCAGAGAATTTGAGTACATGTCAGTAAAAAGTCTCCAAACTAAAAAAAGTGAGGAAAAGAAAAGAGAAAGAAATCCAGGGATGGGCAACAACAGCAAAAATTTATCACATTCGCGTCACTGGAATCCTAGAATAAAGATAATTCTAGGATAAAGGATTCTAGAATAAAGATAATTGTAGAATAAAGGATTCTAGAAAAAGATAATTGTAGAATAAAGGATTCTAGAATAAAGATAATTCTAGGATAAAGAATTCTAGAATAAAGTTCGCCACGGAAAAATTATTTGAGGAAATAATGACTTAAAATGCTTCACATTTGGTCAAAGATATAAGCACACAAATTCAACAAGTTCAGCAAACCCTAAAACCCAAAGAAATATAATCAAAATTCTAAAACCTAGGTTGGGGGGAGGACTTTGAAAACAGCCAGACAAATAATGCTCTCTTTAAGCATTATTATTGTAAGAAGGCAACGATTCAAATAACTGTGGATTTCTCATTTAACGAGCAAACAAAAACCAGGGAGCCAGGGAAGAGGTGGCACACAATTCAATTCAGAATTCTAATTCCAATGAAAATATCCCTTAGAAATGAATATGAAATATTAAGGAAACTAAGGAAATTCTCTGCCAGCAGAACTGCTCTGAAATAATTGCTAACAGGAATTGCCAGACAAATGGAATATGAAACCAGAAGGAAAGTTGGAACATCAAGAATAAATGGAGGGCAAAGAAATGGTAAATATGAGGGTAAAATACAATACAATAGACCAGTCTACTCCTCTGAGTTCTTTCAAATATGCTTAATGGTTGAAAGCAAACAAATTACAAAATTGCCTAATTTGGTTTTCAATGTATGTATGGGGTTTCCCTGGTGGCTCAGTGGTAAAAAATTCACCTGCCAAGGCAGAAAACTCAGGTTCGATCCCTGGGTCAGGAAGATACCCTGGAGAAGGAAATAGCGACCCACTGAAATATTCTTGCTTGGGAAATCCAATGGACAGAGGAGCCTGGCGGGCTATAGTCCATGGGTTCGAAAAAGAGTCGGGCATGATCTGCGACTAAACAACAACATATATGCAATATGTAAGATAAACACAGCATCAAGAGAGGAGGGTAAGAAACATATATGTCAATAAGTGTTCCACATCCCAATCAAAATAGTAAAAAAAAAAAAAAAAGAAAAACTGATTCTAGGTACATTAAGAGAAGTTAAGTATATGTATTATAATCTCTAGAGTAATCACTTAAAAATTAATACTATGGAAACTGATATACCCCAAAACAGATGGTGTTAGAATAACTGAATGTCTGTATGCAAAGCAAAAACAAACACCTTGATTCAAACCTCACACTTTATACAAAAAATTAACTCAAAATGGATCACATATTTATCTACGTGTAAAACATAAACTAAATGGGAGAGGCAATTAAAGAGTGGTGGTAATACTTTTTCCTGGGCAGCATCTACTTTCTAGTGACATTCTTCATATTCTAGTAACAATAACCAGCTTCTCCTTTGGTGGTGTTCGTGCCCATGCCATAAATTCTTTGTGAGTTGGATGTCATCTCCACCGTACACCTCTGTGCTAAGTCGCTTCAGTTGTGTCCGACTCTTCGCGATCCCATGGACTGCAGCCCGCCAGGCTCCTCTGTCCATGGGATTCTCCAGGCAAGAATGCTGGAGTGGGTTGCCATGCCCTCCTCCAGGGGATCTTCCTGACCCAGGGATCAAACCCGTGTTTCTTATGTCTCCTGAATTGACAGGCAGGTTCTTTACCACTAGCGCCACCTGGGAAGCCCACCATACATTCTACTGCTGCCTAATAGAACCTACACCTGCCTTCACCTCTTGTTCAGAAATCAACTTGGTAACACCCGCATCTTCTGGCTCTGGTGGCAGGTGACCTCCTGTTTGTCACCTAGAGGTCATCAAGTGCAAATTGCCAGTTGATGGTCTGAGTCCCATCACGGGTCTGTGTTTCTGCTGCAGTGGTGGTCATCACACAGAACTCGAAGCAGAGTGTGATGATGCTCTGAAGCATTAATAAGTTATCACTATAGCTCAGTTGGTAAAGAATCCACCTGCAATGCAGGAGACCTGGGTTTGATCCCTGGGTTGGGAAGATCCCCTGGAGAAGGGAAAGGCTATCCACTCCAGTATTCTAGCCTGGAGAATTCCATGGACTGTGCATAGTCCGTGGGGTTGCAAACAGTTGGATACAACTGAGAGACTTTCTCTTTCATATCTAATGAAGTTCTCAAAAAAAAAGATTCCCAAACACCATTATGGGAGAGGTTCAGGAGAAGAGACATGTGTATTATAACTTTTTATCATCTGTTATGAAGAAATACCCTTCCCATGCACTTTTTAAAAGCCAGTCCTAAAAAATACCTTAAATGTACACTTTACTAAATGACATTTCATTTGGAAACTAGCATGTGATTTTTTTTTTTTTTTCCTCTCATGGGACTAATGCACAAAACCAATATAGTTTATAGCCTAAATGAAAAAAAAAAAAAAATAGGAAGGTCTGGTGCTGTTCCTTTAAGATGCTTCCAGAGAATTAAATACCACTTTCGATAGGGCTGCCAAGTAAGCACTTATGAAAGGTTAGAAACTGAAGCAATAAACTCCAGCATGAGACCCTATGCTCTCCTGGTTGAACAAGATGTTTAATAGCAGAGATTCATCTTCCCCCATCTCCTATCTTCATCTAGGCAACAGGGCTCAGAACCTTTCTCAGATTCAGCCTTTTTCATCTTCTCCTGACTTGGAGCTCTCCCTTATCAGTTCTTCCTGGTTTAACCTGACCTTATTACCAGTCAGATTTCCCCTCCCACACATCAGACAGGATCTGCAAGGGAAAGAACTGTCTTATTCAGTTTTATTTTTCTAGAGATCAGGATAATGTTTGAAATCTATTTGTTTTTCCATCCTTTCATCCCTCCATATACTCAACAAATATGTATGTATATGCATATACATACATATGTACATATACATATAGTAGCTCAGACAGTAAAGAATCTGCCTGCAATGCAGGAGACCCAGGTTTGATCTCTGGGTTGGGAAGACCCCATGGAGAAGGGAATGGCAACTCACTCCAGTATTCTGGCCTGGAAAATCCCATGGACAGATGAGCCTGGTGGCCCACAGTCCATGGGTTGCAAAGAGTCGGACACGACTGAACAATATTATAAGTAAGTGAGTGAGGTCGCTCAGTCGTGTCCGACTCTTTGCGACCACGTGGACTGTAGCCTACTAGGCTTCTCCGTCCATGGGATTCTCCAGGCAAGAGTACTGGAGTGGGTTACCATTTCCTTCTCCAGAGGATCTTCCCAACCCAGGGATCGAACCCAGGTCTCCCGCATTGGAGGCTGACGCTTTAACCTCTGAGCCACCAGGGAACAATATTATAGGCAACTATAAATCTCATCAATAGTTTTGGCTGTTGTTTCTTTTTGGTCTAAAGGAGGAAAAAAAAATAGTGTGGGAAAGTAGTAAGTCCTCAGGCTTCAAAAAAGGAAGTGAGGAATAATCAATTGAAAAAATAATGAAAACTAAAAGTCACAGCGAGTGAGGTCAGCCATGATGAATTAAGTCGATTTTTGACTCAGGTTGTATTATTGAAGAAAATGCATTTGAGAGAACTTGGGGATCCACTCATCTGTCCTCCACTATTTTCATTTTAACCTCAGGGAGAACCACAATCTGTTGATAAAATCTCATCTGATTTTGTAAAGGTGCCAGCTTCCGAAAGGAGCCGAAGCGGGTCAGGAGAATGAGAAAGAATGTGGCAAGGCTAAATCCTAACTGGAAACAAAACAAAACAAAACAAAACATTGGTTGGTGTTACATGTAAACATGAACTGATAAACTCAAAGACTGAAAGTTCTAACATATTTAATTGATAGCCAACAGTGCTTAGGGGTGATTTATTAAGCATGTCCTGAATATCTCAAATGACTTAGGTTTTTCAGCCCTTAAATGACTTGAGTATGGTATACACCAGCACTACCCGCCTCTGAGTGAGCACCGCTTCCCCTGCTGGTCCCCGTGAAACCATACCACTTGATGATGTTGGTACGGATCACAAGAGACCCACTGTTCCTGATATGAGTCACCAGGGAGAGTCAAGTGTTGGTTATCTGATTAAAGGGGTGTCAGAGGTCAGGATGCCTGCGGAACTTGAGAGAGCCTCAAATAACAGGTTTTAAAGAGCTGTTTTCTTTGGAGGAAATACTTTTCGCACTTGCTGTGCCATGAACCCACTTGTTAAATACCCCATTAGCAACAGAACAAGTTCCCCAGATCTGGGACGAGGCTGTGCAGGCAGACAGATTCGACAGACAAGCACCCAGCAAGAGGTGGCAGTCATAAGCGGCCTCTGGCACGGATCCCATTCTGCTTCCTGCAGCCACCCCGCTTCCTGCAAAGATGCGCCCTCTTGGAGCTGTTGATTTCAGGCTTGATGCTGGTCTTGAAGTGAGAGGGCGGCCCCTGGCCATCAAGAGCCAGGCTGGCCTGACACATGTACGCTTGGTTAGCAGCGAAACCAGAAAAGTGTCTTTGCATCTGATAACTTGCAAGGTGGGGGGAGACCTAGTGCCTATTATTTATTCTAATAATAAACCATTACCCCAGGCATATTTTTATTCTCCAGATTTAATAAGGTATTTTGTGAACCGAGGCAGAGGAGGGTGAGAGAAAACAATTGTGGTTATTATGAAGATGATTTCTATTTGTTTCAGATGCAGAAGCAATCACCACTTTTTCCCTTCATAATCAAGGGTTATAATTGCTCCCCCAACTCCACCCCAATCCCTTGCTCAGCCCAAGAAAATCTGAACACTCACCGAAATGTCCTGAGGAACTAAAAGGGCTTGGCATATGTCCCTGAACCAGTCCCCTGGGACCATCATTACCTTATAGCCAGAGAACTCTGATTATATAGCACTGGGCTCTCAACTCAGATTTTCCAATCATCCCTCTCTCCACATCCAGAGGTGAGAAAGAGTGGGGAGGGCCAGGTGGGTGATTTACACATCATTTGCATACCTCTGCTTAGATGAAATACAGTTTTCAAGACATTTTTAAATTGAGATGTTTTAACTAGACTTCTTTTTTCCCCCTTCTGGTTAGATGTTGCAAAATCTGATGATGATTTCTTGAGAAGTTGATATTTTTATCATCTACATCCCAATTAAACAGATTCAGCAGAAATACACAGGCCACGGCCTTCTCTGGGCAGCCATCCTGATCCTGTTAATTGAAAGACATTTGAGAGGCATCTTATGTTCAGAGGATAAACTCTAGAAGCCAGACTTGCAAGGTTCAAATCTCAACGCTGCTACTTATTAGCTTAGGAACCTTAAACAAATTTCGCAGCTGGGCCTCACCCCTAAGGGTCATCATAGGATTTGAAAGAGTTCATATTTGCAAAGCAACCAGAAAAGCAACCTCCAGAAAGCACTGCTAAAGTGCCTTTTGAAAAATATGTGTGTGTTTATTTCTTTTTGGTGGTGCTGGGTCTTTGTTGTGGCTCGGGGTGTTTCTTTAGGTGCGGTGAGTGGGTGGCTGCTCTCTCATTGCGGTGTGCAGGCTTCTCATTGCAGTCGCCTCTCCTGTTGCGGAGCATGGGGCTCTAGGCTCTCGGACTTCAGTAGCTGTGGTGCACGGGCTTAGTTGCCCCAGGGCATGGGCATCTTCCAGGACCAGGGATTGAACCTGTGTCCCCTGCACTGGCAGGCAGATTCTTATCCATGGGGCCATCATGGAAGTCCCAAAGTGCCTTTTCAATGTAAGAAACTGAATTGTAGTCCAAGTCTGTTGGCTGTTGTTATCTGTTCTTTTTATAAACTGAGAATGGCCTGAATCGGCTCAGCTCTGTGCTTAGATGCTGGGTGGAAAATACCCCAGCGGTAGAAAAATCAAGGTTATAAAAAGCGGCTGATACTTCTGAAAGTTTTGTGCTGTGACATTAAAAGTTCACTGTGTAGATCGTGGAGTGTGTCAACAAAATAAATCATGTAACAACCAAATCTACTATTAGAAAGACAAAAAAAAAAAAAAAAAAAAGTGAGGTGAACTAAGTCCCATTGAACCAATTTTCAAGACAAGGAAATAGGAACATGAGTGACTTTCCAGTGGAAGGCAGCTTTGGCTGGCTCTCTAAGCCAGAGCTGCCTTCTGCATCTGAAGAAATTTTAAACAGTTTTAAGAGGTCTTTTCCCTTTCTGATCTGTGACTTTACAAAATGTCATCATTTAAGAAATGGGAACAATTGTGTAGCTGGAGAAGCTTGAGGAGTATTCATTTTCTAATTTTCCAGTTCAGTTGTCTGAAAGGGTTGCCTAGTTGGTGGTGGTTATTGTTGCTGTGTGTGTGTTCACACCCTTTCTGGAAAGCTTAATGGAAGGAGAGCTGGAAGACGAATGCTTCAGGATAAAATGAGCTCTTCAAACCCTAAACTTAAAGAATCTTTACTGAAAGAACTAGGTTCCCAAAAGTTCTAAAGCAACAAGGAGCCATTCATGGAAACTGCGAGCAATTGAAAATCTAGGTCATCTGGCTGTTTGCTTTGTCACCATTAGTATTAATTAGACACTGGAAGTAATGAGTAAGCTCCGCGAGCTCTTCAGATTTAAAATAATAATAATAATAAACCAGCAGAGCACAGCTTTACCTTCGGAAAGAAAATATTTTCACAAGTGGCGTTCTGAAAGAACCTGAGGGGTAACAACACACACACACACACACACACACAACAAAACAACAACAACAAAAACTTGCAATTAAATTCTGCAAATGTGCCTTGAGATAATCCCAGGGGAGGTTTTATTTGTACTTAATATTCAAATAAATATTCTTTCTGTGTGCAGTACATTTGATAGGGTGCATTTTATTTGAGTGTATAAGGTAATCAGCATCATCAGGGATAGTCACTGGGCATGGTAGAACCCCTTAACTAGGATAAACGGGCCGGCTCCGCAGTGGAGGGGTGATGGTGGGCCAGCAAGGAGACGCAACAAGCAGAAGCCCCGTGTGGCTTCCCCCGGGAGTGCCCTGAGGGTCCCTGATGTCCAAGGTGGCGCCCGCGGGAGCAGCATCGGCATTAACTGGAAGCCAATTAGAAATGCAACATCTCAAACTCGGCCCTTTGGAGCAAGTGAATCAAAATCTGGGTTTTCTAAGACCCTGGGTG
Organism: Cephalophus harveyi; assembly: GCA_006410635.1. Taxonomy (NCBI): domain Eukaryota; kingdom Metazoa; phylum Chordata; class Mammalia; order Artiodactyla; family Bovidae; genus Cephalophus; species Cephalophus harveyi. Next base: position 217,710 of record SJYT01017757.1, read on the forward strand.
AACCCCAGGTAATTCCTCAGGTGATTAAATCTAGAGGAGTCACCGAGGTCGGGGTCCTCACTGCCGGTCAGGGCCATCCCTGTTCCGGGGTACACCGACAAGAAGGACCCTCGTGCAGCTGTGCTCCTGTATCTTACATGTGCACGTGTGTGTGCTAGGTCTCTTCAGTCATGTCCGACTCTTTGCCACCCCGCGGACTGCAGCCCGCCAGGATCCTCTGTCCATGAGGTTCTCCAGGCACGAATACTGGAGTGGGTTGCCCTGTCCTCCTCTGCGGGATCATTCCCAACCCAGGGATCAAATCCCCACCTCTCTTACATCTCTTGCATTGGCAGGCAGGTTCTTTACCACTAGCGCCCCCTAGGAAGCCCCGTATCTTACATGTGTTGGGTACCAAAAGGATGCCCGAAGACCTCTCCAGATATTTCCAGGAAGGTAAAGCCACAGAGCTCCCCCGGCAGCCTCATCTGCTCCGCCCTGTATCCGTGGGTCTTTCTGAGGTGCCCTGGAGGTGGTCACATTCTTCTGTTCAGCTGAAGCCCAGCAAGGAGGCGGGGAGGAGAGGAGGGGTTCAGCCTCTCACCCTCACCCCCGGACTCCTAGAGGGTTGAATACTCCCGCCCTCAGTCCCTCCCCTCCGGCATGAGGTACGATCTCGCTTTCCACCTGTTTCATCCCACATTCACTGCCTTTTCTGTTAGGCAGTCTCATTATTAGGATCCCTTTGAATAAGTGAAAGAATGGAGGTTTAGAGAAGCTAAACTACATTCTCCGGGTTAGGAAAAGGCTGAGCCAGGAGTTGAACCCAGACCCGCCTGAATCTAGAGCCCTCTTATCCACTGGGTACCTCCCACACAACTCCCTGGCCATCCTATATCATCTGCACAATGGAGAGAAATCAATGAATTCATAAAATGTCTAATGCAGCCCCTTTCAACGGATCAATACCGACCCAACTCCCATCCCAACCTCCTTTCCTCGATTCTAACGGGGACCAAGAGGAGGAGACACCGTGGCCATCCAGAGCTTGCCAGAATCCACTGGAGGACTAAAGCACACACAGGAGAGTCAGTTTCCTTCCCTGGACTTGAGCGAGTCTAGGAAGCCATGCTAACCACAATAACGAGCCGCCTTAAATAATGAGGAAGCCCGTCCAGTCAACTTGGCTGCAGGCTTGCTTAGCAGCCACTGGCAGTGCTCCTGGAGGAGGGGAAGGTCTCTGTAATTACACTAATGAGGAGGAGATGAACTGCAGGTCATCACGGATGAGATGGTAGGGTTCCGTGGGCGTGAGGCAGGCAAGCGAGAACCGCCACAGCCAGACGGGACACGGGGCGTCTGCGTTCTCCGGGCCATGGGTTATACCTGGGATGATGTTTGGGAGCCCAGAGAATATTTTAAATAATCACAACAACCAGCGTTTATTCAGTGAGATGTGCTGAATCCCAGGCATTGAACACACGGTCTCATCAGAATGAATCATCCCATATGGCTGATGAAGCCGATACTTTTTTTTTTTTTTAAGATTATTTATTTATCTATTTTATGTTTTGGTCACAGTGCATCTTCGTTACTGAATGTGGGCTTTCTCTAGTTATGACCAGCCAGGGCCACTCTTCATCACACTGCCTGAGCTTCTTATGGCAGCGGCTTCTCTTATTGCGAGGCACAGGTTCTAGGTGGGTTGCAGTAGTTGCAAGGCATGAGCTCAGTCGTTGTGGCACACGGGCTTAGTTGCTCTGTGACATGTGGGACCTTCTGGGACCAGGGATCGAACCAGTGTCCCCTGCATTGCGAGGCTGATTCTTAACCATTGAACCACCAAGGAAGCCCAATGCTGATACTATATTTTATCCCCAGTTTGTGCTCAGAGAGGTTAAGCCATCGGCCCAAACTGACACAGCACATAAACGGCAGAGGCAGGATTCGAGGCCATGCATTAAGGCTTCGGGTCCATTTTCTTAACCACTAGTTCTTCCTGCTTCCCTGCCCTTAGAGTTCAAGCCACATGCACCTGCCACTCACTTCCTCTCTGCTCACTCTGGCAATAAGGCCCTACCCTGGCTGCAGCTCTGAGAGAGGCAACATCCCAGACCACAGACCACAGACCACGTGAGCTGGATTCTGCTCCCACCAGACCAGCTGGACCCAGTGGGTACTCTCTCTAGGGTACCACTCTGCCCCATTTCCATGATTCCTTCCCTTGAGTGCTTTTTTCAAGGACAGATAACCACATTTCCTCGATTCTTCCTCAAATGACAAGTACTGAGCTTCCCTGGTGGTCCAATGGTCAGGAATCCGCCTGCCAACGCAGGGGACATAGGGTGGATCCCTGGTCGGGGAAGATTCCACATGCTACAGAGCGGCTAAGTCCAGGTGCCACAACTACCGAAACCTGAGCCCCCTAGAGCCTGTTCTCTGCAAGAAGGAAGCCACAGCAGCGAGAGGCCCATGCTGTCTGCAAGCAGAGAAAACCCAGGAACAGCAACGAAGACCCAACACAGCTGAGAATTACAAATAAACACATTAAAAAAGATGACAAGGGCTGGAGTCCTTTCCTATTCTGAACATGTCCTCTCCCATGAAGGGGAAACTTCCCTCTGGAAAGCCAGGCAGAAGGTGAGCTTGAGGCCCAGACCTGCTCCTTGGCCCTTTGACCTTGGATAAGCCTGTGACTTCCTGCAGTGAGTTGAAGAGTGTGCCTGCATGCTAAGTCTCTTCAGTCATGTCCGACTCTTTGCAACCCTGTGAACTGTAGCTGCCAGGGTCCATGGGATTCTCCAGGCAAGAATACTGGAGTGGGGTGCCATGCCCTCCTCCAGATCTTCCTGACCCAGGGATCAGACCCATATCTCCGGCACTGCAGGCAGGCTCTTATCACTGAGCCACCAGGGAAGCCCCTAGTGACCCTTAGTTAAGCTTATTTGGAGGTCAGGCTTCCAAACAGCAGGCTGGTTGATGGGATTTAAACTTGTGGATAAGGAAATCAAGGCATATCAAATGTTTGTCCGCAGATACACAGCTAAGGGTTAGAGCTGTGATCGTACTGATGCTAGAACCTGCTCTCATTAGCCTCTGCCACGTGGCTTTCTTTGTTAACAAACTTTGGTATAGTCTAAGTGTTCTGTGATGGCATCACCAAGCCCCACACGCCTCTCAGATTTTCTAGGTAGACCAAGTGCTCCGATAGTTCACAGATGGTTCACATTTTCCAAAAAAACACAGGACCACGAAATATCCTTAGGGAGTCTTTGATGAATAGAAGTCATAAGGATGTTTGGTTGAATTTTCTAAAGGGTGGGAGCTCCTTATTGTGATTAAATGAAGAGCTTAAGATGATCAAGCAGCAGTGAGAAAAATTCCACCCCATCCAATGCCAGCCGAACACCAAGAGGCAGAGCAATTTTCCAGCAGTCCATTTCCACCCAGAGAGGGCACAGACCGTGCGCCAATTTGATCAGAAAATGGGTAACACGCAGGGCCAGCCCTGTCTATTAGACGGAGAGCTGGACTAATGAATCTCGGAAATGGAAAAATCTGTCTATCCTTCTTCAAATCTGTAAGCCAATTATTATATTGGATCTTGACTTCCAATATTTCTGCAGGCTTCGAGGCAGTGAAACCATGCCAAGCAACAGGCAAATGAGAAGTCAGGGCTGTGAACGCCGTTTTTGTGCCGGAGATTAAATAAAGCTTGTTTTTTTTTTTCCCCTTCCTTGCTTCCTCCCTCCAGCCCTCCCTCTTTCCCCCAAGTGTTCTGTGATGGCATCACCAAGCCCCACACGCCTCTCAGATTTTCTAGGTAGACCAAGTGCTCCGATAGTTCACAGATGGTTCACATTTTCCAAAAAAACACAGGACCACGAAATATCCTTAGGGAGTCTTTGATGAATAGAAGTCATAAGGATGTTTGGTTGAATTTTCTAAAGGGTGGGAGCTCCTTATTGTGATTAAATGAAGAGCTTAAGATGATCAAGCAGCAGTGAGAAAAATTCCACCCCATCCAATGCCAGCCGAACACCAAGAGGCAGAGCAATTTTCCAGCAGTCCATTTCCACCCAGAGAGGGCACAGACCGTGCGCCAATTTGATCAGAAAATGGCTAACACGCAGGGCCAGCCCTGTCTATTAGACGGAGAGCTGGACTAATGAATCTCGGAAATGGAAAAATCTGTCTATCCTTCTTCAAATCTGTAAGCCAATTATTATATTGGATCTTGACTTCCAATATTTCTGCAGGCTTCGAGGCAGTGAAACCATGCCAAGCAACAGGCAAATGAGAAGTCAGGGCTGTGAACGCCGTTTTTGTGCCGGAGATTAAATAAAGCTTGTTTTTTTTTTTCCCCTTCCTTGCTTCCTCCCTCCAGCCCTCCCTCTTTCCCCCCTTCTCTTTCCTTCCTTTCTCTTTCTCCTCTCCCTCCTTCTCTCTCTTTCCTTTCCTCCTTTATTTTCTTTTTCTTCAGCAACTTTAACACCCAAAACACAATTATAGTTACAGATATGAAAGGAAAGGAATCTATTCATTTTCCTGGTAAAAAATCAAATAATTTAACTATTCTTCTTTTATCCGGAAACCTGCCTGCCATGTCCTTTGAAAGCTAAGTTCTGCAAGGTGGGCTTCAGGGATTAAATTCTATGCATGCTTGTTCCCTGCCTGGGTTTAATATAAGTACATTAGTCTTGGTCAGAGGAGAAAAAGACTAAGGATAAGAGGAAGTTGAGTGAAGACATTTAGAGAAGAAAAAAGAAAACAAAACTCTGGAGTCAGACTGCTTGGGTTTGAAACCCATTTACTCGTTATCTCACCTTGGATAAGTTACTTAACCAATTTCCACCTCTACTATTGCACCTGAATTAAAAAAAAAGGGGGGTGGGATATTGACAGTATCAATTATTGGTTTCTATTGGGCATATACAAGTTGATATGTAAAAATCACTTTGAGTAGTTCCTGGCACAGACTATATTATATGAAGTTTGCCAAACAAACTTTGGCATCATTGACTCAATGGACATGAGTTTGAGCAAACTCCAGGAGATAGTGAAGGACAGGGAAGCCTGGTGGGCTGCAGTCCATGGGGTCGCAAAGAGTTGGATATGACTGAGTGACTGAACAACAGTTCACTTATTCAGAAAGATGATTCATCCTCTCTATTAATTTCCTTGATTATTAATTGAACAGATACTTATTAAAGCTGCTTCAGGCAAAGAAGTTGGAGAGGCAGCGACCTAGAAACCCTTGGGCTATCAGCACATGTCCTTCTGCCCAGAGAGAACAGGGCCATGTGGGCCGGGGCTGAGGGACTGCCAGACCTCTGCTCCCACTCCCTCCGAGGTGTCCCGGCTCAGACTCCAGGGCGGAGAAGGGCCAGAAGCTGACCCAGCTGCCCCTGTATCCCCAGGCCCAGCACAGGCCGCTCTAGGCAAATCCTTTCCTCCCAACTAGAAGATTGTAATTTCTGGAACAGCAAGAGCCACGGTCAACTTTCTCTAAATTTGATTTAAAGATGATGCTAATGGAAATCCACCCTGAATATTCATTGGAAGGACCGATGCTGAAGCTGAAGCTACAATACTTTGGCCACCTGATATGAGAAGACCCTGATGCTGGGAAAGATTGAAGGTAGGAGGAGAAGGGGTTCGACAGAGGATGAGATGGTTGCATGGCATCACCATGGGTTGAGCAAACGCTGGGAGATAGTGATGGACATGAGTTTGAGCAAGCTCTGGGAGTTGGTGATGGACAGGGAAGCCTGGCGTGCTGCAGTCCATGGGGTCGCAAAGAGTTGGACACCACTGAGGGGCTGAACCACAACAGGTGATGAAGCTTGCACCTGGAAGGTGGAGCCTGAGAACCAAGGGGTCAGGGAGAGAGCCCACAGGCATAGGGGCCACTTTATTTGAGACGTGAAGGGAGAATATGTGATCCCCTGCCCTAGCCAGGGGATCCAGGCTTTTCCATCTTCTCTGCATCTGGTGCAGAAATGCCACAGCTTAATAGAGAAGGAGAGGGAGAGAGGCTTATAAGTGCTATTGCTATGCATGTATGTGTGTGTGTGTAAGAGGCAGAGAGAGAGAGAGAAGATTGAGAATTCTGCCGGGGATGTGGGAAAGAGGCAAGAATAGAAGAGAGTCAACGTATTCAAGAATACAAGGGCTGCCCCACACTGCCCTTTAGTCATTTAATTCTGCAATTTTGAAAAGCAAATCAAACTCCTTTGCAAAACAGTATTTTCATGGGCACACAATGAAACTGTTAATTAAAACACATGGAACACAGGCTGGTGGCAAGGCCCAGGCCTGAGAGTCAGGAAAGGGAAAGAGGAAACATCAGCCTTTTAAACACTGGCCTCGCGCCTCCCTGGAAAGGAGGGTGTTCACGTTCCTTAGAGAGATTCCGCAGAAGGTGGGTTTTAGGAAGACCCAACGCGGAGGGAAGGCGCCTGGCTGACACCTCCACCCTGGGCCCTGGCTGAGTCCTGCCAGAAGAGCAAGCTCCCTGGACCGCTCACGGGGAACCGAATCTGAGCCCCAGTGTGAGCGTCCGCCGGTGCCTGCACCAGCTCACCCTAGCCCTGACTCCCTCTCCCAGGCAACGCTGGCAATCCCCACAGGGGTTCGGGGGTCCACTGGTCCCTGCAGGCGGGATGAATTCCCTCTTTCCAAACAGCCCCTGTTGCAGGGCCAAAGCATCCCGGCCCAGCCACGGGCCGCCGTAGGGTGCGGGCGCTGCAGTTCCAATCCCTGCAGTGCCATCTGCTGGCCAACTCCTCTTAGTACGGAGGAACCCGTGGATACTCGTGGTCCAGGCGCGGCCGGTACTCTGGGGGCAAAACCTCTGGTCCTGAAGTCAGGCACTGCCCAGGACATCCGAGGAGGCGGCACCACCTTCGACACCAATGCCCCTCCAAGTACAGGCCGTTTCTCCTAGGCTGCGGGTGTAGGAAACACGGGACTGACCATCTCAGGCCCCGGCATCGGGTCCCATGTAGGCTTTTCCTTTACTGGGTGGCCAGGTCCGGATGGCTCATCCCCTCTCTGGGCCTGTTTCCTCCTCTCCAAAGAGTGGAGGTGGACAGGCCGATTTCCAAGGGTCCTTCCTGGCTGTGGATTTCTCTGAGCTGTGTCTTCAGGTATGAAAACCATATTGGCTGAAGGCCAGCAAGATCCAGAGGAAATTGCAGGGGAGGGCTCTGAACTCAACCTTGAATCCGCTGCTTCAAAAGCTTAACAGCCAGGGAGGGACAGTTGGCGCTGGCCAACTTGTCCTGGAGTCTTTGCACGAGGGGCTCTAATTATTGCCTATTATTTCTTTTTTTAAATGCATGAGAGAGAAGCTATGGATTATAAATTCATGGTAGATTATGTTTTAATGTTCCCCAAACAGAATAATAATTGCTAAAACTGCTTTGGGTATCAAGCTTCATTGCACTGAACTGCACTCCAAGAATTATTATTTTTAAAAAATCACTTATGCTACCAAGATGGCGCAATGACACAGAACTAGCCTCTCTATGGCGGTCCCTGTCGGGGCCGCCACGTCCCCGTGTGTTAATGTTCGGGGAAGAATACGAAAGCCAGTGTTGTAAATTAAGGTGCAATTTGTAAATGCTTCATTAATATTTATCAAATGATTATTAGATGCTCTTATAATCTTTAATAAGATATTATAAAGCATGTCATTAAAATGCATTAGAAGCACATTCTTAGCAAGTCATGCCATCACCCGCTGTTAGGCAATGCCTGGTTTTATGATCCTCTTCCTAAAGGCTTTCCCAAGATATGTGATTATCATGAAGATACAGAAATGTAAGTGGCTGCCTGATCGAACCATCCCCGGGGATGATAGCGGATCTCACCCCCATGGGCATCAGAAATGGCGAGTCTTCCTTGTCAACTCCTTTCCTAAATGCTATGGCTTAGTTCTGCCAGAAACCACCAGAAAACACCTGTAGTGATGACCAGTTTCACCTTTGGTTGCTTAAAAATGGCAGCCTACAGCACTGTGTTGAGAAGGATTCTGAGGTTCTCTTTGAAAGCTAAGTGGAAAAGAACACAGGGATTAATAAGTGATGCCTATTGTGTGCATTGTACTTGCAAGTGTCACTGTAGAGTTGGTAACACCCACCTCTGATCTAGGAAAAGGGAGACGATCTAGTCAGAAGGCTTCCAAGATGTGCTAGTGTTGCAGTGAAAAGGAAAAAAAAGAAGGAATGAGGTTTTTTCTTCCCCTTTCCTTAGAATAAGGAAAATAAACAGAACAGTGAGCAAGCCTGAACATTCCTATTTTTTTTCCCACTTTAACTGCTCCTAACTCTGTATGTCTCTAAGTTTGCTTTTCTGCCCCCTAACTCTGAATGATGCTAAAGCCGAAGCTCCAATACTTCAGTCACCTGATGCAAAGAGCTGACTCACTGGAAAAGATCCTGATGCTGGGAAAGATTGAGGGCAGCGGAAGAAGGGGATGGCAGAGGATGAGATGGTTGGATGGCATTACGGACTCAATGGACATGAGTTTGAGCAAACTCCGGGAGATGGTGAAAGACAGGGAGGCCTGGAGTGCTGCAGTTCATGGGGTCGAAAAGAGTCAGACATAACTGAGCAACTGAATGACAAGAACAACTCTGAAGGCCTGTAACTGACTTTGCTTTTCTGTCCCCTAACTCTGCAGGAGTTACATTCCACACCTATTCTCCTTTGACCCCATGATAAATACATCCTGTATCTGGTGTTTACCCTTAACAACACTCTTCCCCTTATAGATCTTCATTTTGCATATCAGAAAGAAGGCCGCAGGGTCACCAAACTTCCAGACTCAATTACTGGGTCACTGGCACCAGTCTATAGCTGTCTTTGAAACAATGCAGGAGGAATAAATTCAGATCCTAACACCTTTGCTCTTCATCACCACCTCCTGCCCGCCCGTGTGCCCTCATCTTATACAAGCCCCTAGATTCCTCATGGGGAGGGGGCACATTCTTGAGGCGTGAGCCTACTGCGTTCCCGACTCCACCAGCTGAGAATTAAAGCCACCTTTTCCCTTCCAAACTCTATCTCCATATTTTTTTATTCAGCTTCGGTGGGCAGAGAAAGTCAAGATTTTGGCCAGCAACACTGGAAGATGCCCCTTCTGAAGGCCATTATCTCTCTTTTGCTTGCCTCACATCCACAAGTCCACGAAAGAAGGCATCAAAGAGGAAAGCAGCTTCTAAAGATCTTGTATGGGAAGGGGCACAGAGAATAGAACTCCATTCCCTCAGCACGAAGAGGTCTCCCTTCTGTGGCCCAGCAAATCTTTCATTCATTTCCTGAAGATCATCCACGCCTTTCTTCAGCAGTTGCCCATCGCGCGTTTCTTTTCTTGGACTCCCCTAGGTCTTCCCACCTCAGTGCTTTTGCACAGGCTGCTTTCTTTGCTCAGAGGTCCCTGACCTTTATTTTTTTTGATTAGGATCCCTTCTTAGTTTTCTTGTGTCGGAGGGAATACCACTTCTTGCCAGTGTATTTCACTCCCCACCTTGCCTCTGTCCTGTTGTATTTATTTCATGACAAAGAGCTGTGAGTCAAGGGGCTGACGGTGCGGTTCAAGTTCTAGTTCTTCAGCTTCCTAGCCATGTGCATTCGGGAACCAGTTCTTCCCCTTCTCTGCACTATATCCTCCGGGGATGTAAATAGGGATGATAGAATGGGATCCGAGAAGGAAATGACAATCCACTCCAGTATTCTTGTCTGGGAAATCCCATGGACAGAGGAGCCTGATGGACTACAGTCCATGGGGTCACAAAGAGTTGGACATGACTTAGCGACTCAATAACAAAAATATGTGTGTATGTATTACTATTGATAGACTATATTAATGTAATTTATTGTATGGATCCTCAAAATATGACACAAAAGTCTTTCTTAAAATTTTACTTCACACTTTCAATTATAAAATTATACCCCCAAAGAATAATTACTGAATTCATATTAAACTGTTCTTTTTTTTTTTAACACATTCTGTCAAGTTACCTTTATGAACACTCCAAGATAGCATTGATTGATTCTTAAGCTAAAATGACTTACTCAAATAGCACTAATTTGTATTCAAGAGTAAATATTTAAGAGAATATTCTGTAATATGAAAGACTTGTTGGGTTCTAATAAAACCCATCATTTTATTTATATATACATATACAGAATGGGGCCATCTCCTGGGCTAAATGAATTCATATGTAAAGAGTACCAAGGAAGTGCTCAGCACAGAGTAAGTGGTGGTTTAGTTGCTAAGTTGTATCTGACTCTTTGAGACCCCAAGGACTGTAGCCCGACCAGCTCCTCTGTCCATGGGATTTCCCAGGCAAGAATACTGGAGTGGGTCGCCATTCCCTTCTCCAGGGGATCTTCCTGACCCAGGGATCAAACCCAGGTCTCCTGCACTGGCATGTTCGTTACCAACTGAGCTGTCACGGAAGCTATAAAGTAAGTACTCAGTGACCATTCAGTTTTCTCATTTGCCTACTTAATGATGTGGGGTTTTTTTCTGCTTTTTTCTGCAAGATGTCAGCCCTATGGGGGCATGGGCCCCGTACATCCAGAAACTACTATAGTGTCTGGCTCATAATAGTTGCCCAATAAATACTAGCTGAATTTGTTAGGGGAAGCTTCTTTCGGGTTATAAGGAGTGAGGCATCATTTCTGCCCTCTTGGGGAAACCAGGCTATGAAGAAAGAAAAAGAAGTCTAGACATTTCAGTTCAACCTCACAAGGCAAAGGAGAGAGGGTGGTCTGCTGGGACAAAAACACCCTCTGGGTCAGGGCAACCTGAGTTTGAAAGCTGTCTCTGCCACCTCTAAGAATATGACCTGGACCACGTTTCTTCATCTCTGCAGCTTCTGTTTGGATAATAATATCTACCTTCAAGAATTAGAATAGATAGGTATAGATATATGGCAAAGGTCTGTATAGTCAAAGGTATGTTTTTTTTTTCAGTAGTCATGTATGGATGTGAGAGCTGGTCCATAAAGAAGGCTGAGTGCTGAAGAACTGATGTCTTCAAATTGTGATGCTGGAGAAGACTCTTGAGAGTCCCTTGAATAAACAGCAAGGAGCTCAAACCAGTCAATCCTAAAGGAAATCAATACTAAATATCATTGAAAGGACTGATGCAGCTGAAGCTGCAATACTTTGGCCACCTGATGCGAAGAGCTGACTCATTGGAAAAGACCCTGATGCTTGGAAAGACTGAAGGCAAAAGGAGAAGGTGGCAGAAATGAGATGGTTAGATAGCATCACTTACCCAGTGGACTGATTTGGGGAAACTCCAGGAGCTAGCGGAGGACGGAGGAGCCTGGTGTGCTGCAGTCCATGGGGTTGTAGAGTCAGACACTACTTAGCAACTTAACAACGACAAATATGTATTATATCACCAATATACATGCACTAAGCACATGCCTGAAATGTCTCCTAGCGATTACTGTATTTACCATTTTTTATTGAGGTGGGACACATTTGATCAAAACATTCATTCACTCACATGAGAAATCACGGTTGGATCCACAAACCCCCAGCGCAGGGACATGAAACAAAATATACTGTTGTGGTCATTGCTGTTAACCAAGTGGGACAGAGTGGTAAGTATTTTCTTTTGCTTTGCTTTGTGATTTTGTGATTCTAGGAACTCAAGCCCCAGAAGGAAAATCCAATATACTAAAGGAATCTGAGTATAGGACAAAAGGGAAGAACAGAGAAGCCTTTAAATGTGTTAAGCTTGTGTGTGTGCTAAGTTGCTTCAGTCATGTCCACCTCTTCATGACCAGTTGGGCTCCTCTGTCCATGAGATTTTCCAGGCAAGAATACTGGAGTGGGGTGCCATTTCCTCCTCCAGGGGAATCTCCCTGACCCAAGGATTGAACCCGCCTACACTCTTGCATTGCAGGCAGATTCTTTACTGCCCATCCACCAGGGAAGCCATCACTTTTTCATTTCATTCATCATGGATCATCCCTTCTTATACCTTCCTCCCCACATGGATGACACTCTGAAGCTGGACAGGCATTTGGGGAAGTCCCCTGCCAGGGTTGGCAGAAGAAGAGAGACCAATGATGTGACCAGGTCTCTGTAGCCTTAGCCAGAGATATACTAGGGTGAAATTCAGAGCAAAAGCTAAAGCAAGGGGCCCCAGGTGGTAACCAAGAAAGATGGGAGCCAGAGCAGTACCTGCTGGGAAAGAAAAGCCATTCCTTGCATCCAACCAATAATAATAATAATAATGATAATCTGCTGTCCATTCATGGACTTGTCTATACATTTGTTCTACAAATATTAAGCTGTCACTAAAATCAGGCAGTGGAGTAGATATTGGGGAACAGTAACAATTCAGTTAGAAGGCACACTTCATAGAGCTATGGTTCTGGGAAAGATGGACATCTTCCCCTCCTCCACCTCTTCCTTTTTTAATATGACCACATAGGCTTCTTCTCATTCCACGTCCTTTTCTTGAATGATTACTCTTTAGGTGAATATTTCTGATCTTCTGTGTACTTTGATAAAACACTGATAAATTCTCCAACATGCCTTTATCTTTTTATTCATATATGTATGTATATACCTATACCTCGCCTAAGAAATGAGAATGTGTGACAAATATTCTAGCAGGAAAAGCAAGGATTCTAGAAGAAGACAACAAAGGTTCACCTAGTCAAGAGAACATCATGGGGGGCTTCCTGGAGGAAGAAGTGTTTCGTCAGTGACAAGAAAGAAGAGAAGCTCCCAGCCAGAGGAAAGGGAAGGCTGTTGCAGGTGGAGAGAGCAAAATATGTGATGCCTGGGAGGTGAGAGAGAGCGAGGCTTGTTTGGGACCACTGAGAGAAGGTCGGTCTAGCTGGACCACAAACTGGGAGATGGAGGTGGTGGTTGAATGGACTACAGGGATTCGGGATGAATGGGATAAAGGTGTGAGGGTTCCCTTTGATGAGCTGCATCGGCTGGGCAAAACCCACAAAGATGTGGCATCTGGAGCTGGGCATCCGATTTTTGTATAAGATCCACTTTCTGGATAATGGCATGCCCTTCCCAGAAATGAGTGAGCTTGAGCTCAAAACTCTGATCATGTAATTCAAATTGTAAAGTGACTGAATATTCACTCCACAGGCTGCAGAAGCAGGAGAGCTGAGGGTCAGGATGGCACACAGGGTGCTTCTCAAACCCTAACAAAAGCTATGAAATGTCTCAGCAGTGGAAATAGAGCATGAATTTTCTCAGTCTCTCTTTCTCTCTCCCTCTCTCCTTCCCTGCCTCGCCCAGTACACTTTCAAGAAGTTCAGGAAACTCAGTTAAAGGGTCCCACCCTGAAAAGTTCGTTTTATATGAAAACTTAGGTCGCTTTTCACCCAAGCATCAACATCTCCCCAGTTTACTTGCCTTTTCCTCAGGCAACAGCATAAGAAAACTGAAATGAAGTAAATGCACCAAATTACAGTATTTGAGAGCTTTCTTCCATGCCGGAAAAGGAAATGCATAGGAGAGGAAAGTGTTTATAACAACAGTTTTCTCTAAAACAACACCATGTGCACTAAAAAATTCTGAGAGTCCTCCACACTGACCTCATGGTTAAGACTGTCAAGCTTATCAAGTATTATCACTGCTTGTTCTTCATACCCAACCACACCTCCCACCTCCACACACACACACACACACACACATACACACACTTGCAAAAATCCAGGAAACCAAGAACAGTCTTTCCAGTTCTGAACAAGAATAAGTTTCCATTTATAGGCATTGTCCAAATCTCCAAAACAGGATCAGTTAAGAAAGGCATGCAAACAGACACACAGAGGAACACAATCATATATACACATATATTCAAAGATACATCCAGAAAGGAGATGCTCGCTCTTATTGGGATTAATATCTAGCCATCCTGGAGTCAGGGTGTCCACAGAAAATAAAAATCTCACCTGCAATGTTAGAAATCACCTTGCAAGAAGTGGTAGCCAAGCAAACATCTAGAGGGAGGGCCAGTAAGAGAGAGATCCCTTCTCTACGTGGCTGTGACTTTGGCATGAGCCACCAAGGCTAGGGTTAAAGAACCTGCCTGCCAGACAGGAGACGCAAGAGACATGGGTTCAATTCCTGGGTCGGGAAGATTCCCTGGAGTAGGAAATGGCAAATCATTCCAGTATTCTTGCCTGGAGAATTCCACAGACAAGAGAGAAGCTTGGAGGGTTTACAGCTCATGGGGTCACAAAGAGTCGGACATAACTGCACACACACACACAGACGCACACACACACCCCAAAGGATAGAAATTCTTCCAAGGTTCAGGTGGATTCCCAAGTAAGTGGGGCTCCACTCCATGAGTCATATACACTCAGAGAGACAGGCGGGTGTCCGTGTAGACTGGCTGGATGAGCTAGGAGGACCTGCCTTCAAACCAGAACGCCTACCCCTGAATGGAACTTGGTAAAACCTCGCTCTCTGAATGTGCAATGTGCCTGAAGGCAGGCGGGAGGCACGCCTAGTTCTCCCATCACGGGCGGTTTGCAAACATGGCATTTTGGCAAATTTATTTCCTGTCTCACTTTCTCCTTACAGAGCCTCTGAGACTCCAAATCATAAATAAATAAATAAAACACACTTTAAAAAAAAAAGAAGAAGAAGACAACGGCAACATTCCTCTCCCAGAGGGTTATAATTCATCGGTATTTGTTTGGAAGTCAGCCTGTCGCAGGGCTGTGAAAAGGTAAAGAGACAGCGATGGAGCATACAGAGAAGGAAAATGCTTTTCCTGCCAAGGTCAAGTATATATCAGCCGTGAGACAAAGCAACAGTCATTTCAACCCGAGGCCACAATGTACCTTGACCCCAGCCTCATGAAAACAACAATTTGCAGTCGTCTATAAAACACTTCCCTTGCTTTCTCTGTTCCGTTGGCTTCTTCGGCCGACCTCCATACCATCTGAGTTAGCAGTATCTGGCTGTATTTTACAAGCATGTGTGTGCACGGGAGTGTGTGCCTTGCATCCTAAGATTTGGGGCCAAGATTTATCTCATTCTCTGATGGCATTTTATCGTTATTAGAGAGCAATAAATTTCAGCTCCGTTAGCACTGCATTTAAATATGCACCCGCCAAGAGAGAAAGGTGCTGGATCTCTCGCGGGCTATAAATTTCCATTCTTTGCCATCATTCTATACTTGGACCTTGGCAGAGCCCAGCCAAGGCTGCACATTTTGTTTAGCTAGCTCTTCTTCCCTAAAGGGAGACTTCGCCAACACTTGAAGCAGATACGATTTGCTGGCCGCAACTCTGTGTGCACCTTAACAGCTGTTTTGCTTTTTTATTTAGAGAGAATAGGGTTGCCACCATCTGTCTTTTGAAAAATGAGTTCTGCTCACAGCAACATGGAACCATAAAAAAGAGAGAGAAAAAGGCTGAAGGATGAAGCCAAATGTCATGAGAGAGAAGAGAGAGAGAGGGTCAGCTCCAAGAGGAGACAAAAATAATGATGAAACATTTACCACTTGAAAAAGAAAACAAGTCGGGGATTTCAAGGTTGGTAAATGAGGTGCCAGGGACAAACCCAGAGAAAACACGCACGTTCTTTGCAACAAGTGCTGGCAGAAACCAAATAATGAATCACCTTACCTACTCAGCGTTCAGATCTTCCGTTACATAAGCTGCTCATCGGATCTTCAAACTGCCCAGGAAGGGCGATATTTTAATCAACCCCACTTCAGAGGTGAGCAAAACACAGTCACAGGCATCAGTCAGATCTGGTGCAAGTCCAGCATGTCGGCTTTCTAGATCTGCCTCCAGTATTATGCCTGTTTCTGCACCCACTAGGCGATGTGTTTACCCAAGGGAAGGGGAATCTGGAAGGATCCGATGGGACGATGCCTGAGAAAACCCTGTGTGCTTGGCACACAGACACATTGAATACATTTCGGCTGTATCTGCTATCCAAGCAGCTAAGTGACTTTGGTTAGGTCTGAAGGTTGCTGTGAAGTGTGTGTTAGTCACTCAGTTGTGTCCAACTCTTTGTGACCCCATGGATTGTAGCCCTCCAGGCTCCTCTGTCCATGGAATTCTCCAGGCAGGAAGATTGGAATGGGTTGCCCTGCCCTTCTCCAGGGGATCTTCCTGACTCAGGGATTGAACCCAGGTCTCCTGCACTGCAGAGAAGTGTAAGCTTGGAGTTAAATCCAGTCTATACAACTCAAGTCTACCAGGTTTTATATATATGTATGTAAGATCATGGCATCCGGTCCCATCACTTCATGGCAAACAGATGGGGAAACACTGGCAGACTTTATCTTTTGGGGCTCCAAAATCACTGCAGATGGTGACTACAGCCATGAAATTAAAAGACACTTACTCCTTGAAAGGAAAGTTATGACCAACCTAGATAGCATATTCAAAAACAGAGACATTACTTTGCCGACTAAGGTCCGTCTAGTCAAGGCTATGGTTTTTCCAGTGGTCATGTATGGATGTGAGAGTTGGACTGTGAAGAAGGCTGAGCGCCGAAGAATTGATGCTTTTGAACTGTGGTGTTGGAGAAGACTCTTGATAGTCCCTTGGACTGCAAGGAGATCCAACCAGTCCATTCTAAAGGAGATCAGTCCTGGGTGTTCATTGGAAGGACTGATGTTGAAGCTGAAACTCCAATACTTCGGCCACCTGATGCAAACAGCTGACTCATTTGAAAAGACCCTGATGCTGGCAAAGATTGAGGGCAGGAGGAGAAGGGGATGGCAGAGGATAATTGGATGGCATTACCAACTCATTGGACATGGGTGGACTCCAGGAATTGGTGATGGACAGGGAGGCCTGGCGTTCATGGGGTCGCAAAGATTCTGATTGGACTGAGCAACTGAACTGAAGTGAACTGATGTATGTATATATTTACAGCCACTCAAGCATATAGGCTAGGGGGTTCCCTGGTGGTGCAGTGATAAAGAATCCGCCTGCTATGCAGGAGACTTGGGTTAGATTCCTGTATCAGGAAGATCCCCTGGAGAAGGAAATGCAACCCACTCCAGTATTCTTGCTTGGGAAATCCCATGGACAGAGGAGCCTGGTGGGCTATAGTCCATATGGTTGCGGAGAGCTGGACATGACTGAGCAAATGAGCACACTCACATACACTGGTAATGAAATGTAACAGAGTAGAATTGAATGGCGATGTGAAATAGGAGACTTCCAATAATCAAAGAAAATTTCATATATAATCACTCTTCCTTGTTTATTTAAACCAACCTTATTAACAAGAGGAGATGAATCACAAATGGGTGTCTAATTAAGCTTTTACGTTAGCCAGAAACTCAGAATACTGTAAACAGCCTCTATCCACAGCAGTCTTGAAAATTAAGATGATGTTTGATACAGGAAAAGAAGAATGCCTGTTCCTCTTCCCAGTCTCTCTGTGTATAAGTTGTTTACACAAACTTTCTGCTCCGTGCTTACACACCGGGGCATTTTGTTCCCACGGGTCTGGAGTAGCACTCAGGTCTCAGAATTTTTGCCAGCTCTGTAAGCTGGTTCTATACCCAGGAAGGGCTGGGAAACCAGGCTCTAGATCCACTCCACAGCCTATGAGAGCAAATTCAGGAATGTTCGGAATTCTTGGTTTCCAGTCCCAAACCATATACTCACTCAAAGCCTTGGTGTCCTTTTCCACAATGACACAATGTCCTTACAATGTCATCTGAGTGTGAAAATGATATTAGAAAATATGTGAACACTTTTCAATACGTGTGGGTTTCCCAGGTGGCACTGGAGTTAAAGAATCCACGTGCCAATTTAGGAGACTCAAGAGTCACAGGTTCAATTCCTGGTCAGGAAGATCCTCTGGAGTAGGAAATGGCAAACCACTCCATATTCTTGCTGGAAAATTCCATGGACAGAGGAGCCTGGCGGGCTACAGTCTATTGGGCCATGCAAAGTCGGACACAACTGCGCAACTGAGCACTCTGGATACCGGTGGCATGATACAGCTATTATTACTGCAACCACCATAGCAAATCTGACCACTGATGGTGGGTAAGGGGAGAGAAGCGAGAATATTAACTACTCTATCCTAGATTCCAAGCCTGTGGTGTCCAGTACAGACAGAACCACATACACAAAATGCAGTTTATATCACATGGGACACGATTCAGCCTTAAAAAAATTAAGAAAATTCTGCAATATAGGACAACATGGATGAACTTTGAGGACATTTGCTAAGTGAAATAAGCCAGTCACAAAAATACTGCAGGATTCCGCTTACATGAGATATCTAAACTAGTCCAACTAATGGCATCAGTGAGTGAAATGGTGGTTACCAGGGACTAAGAGGAGAAGTAAATGGGGAGTTACTGATGAATGGGGATAAAGTTCCAGTTCAGCAAAATGAATGTGTTCTGCAGATCTGCTGTGTAATATTGTACCTGGAGTCAATAATAATGTATACGTCAAAATATGTTAACAGGGTATATCTTATGTTAAGTGTTCTACTACAAAAAGATTTTTTTTTAAAGTCCATACCCCTACAAAATTAATCATGGGTCTTGCAAGAGAAAAAGGATAAAGACAATTCCTGTTTTCATGAAGCTTACAGTTTGGTAATAAACTTTGTCTTTAGCCTATTATCCACTGTCTCCTGCCCAAGATACAATTGTCATCACCTTAAGCTAGAACAGATTTCCCAAAACTTTTAAAATAAAAATTTTCATTGGAGTATAAACTGTTAGTTGCTCAGTCGTGTCCAACTCTTTGTGACCCCTTGGACTGTAGTCTTTCAGGCTTCTCTGTCCATGGAATTCTCCAGGCAAGCATACTGGAGTAAGTATTCCCTTCTCCAAGGGATCTTCTTGATTCAGGGATCAAACTGAGGTCTCCTGCATTGCAGGCAGATTCTTTACCATCTGAGCCACTGAGGAAGCCCTGATTGGAATATAGTTGGTCTATAACTTTATTTCCTAAAGTTTTTTGATGCATTAGTTTTTTGAGGCATTTTTGCCAAGACTGTAGTCCATCCGAGACTTCAGTCTACCTGCCATTCTGAATATTTGTTAACCAAAGTTTCAACACTTTGAACAGTTCTTTTCATTTATTCTGCATACAAAATTTGCTATCGTAAAACTCTGCCACTTTAATTACCTTATGTATTTGTTTTTACTCTATTGAATGGAAACTGGTACTTGCCTCTGCAGTCCCCTGATAGCGCCCCTCCTTTCTTTTAGAGAGAACCTTAATGTGAGAGATAGAAAATATAGGATTTGTTAAGATCATTGTCCCTTCTCTCCAATTTCAAGGAACATCAATAGTGATGCCGCCATAATAGATTACATCAGGGCTTCTTAACCTGCCACTATTGACATTCACAGAGAGACAGTTCTTTGTTGCTGGGGAGCTACCCTGCGCACTGCTCAATGTTTAGCAGTCTCACTTAACTCTACCCACCAGATGCCAGTAACATCCCTCTCCCAGTTGTAGCATCCAAAAACGTCTCCAGCCACTGGCACATGTCCTCTGGGAGGCGGGTTAGGGGAAAAAGTCACTTTCAGGTAAGAGACACTGACTTTTATTTAGTGTGCATATCCTATGAGCAAAACACCGAGTTAGGTTTTTAACACACCTTACTTCTTTGAGGGCTTCCCAAGTGATGCTAGTGGTAAAGATCCCACCTGCCAATGCAGGAGACATATAGGACATGGGTGGGTTTGATCCCTGGGTCAGGAAGATCCCCTGGAGGAGGAAATGGCAATCCACTCCAGTATTCCTGCCTGGAGAATCCCATGGACAGAGGACCCTGGTGGGCCACAGTTCAGGGGGGGGTCACAAAAGAATCAGACATGACTGAAACACACACTTAATTCTTTCAACAGTCCTGTGGGAGTAGGAACTATTTGTATATCAACCTTTAGATAAAATAATGAAGCCAGTAGGTGCCAGGTCTTGATCCCAAAGTTTACACCCTTTCCTCCACTCTGCACTGCTTCCAAAGGTAATTCTGCTTTCCATTCACCTTGTTTTCAATAGAGCAATTGATGTAGAAATGAACTGCAAAATGTATTCGATATCTGAGCAAGAGCACTAATCCACTAGAAAGTTATGCATTCACCACGTCCCATTCAGAGCTCACCAAGTCCTGGGTCTCCAAGAAAGGCAAAATTGACCCATCAGTTAAGGACTGTGGCTGAAGCTTTGGTGGCACCAAAGTAGGAGAGTGTCAACTTCTCACCCGCCTTTTCAAGATGGCAACACAAGATTTTGGGCACCAGCCAGTGTCCAACAATTGATTCTCTTTGGGGAAACAAGTCTGCATCTATGAGATACTGAGAACATCTTTGCAAGGACTGCCAATGCAGGAGACCAGGGTTCAATCCCTGGGTTGGGAAGATTTCTTGGAGAAGGAAAAGGCAGCCCACTCACAGTATTCTCTCCTGGCAAATCCCATGGACAGAGGAGCCTGGTGGGCTACAGTCCATGGGGTCACAAAAGAGTCAGACACCACTTAGAGACTAAACCCCATCAATGCCCCTGAAAAGCACTTTCCTCTTGGTCCTGGAAAATCTGCCATTTAGTCCCAGCTTGTCAGTGGACTTGTGTTACAGGACTAAACAAGGACGCATGCGTGTAAGACACACTAGTGGAACCCACAGCTTATTAAGCCTCAACCCTCCTGGAATGATCACGTGCTTTTCAGCAAAGAATAGAGTTGATGCCCTTAGGCAAAATGTTATAGAAGTTAACTAAATTTGAATTCTCCCAGGGTTTCTTGAATGCATTCTTCTTCTTCTTCTTTTTTTTTTTCTTAAGAGTTCTCTGAGCTTGTATCAA
This sequence comes from Cephalophus harveyi, assembly GCA_006410635.1. Classification (NCBI taxonomy): domain Eukaryota; kingdom Metazoa; phylum Chordata; class Mammalia; order Artiodactyla; family Bovidae; genus Cephalophus; species Cephalophus harveyi. The sequence goes on from SJYT01017757.1 coordinate 238,517, forward strand.
ATCTAATTGATTTTTAGCACAGGGAGCTTTACCTCCCCGTACAGCACGGGTCCCTTTTTCCTTGTAGCTAATGGCAAAAGATTCATTTATAAATTGTTAAACGTGTTCACAGCTAAACGACACCCAAATAGCCCAGGAATAGCTTCATATTCTTAGTTGGCTTTGATTAAAATACAAACTTTTCACGTGAGTACCAGGATTATTTTTCATAATGCCGGCAGGTTACCAAGCTGAGTGCCACTTAATTTAGTGTTTAATCAGGAGAACTACAGTGGCATTGGGCTGATTAGGTTGCCTCAACTGCTGCCTGCTCAATTTTTCCCCATAATTGCGGGATATTTTTTATGGTGACAAGTGCCCAGACGGTAGAATTCCAATATGCTATACATCAGCTTCTCCATTATTGGATTAGCTTGACGTGGCGTGGTTCCTGCAGCACCTCACTCCCACCATTGATCGCACCGTCCCTTCTATTTCACAATTAATGCAAGTCTCCTGGATTGATCAATCTTCTCACGAGCTTGGACCACAGTCAATATATTCTTCTGGCTGTGTGTGAGTGAGCCCTGGAGTTTCTTGCGAGACCTGTAGATTTGTCACGGGGGCAGGGGATCTTCTCATTTGAAGATGCTCCTGGTCCCATCAGGCCATCTTTCTGCGGTGTTTTCACATGACACATGTGTGTATGAAAGAAAGAGAGAAAGAAAGAAAGGAGGGAGGAAGCCAAGAAAGAGAGAGAAAAAGCAAGCAAGAAAGCTAGAATAATGCTTCATTGGCACAGCTGACTGTTGCTGGAATTAGTGCTTCGTTAACTGAACTCTACTTTCTAAAACTTTATAGTGTCCATGCAAGACCCACAGACACCAGCTCCCCCTGAATATCATCCTCATGGTGAAGAGGATAAGAAACAGAGTTTGCCAACGAAGCATTTGCTCTGGTAAAGAATGTTTAAAAAAAGAACGCGTATATGTGTATAATGGAGTCACCTTGCTGTACAGCAGAGATGGGCACAGGACATTGTAAATCAACTACATGTCAATTAAAAAATATATTGCCTAAACAGATTTTTCCTTTCTCCATTTCTTAGATTGTGTTTCTTACATTGGAGCAGAATGGCCACAACATGAGACTCACTCACCTCTGACCAGTCTAATAAGCCATCAGGAGAGGCAGGTTTCTCCATAGAGTTTAACTGTCAAGGGGCACAGGGGACTCTGGGTGGTCTGCCTGGATCACAAACCCACCTGTGGATGAACTGCTATGCTCAGGACTCTTGAGTGTCTCAATGTCCCCGAATCCTCAGCCCTGCTCATAAGAACCCAATGGAACTGCTCTTCGAAGGCAGGGCCCCTCCTGTTAGAAGAAGGTGGAATGGGTAGAGAGTGAACAGAACTATAGACATTCACTAACTCCCAAACTAAGCCACCTACTGGCTCTGGAAGCTTTCATGGAAAAGAAAAAAGAAAATATTGAGTCCAGGTCAGAGGTTGGAAATGTACAGGTTGATCCGGGAACACCTTGTCATCTCATTAAGCAAGAAAATTCTGGGCTCAGCCAAGAAGAAGCCAGCCAGAAGTAGCTCCCAGTGGCTATAACAAGGCTTCAAAACAGAACTCAGGAAAAATCACTGGTCACCTCTGGGAGACTCAAGCAAACAAATTCTGTCATTTTGAAAAGTGGAAGAATACAAAGAAAGATGCGTGAATCCTACATTTCTTTTGTGAACACCTACTTCAGGGTAAGCAAAAATAAACACAAATTAACGAGAGGGGCTTTCTCTCTGCAGAAGGGTCCCATGTAATAGACAGGGAGGAGTGGATGGTCACGCTTGGCAATCACTTGGCAATAGCCACGAAAAATCCCCCGAAAGACTGCCAGCCAGACAGGTCATGCTTCCTAAGGGAAGCACTCAGTGACATTTATGATGTGATTTTGCTTTAAAAAAAATGAAGCAACATTTCATCAAATGGCTGAATCTAACCACCACTTTGCAGAAAACAGAGGACAGAAAACACAGTGAGCTAAGCTGGATGGTGGAGAGACCCTTCAATAACAAGGATCAAGTGTCCTGGGCAAACAGAGTGCCAGGGTCCAACAACAACGACAGTGAAAGAGACTTCCACGATGTGTCAACAAGTTTTCATTTGATCCACAATCAGCCCTCCATCTTCCCAGATGCAGAAACCTCAGATACAGACGGCCAGTCTTACTACGCCAATTTTTGTTTTTTAATCTACTCCCGTTTTGTTTTGTTTCGGCCGTGCAGCTTGACATGGGGGATCTTAGTTCCCTGACCAGAGATGGAACCTGACTCCCCTGTGCTGGGAGCCTGGAGTCTTCACCCCTGGACCACTGGGAAAGTCCTATGCCATTTTATGGAAGGGACTTGGGCATCTGAAGTTTAGATCATAGGAGGTCCTGGAACCAGCCCTTCATGGATACTGAGTCAGGACTGTATGTCAACTTTCCATTAACCGTTTTTCCCCCCCCTTTTTTTCAGAATACAGTATTTTAATATTTATTTATTTTTAATTGAAGGATAATTCCTTTACAGTATTGTGTTGGTTTCTACCAAACATCAACATGAATCAGCTGTAGGTTTACCCATATGCAGATAACAACCATGTAAACTTGAACACCAATAGAATATTAGACTATATTAAGGAAGTCAGGTTAATTTTAAGGCCTAATAATGTTAATAAACTCAGTTTTCTTTCTTAAAAGTCTTCACCTTTTTAATATGTATGCATGCATATTAAATAATATTTAAATAATTAAATATTATTTAATTATTTAAATATTAAAATAATATGATGTGTGAATAGTTATCTTATTAAGGAATTATTGCTAGTTTTTAATATTTAATAATGCTAATATTTTTCCTAAAAAGTCCTCATCTTCTGAAAACACATATTCAAATAACATAAGACTATATAGTATATATAAAATTATAATAGACCAGAAACTATAAAACACCTGTATGCGAGACAGCAAAAGAGACACAGATGTATAGAAAGGACTTTTGGACTCTGTGGGAGAGGGAGAGGGTGGGATGATTTGGGAGAATGGCATTGAAACATGTATACTATCATGTAAGAATGAAGCACCAGCCTATGTTCGATACAGGATACAGGATGCTCGGGGCTGGTACATGGGGATGATCCAGAGAGAGGAAATGGGGTGGGATGTGGGAGGGGGATTCAGGATTGGGATCTCATATACACCCATGGTGGATTCATGTCAATGTATGGCAAAACCAATATCGTATTGTAAAGTAAAATAAAGTAAAAATTAAAAAAATAAAATAAAACAAAATAAAATAAAATAAAATTATGTATAATAATACTCCGTTTGGGATTTGCTTCATGGGATGAAGAGAGGTAGATTAAACGATTCATACAAAAGAAATAAGCTCAGCAACTTCCCTGGTAGTCCAGTGGTTTGGAATCTGTCTGCCAATGCAAGGGACACACATTCAATCCCAGGTCTGGGAATATTTCACGTATCACCATAACTACTGAACCTGTAAGCCCTAGAAATCAATCAATCAATCAGTCAATTAAAAAAAACAAAAAAGCTCAGCCATGAGTTGGCAATTGCTGGCAATGGGTATGCATACTATTATACTAATTCTTCCTACATTTATGTTTGAAATTTTTCATAATCAAAATAATTTAAGACCACCATTAAAGGAAAAAAAAAAGGGTAAGTTTAGGTATCAACAAATCACCTTGGTCCACTGATGAATTTGGAATAAAAAACACAGCTTCAGGATTTCTGAGTATCTTGAGAACTCAGGAGCCATTTCAGAACTGAGACCATAATTAAAATGCCCTTCCTAGTTTTCCAAAGGAGTTTGATGTGTTAAGTCTTCTGTACAAATAGCCTATACCCACCCATCAACTGTTCTTCATCCCTGGAACAGTCTCGGAGGGAACACCACCAATTGGGAAAGGGGATTGGCATTGTGAGACACTAAAGAGAAATTCCATTCTTCTATCATAACAACATAACCTAAACCAAATCTCCTTTGGTTTTCCAATGCATTGAGCTTGTTCCCACCTGCTGCTGCTGCGGCTGCTAAGTCGTGTCCGACTCTGTGCGACCCCATAGACGGCAGCCCACCAGGCTCCCCCGTCCCTAGGATTCTCCAGGCAAGAACACTGGGGCGGGTTGCCATTTCCTTCTCCAATGCATGAAAATAAAAAAGTGAAAGTGAAGTCTCTCAGTGGTGTCCGACTCTTAGCGACCCCATGGACTGCAGCCTACCAGGCTCCTCCATCCATGGATTTTCCACTAGACCTTTGCAATTGTCCCCTGTTTCCAGAACTTTCTGTTTCTCACTCTTCCAGGATCAGTCCTTTACCATGAGCTCAGACATCACCTCTTCCATGATGTCTTCCTTGACCACCACTGCCCCCAGCTCCAAACCACACTGTAGCCTACTGACTTTATTTCCTCCCCTCCACCCACCCTTCCAATCATGGATCGCCATCTATAACCTCTTGTTTATTTCTTGATTTCATATTTAAATACTTGATCACAATGATAGCAACCAGTAAATATGGTCCAACACTGAATACACATATTTAAGATAACTCCTAGAGTCCTAGAGAAGACAGTGGCACCCCACTCCAGTACTCTTGCCTGGAAAATCCCATGGACGGAGGAGCCTGGTAAGCTGCAGTCCACGGGGTCGCTAGGAGTCGGACACGACTGACCGATTTCTCTTTCACTTTTCACTTTCATGCATTGGAGAAGGAAATGGCAACCCACTCCAGTGTTCTTGCCTGGAGAATCCCAGGGACGGGGGAGCCTGGTGGGCTGCTGTCTATGGGGTCACACAGAGTCGGACACGACTGAAGCGACTTAGCAGCAGCAGCAGCCTGGAGTCCAGTCGGTAATCAAAAAACAATTGAAAATTGAATGTTTAATAGGATTATGTGCATGCTAAGTCCCTTCGGTTTTCTCTGACTCTTTGTGACCCTATGGGTTGTAGCCCATCAGGCTCCTCTGTCCATGGGATTCTCCAGGCAAGAATGCTGGAGTGGGTTGCCATGCCCTTCTCCAAGGGATCTTCCCAATCCAGGGACTGAACCTGCATCTCTTACATCTCCTCCATTGGCAGGCAGGTTCTTTACCATTAGTGCTCCCTGGGAAGTCCACTTAATATATTGATCACTGCTATTCTGCCAAATCCATTGGTTTAGGTACTGCCATTTTACACTAAATATTATATATATATATATATATAAAACCCTAAAAATATATATATATATTAATTTATATATATATAAAACCCTAAATCTAGACATTTCCTACCTTGAGAGTTAACAATAGAACAGCATCTGCCTTCTTCACTGATATCTTTTTCCTTTATTTTGCTTGGTCTGATCACTGATAAGTCTAATTGGAACTAATAAGAAATGCGGTATTAAAATAGATGTGAAAATTGTTTTTACCTTTCTGTAACAGCTTGTATGAGAGTGCAGAGCCTTCAGACAATTAAAAGGATGTTCTGATAATTCTTTCCTGCTATTATTAGCAGACGAGTTATTTGTGCTAAGAGAGCAAGAAACCCTACCTCAGAGAAATAGGGAATTGAGTAGCTTGCAGTTGTAAGAACAACAAAGTTAGCGTTCAATTAAGTTCCATCACAAGATTTATACTAATCATTAACCAAAAGTTGTCTTCTGCTCAGTTTCAGGAAATTGAACAATACCCTGACGAAGAGAAAGAACCTTTAAAAATTAAGCAATAATTATGGTATGTTTGCAAAACGCAGTCTATCTTTTGTATCTTGAATTTCTTGGCTGCGTAATTTGCATACACATTAAACTCGGTGGGAAATTGGAAAGCAATTCAGAATTCAACAATTAAAAGATACAAATTAAAATTGTTAACATTAACTTAGAGTTTATTGCTGATGCAATGCTCTTGGTTATAACTGAACTCTGATCAAGCAGCCCATTTCTCTCTCGGAAGTTCAGCATGTTTTCCACTATGATCTCCAACTGCGCCTCTCAGTCACCAGTTTGCTGATGCCACTCAATATTCATAAGCAGGCTCTTTAAATAAATATAAACATGTATTGGCTGCAGATCTGTCTTTTTCATTAGAAAAAGAAGTTGAGTGCAATCTCTCTGGTATTCAAAAGGACTTTCTATCTCTTCAAACACCTTCAGATTTGGTGGGAGAAATGCTCAGATAATTTTGTATTGAAGCTAATAGTGAAAAAAAGATACTTCTTTACAGAGGTGTGGGTTTGAGAACCAAACACAATCAATGCAAGGTGTTTTTGTCTTTTCACTTCTTGCATGCATCAGTATTTTACTTATTATAAATACATGTATATATGAAAAGAGACATGCATGCATGTGTATGTATGATGTTTTCACTATAAAATATTGAGAGCCTTTTAATCTAATTGTCTTGATGTGACACTCAACCCCACCCCTTCCAACTGTATGATCAAAAATGCGTTATTCTTTCAGCTTCTGAATCTGGCTCTGCAAAATAAGTATAACAGTAATCAACTCATAAGTTTGTTGTAAAGATTGAATGAGAAAAATTAAAGTCCTCTATCTGAAATGTAGAAAGTACTTGATAATCACAAGTTATTATTTTTTATTATAAGCACTGGGATATGGGGTCCCTGGGATTGAATTCCAGCTCTACCACTTATTAGTGCTGCAACCCTAGAGAAGTTTACTTGCCTCCCAGGGCCCATCCGTAAAATGGGGATTTAGTGCCTACATCACAGTGTTGTAAGGTAATAAATTATTTGTAAAGCACTTAACATAGTGCCTGGAGTAAGCCCTACATAAGTGTTTATTAAGTAACAATGTACGGATAGATAGACTAACAGATATTCATATTTTATATCTGTTTCTACACATACACACCACACAGAGAAAGAGAGCTGACTCAATATAAAATGGGAAAAGTTCCAGTATTTTCCAATGCTGTTCTAAACTAGAGACACTGATTATCAATGGATTTACTTTCACTGAAAAGCAGGTTGGGATAAGCTTTTATATTCACTATGCACAAGAAATGCAAGAACTATGGTTCATGAGAAGCCGCCAGGTATCTTATAAGACCAATGTTGAAAGAATTAGGATACAATAAAATACCCTTGATAGTATCGCTAGCTGAATACACTTGGATCATTGGTGGTCCTTCCACATGCCCCAGGGCCATCAACACGGGGACCAATTATCAAGGTAAGTCTTTAAATTTTTTATACTATAAATATGGTTCTAATGGGAAAGAATGGATAGGGGCTAGAAAGTTTTACACCCACAGGAACTAGGTTCTTTTTCATATATATATATATGTTCCAATAATTTGGAGGGTCATAATAGGAGGATGGGGAAAAAAGCAGACAGTTATGTGCTGAATTATGACACCTGAACCAGTCTAAAGTGTGAGCACGTCTAGCTTTTACTCTAAACCTAACTCTTCTGTCTTCACCAGCTAGATTATTCACTTGGGAATTTTGAAACAACCTTATCAGGACTGTCACACATCACAACCATAAAGTACAAAATTCCTCCCAAAGTCTGCCATATACAGGAATAGAAACATCACCTCCAACACACACACACACACACACACACACACACACACACACACGTCACCACCTACCTACACACAGACACACACAGGGACACATACACACAAGACACGTGGAGCTTCTTTTAGATCCCAATGACTTTGCAATCAATGTAGGCTTAAATAATGCAAATTTACCCTCTAATTAATTGAGCACATTATATTCAACTCCTCAGCGATTTTAGATGTCACCAATAAAAATGATGATAAGAGTGAAACCTTAGGAGAAATGACCTTAACAGTGAACTGAGACCTTATCCTAAATCACAGAAGTTAGGTAACAGACTGTGGTTGTTCTGAAATTTTAACTCTCCACTTAATTAAGCAAAGTTTTAATCCTAATTATCTGGTACCATATATGTGGCATTTGTGTGCATGTGTGTGTGTGTGTATGTCTGTGTAACATGAAAGTGAAAGTGTTAGTTGCTCAGTTGTGTCCCGCTCTGTGATCCCATGGACTCTAGCCATAGCCCGCCAGGCTCCTCTGTCCATGGGATTCTCCAGGCAAGAATACTGGAGTGGATTGCTATTTCCTTCTCTAGGGGATCTTCTGGACCCAGGGATCAAACACAGGTCTTCTACATGGCAGGCGATTTCTTTCCTGGGTGGCTCAGACAGTAAAGAAATCGCCTGCAATGCAGGAGACCTGTGTTCGATCCCTGGGTCCATATATATATATATATATATAGGCTTCCCAGGTGGCTCAACAGTAAAGAATGCATCTGCAAAGCAGGAGATGGCCTGCAAGGCAGGAGACATGGGTTCCATCCCTTGGTTGGGAAGATCCCCTGGAGGAAGAAATGGCAACCCATTCTTGCCTGAGATATCCCAGGGACAGAGGAGTCTGGCAAGCTACATGGGGCAGTAAAGAGCTGGACATGACTGAGCGACTAAACCACATCACCATATATATACACACACACACAAATATATGGATATATTTATACTTTTTTTTTAAGAATGGCGAATATATACAAAGTATCAAGTTCCCAATCAGGGACATAGACCAGTAAAGACATTTCCAAGTTGAATCTGGAATTTTGCTTTGATCTCATCTCATCTCACATGGATATTTATATATCAGGTCTCAGAAAACTTGCATGTAATTTGGTCCGTAACATACATGAATGTCTCAAGCATGAAAAACAAATACATATCTCAGAAAGACCTGAGGTAAATGGCTTTGGGACTTTCAGAATAAAACCAGGATCTGTTCTGAGAGAGAGGAGTAAAAGAGATTAAGTGGATGGTACTTTCTTTGAATTATTGATGTAATCAAAACACTCTCGGATTCACACCATCAGTCTTCCCGGTGCTGGGGTCGACATAGAATTATAGTTGGGTTTTGGCTTCCCTCTCTTTCTCTCTCTTTTTTTTCCATTTAGAAAAGAAAGAAAGAAAACAGCCGACATCTCTTGTTTACCTAAAAGATGAAGAGAATTTCCTAACGATCCATACCATGCCATTAAAGGGAGGGGTTTTCAAAACCAGATGCATAAAGTGTTTAGCCATCCACCATCCAGTTTTCAGGTTCAATTCTGGGCGTGGGCCGGCACCGGTGCTTTTCAGCGCTAAGGAATACAGACATACACGTCTAACCCCGCGCTGAAGATGGAGATGGCTTCATTAAACTGGGGCAGGATTCTATTCTATAAACCTCTGCTCTCCGCGGCTTAGCCTTAGAGTGCAAATGCGGTTATTTTCCACCTTCTCAATCTGCAGGCTGAAAGGGAACTTCCTGTGGCTGGCTGATCTTACCAATACCCCAAGCCCAATTCCCAGACCCCCCTCGTGGCGGGCAGATATCATTTCAACAGATGTCAAGAACAGCGAAAGTGCTCTTAGGCTTATTTGTTAAACTCCTGAGGGAGGAGGTGGATTGGCGAAATTCAGCCAGTAATTAAACCACATACTTCTTTTCAAGCTGCCTTTGCCCCTCTTCCCCGCATAATCTCGCTGCCTTCCATCAAATCATGCAGGCACTTATTGGCTCCAATCAATACAATATGAGATACATTAATTTCGTCCCTGAGAGACTTTCGGGGAAGAAGTGGGATTGCTTCACCAGCATTTTGGAGTGTTCATGCAAGCACACCATCAAACCCAGCAATATCACCTCCGTACTCAACCCTGGCAGATTCATGGTCTCCGTGGCCCCTGACTCCCCCCCCCCCCCCCCACCCCCCCCCCCCCNGAGACTTTCGGGGAAGAAGTGGGATTGCTTCACCAGCATTTTGGAGTGTTCATGCAAGCACACCATCAAACCCAGCAATATCACCTCCGTACTCAACCCTGGCAGATTCATGGTCTCCGTGGCCCCTGACTCCCCCCACCCCCCCCAACCATGCCCCTTGCCCATGGAACTGGACTGCTGCCAAACACACCGCAAATTGGATTGGAGCGAGAAACACTGACGATATTACCTAATGCACACAAATGCTAAACAGTGAACATCGTGGGGAAGAAGTGGCCTGGCTGAGCAGAATTTTAACAATTAAGCTTAAATCCTTCCATATGTTCTTGAGCCCTTGTGGCTCACGGTGTAGAATAACATTAGGAGGAGGAAAAGAACTCTACCAGGTTCCCCAGGAATGGGGTCTGTCTCTTCCATGAAATGTGACTGCTTCTCTCAACCATTCATTTCCCATCCCTGGTTGAAACTTTGATTTGCAGTTTATTTAGAAAAGCTGGAGGATTTCCCAACAAACCAGAGGAAATGCATTCGTTAGGAGAGGTGTTGAATCAAGGTTGCCCTATTCACTGCATTTTTATAGTCCAAATGTGCTATTTTTGTGAACTTGGAGGTCTGGATTCTGGGAAGGAGTCATTGAAGAGAAGGCATGACACCCAGGAAGGTGTGTGTCTCTGTGTCCTGTCATTCTAGCACCTTCCTGACAGGACACCAGACATCTTTCAGGTTTCTATACCAGCCAGCCTCCAATGATTTTACTCGACAAGTGAGACAAAGAAAGGAAAAATCAAGCTACAGTTCAGTCCATTGATGGACCCTACGGTAGAAACAAAGTTGAACGCAGTGGACGAACAAAGAAATCCGAAGAATACCCATAAGGGCCAGACGGCAGCTGCAAAATGAAAATCTACTGAAAATTCAGACAAGAAAACACTCCCAGTTCTGGGCTCTCAGCCTCACACTTAAAGAAAAGAAGTACTGCATCATACAGGAAGACTACTCAATGCTCTGTAATGACCCATATGAGAAAAGAATCTAAAAAAGAGTGGTATAGTGTGTGTGGCTCAGATGTTCAGTTGTGTCCGACTCTTTGTGAGCCCACCAGGCTCCTCTGTCCATGGGATTCTCCCGGCAAGAATACTAGAGGAAGGTGCCATTTCCTCCTCCAAGGGATATTTACAATCCAGGGATCAAACCCCTGTCTCTTAAGTCTCCCGCACCGAGGTGAATTCTTTACCATGAGCACCACTTGGGAAGCCCAAGAAAGATACATATATCCACTGGGCTCCCAGCCCACTCCAGTATGCTTGCTTGGAGAATCCCATGGACAGAGGAGCCCAGCAGGCTTACAGTCTGTGGGGTCGCAAAGAGTCGGCAGGACTGAAGTGACCTAGCACGCATGCATGTATATGTATAATTGGTTCACTTTGCTGTACAACAGAAACTAACACAACATTGTTCATCAACTACACTCCAATAAAATTAAAAAAAAAAAAAAAAGGAAGAAAAGAAGTAATCGAGGAAGCAGGACTCTGAGTTACTTAAAAAAAAAAAAGTAATTTTCTCATTAACTACATCCCAATTGGACAACGGGTAATGACTCTTGGATGAAATATAAGAAATGTTTTGTCTGTGTTTGAGAGGGAAGGAAATAGGCTTTCTGGTCAATGGCCATCGGTCATGACAGGTACCAGAGAGTGAAATCCAGATACCAGAGAGTGAGAAAAACTGGCCTGGGGGCCGGCTGCCTGTGTGGACTTGGATCACTCTGGAGACCTCATTGGACCTGCCGCTTCATCTGCAAAATCATTAGCTGGTTTCCCGAGCCGTTTTGCAGCTCCAACAGCTTATGGTTCCCATTATATAGCTTTTATCCTTAACTGCCCTCTTCCCTATTCTTTATGGCAGGGCTTTCTCTGCTTTCAACACCATGGAGAAATGCCATGGCTGACTTTTTGAAGAGATGGTGAGAAATTTGCCCCCCGCCCTGATGATTCTCAACTTTCTATGGAGTGGAGAGGAAAAGGCAAACGCACCTGCTCCCTCTGAGGAATGGCTGAGATTCTGAACAACAGAGAAGACATGGGCTGATTTTTTTTTCTTTTTTAAAGAGCTTAGTTTCACTCTCTGCCAATAGTTATTAAGGGATGGTGGACTGGAGGATCAGCATTGGAATCCTGGGAGTTTTGTTAACAAAACAGGTTCTAGGATACCCAGGGGGCAACAGAGGAGGAGATGGTTGGATGGCATCACTGACTCAATGGACATGAGTTTGCACAAACTCAGGGAGATGGTGAAGGACAGAAGACTGGCGTGCTGCAAGCCATGGGGTCATAAAGAGTCGGCTTGACTTAGCAACGGAACAATACTGTCGACTGAATCAGAAACTCCACGGGTGGACCCTGAATTTGGAGCAAAATCCCCAAGTAAATCTTATGCACATTAATGTTTGAGAAATGGGTAGATGAGGACTGTCAGCCAAAAGGCCTCTCTGAGTATCCCAGATGAAATTCCAGATGTTCAAGCTGGTTTCAGAAAAGGCAGAGGAACCAGAGATCAAATTGCCAACATCTGCTGGATAATCGAAAAAGCAAGAGAGTTCCAGAAAAATATCTATTTCTGCTTTATTGACTATGCCAAAGCCTTTGACTGTCTGGATCACAATAAGTTGTGGAATATTCTGAAAGAGATGGGAACATCAGACCACCTGACCTGCCTCTTGAGGAATCTGTATGCAGGTCAGGAAGTAACAGTTAGAACTGGACATGGAACAATAGACTGGTTCCAGAAAAAGGAGTATGTCAAGGCTGTATATTGTTATCCTGCTTATTTAACTTATATGCAGAGTACATCATGAAAAACGCTGGGCTGGAGGAAGCACAAGCTGGAATCAAGATTGCCGGGAGAAATATCAATAACCTCAGATATGCAGATGACACTGCCCTTATGGCAGAAAGTGAAGAAGAACTAAAGAGCCTCTTGATGAAAGTGAAAGAAGAGAGTGAAAAAGTTGGCTTAAAGCTCAACAATCCAGGAAACAAAGATCATGGCATCTGGTCCCACCACTTCATGGCAAACAGATGGGGAAACAATGGAAAAAGTGGCAGATTTTATTTCTTTGGGGCTCCAAAATCACTGCAGATGGTAACTGCAGCCATGAAATTAAAAGACGTTTACTCCTAGGAAGGAAAGTTATGACCAACCTAGACAGCATATTAAAAAGCAGAGACATTACTTTGCCAACAAAGGTCCGTCTAGTCAAGGCTATAGTTTTTCCAGTAGTCATGTATGGATGTGAGAGTTGGACTATAAATAAAGCTGAACGCCGAAGAATTGATACTTTTGAACTGTGGTGTTGGAGAAGACTCTTGAGAGTCCCTTGGACTGCAAGGAGATCCAACCAGTCCATCCTAAAGGAGATCAGTCTTGAGTGTTCACTGGTAGGACTGATGCTGAAGCTGAAACTCTAATACTTTGGCCACCTGACGCAAAGAACTGACTTATTTGAAGAAACTCTGATGCTGAAAGATTGAAGGCAGGAGGAGAAGGGGATGACAGAGGATGAGATGGTTGGATGGCATCACTGACTCAATGGACATGAGTTTGGGTAAACTCCGGGAGTTGGTGATGGACAGGGAGGCCTGGTGTGCTGCAGTCCATGGGGTCACAAAGAGTCGGACAAGGCTGAACAACTGAACGGAACTGAACTGAGTATCCCAAGGTACAGAGGGTGTCTTGCCCAGTGATTTATCTTAGCATCCCGTTCCGTGCCTGTACATGCAGTTGCAGGTACCTTGGTAAACAATTACTGAATTAAACTGAAGAAATACTGTTGACTAAAGTCACCGTAGGTCTAAGGCATTAGAATATCCAGGGACAATGCTTGGAAGGAGCAGTTGATGAGCACCTTGACGACTCTCATTCACAATAAATTGGGAGAACCGGCTTTCTCTACTTAACTGTCCACTGTGGAAAATGAGAGCATTGTGTTATCAAAAATTATGCCAAATAGGTGAACCACAGTTTTCCATTTCAAAGCTCATTGGTGTATATTCTTTCTCTGGCTCTTTCTAAGCAGGTTGGGCTAGAATTATCCTGATATGGAAATAAGATCAGTTGGTACTTAAGCTCACACTCACCAGTATATGATGATATTTTGATCTGGTAAGCCTAGACAGTGTTTATGGGCAGAGTGTGCTCTTTCTATTACTATCAGAATAAAGAAGAGGGAAGGCCAGGGAATCCGAAATCAGGAGTTCTAATATGATTCATTGATTCAGCAAATGTTCACTGAATTTGCCAGGCACTTTGTTAGTTGTTAGAGATATACGTTGAGCCAAAAGTATACAGACTCTGCCCTCCTGAAGTGTAAATTCTAATTTGGGAGGAAACAAACAAACAAAACTGCATTCTACACAGTTGCAAACATTTTCCAAGTTTGCCTTTTTCTTTTAGTTCTATTCATAGTACATTTTTAAATACCATAAGTGTAAACATCTATATGATCGATTCTTTTACTATACTTTCTGGCTTAAGTTTCATTTTCTGAAGCATCCGCAACAATGTAAGGTGCTATAAAGCTTCTATAGGATTCCAGAATGAAGAAGTCTACATTCACAGCCTCTATTGCTTCACTTTCCATCTAATCCTCAGCCAGTGTTATTTCAGATGCCCTCTCCTCCCTTCTTGGATGAGCAGTCACTTCTTTAGTTCCTAAATCTGGAGCCTCGTTGCCAGAAGGTTTCTGGTCTGACCTTTCCGTTATCAATGCCCACTGGCCTGCTAGCTCTTGGTTTCCATTAATACCTTTGTCCGGAGATATCCCGTCATTCTGTCCTTCTATTCTCATATCAGTCTGCAGGACTGACTTCTGCCCACCTCTTAAAAGCTTGTGTTCTCCACAACTGCAAACCTGCTTCTCTTCTTACGCTTGGTATCCACCCATGCAGGTACTTTGTATAAATGGATGAGCAACTCATAAATCAATGTAGGCACTTCTATATAGTAATTAAAGAGAGTGATGTTGATTTATATGTACCTATACTGAGGGGAAAAATCATAATTACACTGTTAAATGATAACAAATTATAAATCATTATATACTATATGATATTGTCTCTATTAAAAGTAAAATGACTTTCAATAGATAGAGGCTACATACAGACATACATACACACATACAAGCATAAATACATACAGAGACACATATTATTGTAAATACATAGGCATATCACACAAACAATGTATGTAATTCTAAATATTCTAGTACGTGTCGGCATGCTTGTGTGCTGAGTCTCTCAGTCATGTCTGACTCTTTGCAACCCCATGGACTGTAGCCCACCAGGCTACTCTGTCCATGGGATTCTCCAGGCCAGAATACTAGCGTGGGCACCATTCCCTTCTCCAGGACATCTTCCAGACTCAGAGATCGAACCCAGATCTTCTGCATTGCAGGTCTTTTCTTTACCATCTGAGTTACCAGGTAAGTCCAAATATTCTTTTATCCAGGTTCAAAAAGTAAAAGAAAAAATTAAAACATATTAACTTTTAGCCAAATATTATCATTTCAAAATTCAATCAACTTCTTACAAAAATATCAATGAGTTATTTTATCTTCTTTCATTCTGTGAAGGCTCTGAAATCCCATGCATATATTATACTTACTCAGTAGCTACCATATTAGACAGCAAGATTATAGAACGTTTTCTTCATCACAGAAAATCCGATTGGACAGCACTGGTTCATAGGGCTTTGCGGGGAAGAGATTGCCCTCTCACCAAAGAAACAAATGGGAAAACTGTAAGTTTATTTCCCAAAATTGAGAAGGAGATTTACGGTTAGGACAACATGAACCCTTTGGGGTGTTTTTGTCTGAAATTTGTTTTCTTCCTTAGATACTATGTTCTCACTGTTCTAACAACCAGGAGGCTGTGACCTAAGAAAAAGGAACTCTGGATGCACATTTAATTCTTGGCCCCACCATTTATTGGCTGTGTGATTTAGAGTAGGTAATAGCCTTTCCATACTTAATTTTTTTTTTTTTTTTTTACCGGTCATATAGACATCATGAGGATTAAATAAAATAATGCAGGTACCAGAGTGTGGAGCTGGCACTCAGTAAACTCAAATTTCCTTTGGGGTCTCTCTCTAGCCATCATAAATATTTCAGATCTGGCCTGAATAAGGATAAAATGTGACTACTATCAGCTACCCTCTCAGTAACACTGAATTTCTGTATTTCTTCTGTCATTTCACTGACCAGACGGTCAACCCAGCAGCCTTGTGAAGTTTACCTTTATCCCAACTCCCTCTGTGAGCTGCAAGAGGGGCTAAAGCTGCTGAATAAAGTATGTCCGTGTATTTGGCAGAGTTTCTATTACCAAGTTCACAGTTCTAGATTGTCAACAAGAGGATGTATAGGCACTTGCCTGGTGGTCTGGTGGTTAGGAACCCACCTGCCAGTGCAGGGGACACGAGACATAAGTTTGATCTCTGGGCCAGGAAGATCCCACATGCCTTGGGACAACTAAGCCCACAGGCCACAACTACTGAGGCTGTGCCACAACCACTGAGTCCATGCGCCTAAAGCCTGTGCTCTGCAACAAAAGAAGCCCCTGCAATGAGGACCCCATGCACCACAGAGAAAGCCCACGTGCAGAGACAAAAGAGCAGACTAAGATAAGAGGACTTACAGCCTCATATCACGAGTCATATCTGGAGGAGACAGAAACTCCATCCATAAATGAGGCTGTGCATAAGTCTGAACACCCGCGTCCATGTGTGCCTCTGTGTGAATGCAGGGGTGTGTGTGAACGTCTGTCTTAAACACTGTCTGTGACTGTTCCAAGATCGGCTTGCTGGTTTGGGAAATAACCTGGCCCCCGAATAAGAAACCATGGCAGCCACGGGATTTCATGTAACGTGTTGCACTCTCTCTTGTTCTCTGCTTCCTTGTTTGAAAAATGCGAGGGCTGTATCTGACGATCCTAAAACTCTGTCCAGCATGGATAGTTCACGATCCAGTGAATCGGTGGGGAGCTGGGGCCAAGGTTCTCATTCTTGTTATCATGGGTAATCAAGAGTTGGCAAAACACTTTAGTCTTCCCTCAAAATGCTGTTCTTTTCCTGAGCTTTTATTATTAGGCTTCCTACACCCACACGAGACTTGATAAATGGAAGCAGCTAATAGACCACTTGGATGGTGCCCAGGAAGAGGGCAGAATCTCAGTAAGGCTTCATTTGCAAGTTTCACACCACTTAGAACTAACTCACCAAACTTGGAAAAAAAAAATAATAAATGGCATTGGAAGGCATGAAATATGGGTCTGGAATGCAGAGGGGGTGGGTAGGCACTTGGATAGGATGCCTTTTCTGGTCCCTCCACATCTTGAGATTCTAGGATTCTGTTGGGATGGGATTTAATAAATCAACAAAGACGTGTGAAACATACAGGTAACTGCCTTCTGGAGTGTTCAGTTATTTTCTTAAAGGCGAGCATAGAAGTAAATCCTAGTGGCGTACAGAAGATGATCCGCCTCATTGTCAGGAAAAAGATGTCCCAAAAGAATTTGAACAGAGAGAGAGGGAAGGAAGGACAGAATAAGTACAAGTGATAAAATGTTAAAAATGTGTAATTCTGGTAGAGCTGTGTGTGTGTTAGTCGCTCAGTCATGTCCGATTCTTTGCAACCCCAAGGACTGTAGCCTGCCAGGCCCCTCTGTCCATGGGATTCTCTAGGCAAGGAACCTAGCGTGTGTTGCCATTCCCTTCTCCAGGGGATCTTCCCAACCCAGGGATCAAACCTGGGTCTTCCTGAATTGCAGTCAGATTCTTCATTATCTGAGCCACCATGGAAGCTCTCTGGTAGATATATAGTCATTACAGTCACAGTCCTTTACTTTAACATAACAGAATTTTTCAGAGGGGAAAAAAAGTTAGAAAAATGTTGCAGTTTCAAAAGGAAAAAAGCAAAATTAAAAAAAAAAAATTAGAACTCACTACAGCCTTTAAACTGAGTTTCTGCAGGACAGTCTTTATTTAAAAAAAAAAAATAGTTACTTATTAGGCTGTGTCAGTTTCAGTTGTGGCATGTGGGTTCTTTTGTTGTAGGATGTAGACTTCTCTCTAGTTGGGGTCCTGTGGGTTCCGTAGTATTGGCACGCAGGCTTCGTTGCCCCAAGGCATGTGGGATTTTAGTTCCCTGACCAGGGATTGAACTCACATCCCCTGCATTGCAAGGCAGATTCTTTTTTTTTTTTTTAAAGTACAAGTGATAAAATGTTAAAAATGTGTAATTCTGGTAGAGCTGTGTGTGTGTTAGTCGCTCAGTCATGTCCGATTCTTTGCAACCCCAAGGACTGTAGCCTGCCAGGCCCCTCTGTCCATGGGATTCTCTAGGCAAGGAACCTAGCGTGTGTTGCCATTCCCTTCTCCAGGGGATCTTCCCAACCCAGGGATCAAACCTGGGTCTTCCTGAATTGCAGTCAGATTCTTCATTATCTGAGCCACCATGGAAGCTCTCTGGTAGATATATAGTCATTACAGTCACAGTCCTTTACTTTAACATAACAGAATTTTTCAGAGGGGAAAAAAAGTTAGAAAAATGTTGCAGTTTCAAAAGGAAAAAAGCAAAATTAAAAAAAAAAAATTAGAACTCACTACAGCCTTTAAACTGAGTTTCTGCAGGACAGTCTTTATTTAAAAAAAAAAAATAGTTACTTATTAGGCTGTGTCAGTTTCAGTTGTGGCATGTGGGTTCTTTTGTTGTAGGATGTAGACTTCTCTCTAGTTGGGGTCCTGTGGGTTCCGTAGTATTGGCACGCAGGCTTCGTTGCCCCAAGGCATGTGGGATTTTAGTTCCCCGACCAGGGATTGAACTCACATCCCCTGCATTGCAAGGCAGATTCTTTTTTTTTTTTTTCTGCAAGGCAGATTCTTTTTTATTTTTCTTTCTGCAAGGCAGATTCTTAACCACTCAACCACCAGGGAAGTCCCAAGATATTCTTTAAAAAAGACTTCTTTGGTCTAGTGAATTTGGAAGCTGCTCCATTCTATACCATCCTGCTGGAGATTTATAGTTCATATTAGTGGCATATTACAGGCATAAAGAAGACTTACACAAAAAAATCTGTTTAATCTTTCTCACCAAATGTATCCTACATTTGTTTTTAAAACCATGGAATTGTGTGTGTGTGTGTGTGTGTGTGTGTGTGTGTATGAATGTGTGTGTGTCTGGAGCATGTATCAACCTACCCAAGGAATTAACATTCCAGCAACACACACTAGCTCCTTCTCTGATTCATTCATTCCTCTCTGAGTGTTTGCTCTTTGCTAGATGTACAAATATAAAATAAGAAGACACATCTCCTATTCACAAGTAATACACATCTTAGAATAGAGGAAACAGAAAACAAATATGATTAAAATAGAAAGAATCATGTGTTTGAAACCACAGGGAAGTGCCGAGGTAAACATTGCAATTAAAATCTATGCCTAATAAAAGATGGGCTTCCTGGGTGGCATAGTGGGAAAGAGCCCACCTGCCAACACAGGAGATGCAGGAAATACAGGTTTGATCCCTGGGTCAGGAAGATCTCCTGGAGGAGGAAATGGCAACCGGTTCCAGTATTCTTGCCTGGAGAATTTCATGGACAGAGGAGGCTGGAGGGCTACAATTCACAGGGTTGCCAAGGGTTAGACACGACTCAGCACGCACGCCTATCCTAACTGGGTGCCTGCAAAGGGCCTGGGACTAGAAAAGAACAGACCAAAGAAAATAATTCGTTGGAAATTGTCTGAAATTGTCCAACTCTGTCCAGAAAATAAATAATTGTATCACTGCATATTTTCCCATGGATTTTTCAAAAACCTCCCCCTCCAGCTTCTACGTTCCTGAAAAAGTATGTACAGGTAAGAAAGAAGAAATTATATAGAAAATTCAGTGGAAAGACCTGAGATTCTGTCCAGCATGGGTATTCTATGATTCAGTGAATCTAGAATGCATTGAACTGCTGCTCATACGAAGAAGCAACCTACTAAAAGTGAGGTTGCTCTAGGATGCAAGTCACAAAACCTGGCCAGCAATGGCTTCATCCATAAGGATACTTGTGGTTTGCCTGGTTGGAAGTCTGGTAGGAGATGGTCCCAAGTCTGTTTGATGGCTCAGAAGTGCCAGGAGCACTCAGGCTTTTTCACATAGCTTCCACATGACACAAATACCATCGTAAATTCCATTTTTAAAGAGGAAGGAGCTCACCAAATTTCTTCAGGTAAAGGAGGGGCCAGGATTTTAAACCCAGGAAGTCAAACTGCAGACACAGATGTGGTGCACATACCCATGACACCACAGTGCCATTAAACAGCTAGGCAAAGCTAGACTGTATATTAGAAAGCAGAGACATCTCTTTGACGACAAAGATCTGTACAGTGAAAAGCTGTGGTTTTCCCAGTAGTCATGTATGGATGTCAGAGGTGGACTATAAAGAAAGCTGAGTGCCAAAGAATTGATGCTTCTGAACTGTGGTGTTGGAGAAGACTCTTGAGAGTCCCTTGGACTGCAAGGAGATCCAACCAGTTAAATCTAAAGGAAATCAACCCTGGATATTCATCGGAAGGACTGATGCTGAAGCTGAAGCTCCAATCCTTTGGCCACCTGATGTGAAGGGCCAACTCGTTGGAAAAGACCCTGATGCTGGGAAAGATGGAAGGCATCAGGAGAAGGGGGTGGTGGAGGATGAGATGGCTAGATAGCATCACTGATTCAGTGGACACAGATTTGAGCAAACTCCAGGAGATAGTGGAGGACTGAGGGGCCTGGTGTGCTGCAGTCCATGGGGTTGCAGAGAGTCAGGCATGACTTAGCAAATGAACAACAACAACAACTGTTAATACTGGGCAGCACAGCTGGACCTCCACAACCTGATGGTTCGGTCCCCTGGGCATCAGTAGCCTTCAGCCAGGAGGAGTGCCTGCATCTCAAGGCATCCACAAAGCCTACATCACTGCATACACACCTCTCAGCAGAGGACCAGACCTCTACAACTAGGAATGCGACACTCTTCTCCCAGAAACCCATAGACCTCGCCTCTTCCCTCTCGAGATTTATAATTAAGCCTCTGAAAAATTAAGAAATTAATATAAAAGTTGCTGGGTTGCCAACGCTTTTATTATACTTTAATTTACTAGAAACATTTTCACACCACCCCTGAGGAGTAAATGCAATGCAAAATTGCTTACATCGCTCTTAAAAGCTGAAGTAAGCATTTCCTTTTCATCTTCCATAATCCTATATATAATAAAAAATAAATAAAAAAGCCAGTAAGTCTGTGGACCAGAAGCAGCAAATAGATAATTCTATCACGCTGGATATTTTTCCCCCTGGCTTTTTTGGAGGAGTCCCCACCCCCACCCCCGCCCTGCTGACCTCATAATTCTCCACTTTCCTCATAATTTATTTACAGGTAAAGAAGTGATGAACTAAACTCATTGGGCAGACAACTGCATATCACTTTAATTAAGTTACTAGTGATTTCAAATGGCTCTGCAATCACCTACAGGATGAAGCAGGTGACAGGCTTAGACAATGGGCAATGTGAGAGGCAGCAGTGGAGCAGGCGGGAGCTCAGTGTGCCCTGGGGGCTAGGAAACTGCAGCGTGACTGGCTAAGAGCTTGGGTATCAGGAACCCAAGTTCAAGTCCATCCCTAGCCATGTCCCAGCAGTGTGATATTAAGCCAATTCCCCCAATACTATGAGCCTAGGTTCCTACAACTCTCAGAATGGGATGCCAGCAAGCCAATCTCTTGTGTTTATTGTGAATATCAAATGTGGCAACATAAGTGAAAAACAAATGTTTGACTCTTGGAAACTACAGTTTGGAGCTATTAACTTGGAGAGCCATTCCATGGGATGATGGACAGAGGGGCAAGGCGACCTCTGGGATATCCCAGGGCCCGTCCTGTTAATGATGCTCATTTAATGAATGAGAAGCACCCTGCTGAAGAGTAAGGACTTAAGGATGGACAATCAATGATCCAAGATCTGAGCCCTCACTCTGAAATGAGACTCAGTTCTCCTGCTAATGGTGCCCACAGAAATCAAACTACATATGTGAGAGGGATGACCGTAGGTTTCCATAAATATCAAAATGGGTCTTCCCTGGTCGTGTATTGGTACAGAATCTGCCTACTAATTCAAGAGACAGGAGTTTAATCTCTGATCCGGGAAGATCCCACGTGCCCTGGAGCAAACGAACCACAATTATTGAGCCTTTTCTCTAGAGCTCCTGCTCTGCAACCAGAGAAGACTGCAGTGAGAAACCCACGCATCACAACTAGAGAGTAGCCCCCACTCGCCACAGCTACAGAAAAGCCTGCACAGCAATGAAGGCCCAGCACAGACAAAAAGAAACAAACAAATAACTTTTTAAAAAAGATCAAAATGAGCTCATACCTGTGAGTGATATTTCTCACCTGGATAAAGCTTTTCAAATTGAAAGTGATTAAATTTGTTTCTCAAGGGTATGTGCATTCTGGCTACAGAATGGCTTCCCGTGTTCTCGAATTGGATGTCACATAAAACACAACCCGATAAGATAAACATGGACATCTCTCTGCATCATTAATTTGGTTCAATTAATGGGCGAGGGAGTCCCATCATGTTATACCAACCAACACAGCTCTATGATGGGAAACAGTGAAAATTTTTACATGGATCTGTAAGGTAAAGCACAAGCCTTCAAAAAATGATATGATGCACCATTCAGGGCTATATATGTATATGCTCTTCTGCCATTAAAGGGTTGACTTGGGACTTCCTTGGTGGTCTAATAGCTAAGACTCTACTCCCAATGCAGAGGGCCCAATTCCCTGGCGAGGGAATTTAGATCCCACATGCCCCAACTAAGAGTTCACATGCCACAACTAAGACCCAGCACAGCCAAATAAGTAAATAAATAGTCCTTTTTTTAATTAAAGGGTTAACTTAAGTGGAAAGACACCAAATACCATCACTGTTGAACTTTTCCTCCCCTTGCAGGAATCTGCCCCTCTTTAATTCCATGGTCCTCTCCAAATTCTCTACAGGAGAGTTGGAACCTTGATTTTTCTTCCTGGAGAAACATCAACATCTCTTGATAATTGGAATTTGTCAGCAAAAACTTGCCACCTCAAATTTATTAAAGCTGTTTAAAAACTCTGTTCTGATCCCTATATCAGATGTCAGCTTGGAAAAGACTCTTCAGGTAGCCAATGGGCCAAGGAATGCAAGCAAAGATGGAGGATTTTGAAAGTGAGAAGGCAACTTGGTGCTTTTCCTAATAGACGTTTCTCTGTTGGAAAATGGCAAAAGAGGTTTTGGAGGAAAAGAAAAGGAAAGACAAGGCAAATTGTTACATGATCATAGGTTCTTATGCCTGGATTTCCAGGTAAAAGAATTCAATGCAGGATACTTGGGTTCGATCCCTGGGTCTGGAATATCCCCTAGAGAAGGATATGGCAACCTACTCCATTATTCTGGCCTGAGAAATCCCATAGACAGAGGAACCTGGTGGACTACAGTCCATGGGGTCACAAAGGGTGAGACGTGACTGCGTACATACGAATAGAATAGGTCTGTGTGACCCCAAATCAAATAAGCAATATATATGGAAAAGCTAAGGCCCCATATCACACACACACACACACACACACACACACTCTTATATATGAAATAAATTTTTGTAGTAACTCTTTAGTTTGTTTCAGTTGGAAATGTTTTTGGTGGCAAATAATAGAAATTCAAACGGCAGAGGTATAAACGAATACGGGATTAATTTTCTCACAAGATGTGAGTTCAGAGATGGCCTATCCCATCTCTGATTCAGCTGCTCTGTGTCACACCAGTGTCCCATGTGATTGTCAATCAGAGGCTAGAGCCCCCATGTATGTTCTGTTAGTCCCCCAGTCGTGTCAGACTCTGCAACCCCATGGACTGTAGCCCGCCAGGCTGCTCTGTCCATGGGATCCTCCAGGCAAGAATACCGGAGTGGAGAGCCATTCCCTTCTCCAGGGAATCTTCCCGACCGAGGGATCGAACCCAGGTCTCCTGCCTTGTAGGCAGGTCGTATACCATCTGAGCCACCAGGGAAGCCCACAGCCCCACCATGGACACCATAAAAGATGAAGGAAAAGGGCAGGAGAGGGAAAGAGGGCCACCTGCAGGCTCCCCCTCCCACAAGGAAAACAAGAGCTGCCCCGGGCACCCACAGCAAACCTCTAGTGACATCTCTCTGACCAGACATGCCACATGGCCACCCCTAGCTGCACAAGAGGCTGAGAAAGCAAAGCTGGCTTTTTCTTTTTTTCTGACAAGCCTGAGAAAACGGTGAAATAACAAGATAATCCTGCATTTCTAGAAAATGTCCAGCCACTGTTATGATAAGTGATTAGAGCCCTCAACACTTAACCGACACGATCCGTGCCTTCAAAGTTTATTTACTTATGTTCTGTTGAGACCTAAGTTATTTCTACAGCCCCCTGAAGTGGTGAGTTCCTCAAAGTGTCATCTAAATGGTCACATCCCTTTCTAGCAAGCCACAGTCCCACTGTCTCCTCTTTCATAAAAAGCATCGCTGTGTCCACTTGAAGGTATTGATTTTAATTAATCACAACATATAGCCCCCTCAGTCAATAGAGAGGTAGGTACAGGGGGCTGAAAAGAAGCTGTAAATCACTGTTATTTCTTCTCTTCAGAGAACTTTCTTTCAACTGGAATTCAGTGGTTCTACTGTGCTCAGATTCAAGCAATGTGTTCATAATTACCCTAATAGCTGCTCTTGACTGAATGCTGTTATACCCCGCTGCGTAATCACAGAATCCTGCGTTGTTTTTAATATTCTACTGGATTTTTCTGTTATTCACACTTTAAAGAGGGGCAGACTGAGACTTGAAAAATGTAAAGAACCATGTCCCCAATACTGTTGATCTGAGAGCCTTGGTTTGAATTCATCCCTGCCTTTTGAAACAATTGTATTTGTCTGCATAGTCATTGTATGGCCCATGTAGGTACTGTTTTACATAGATGATCTCTGATGTTCATCATGACCTTTATATGATTTCCTTTTCTCAGAAGTTACACCTGAAAGTCAGAGAAAGTAAATGATTTGCCTGAGATCACTTAGGGGTTGGGGGTGGGGGGGCGGCGATGACTGAGCTGGAATTCCCACGAAGATGCATCCGGTCCCCAGGAGTCTAACTTCCAGTGCAGCCCACAGCTTCCTGTAGCATTACCAGGGTGTAACCCAACAAATTTGGGAAACTCAGCAGTGGCCACAGGACTGGAAAAGGTCAGTTTTCATTCCAATTCCAAAGAAAGGCAATGCAAAAGAATGCTCAAACTACCACACAATTGCACTCATCTCACATGCTAGTAAAGTAATGCTCAAAATTCTCCAAGCCAGGCTTCAGCAATACGTGAACCGTGAACTCCCTGATGTCCAAGCTGGTTTTAGAAAAGGCAGAGGAACCAGAGATCAAATTGCCAACATCCGCTGGATCATTGAAAAGGCAAGAGAGTTCCAGAAAAACATCTATTTCTGCTTTATTGACTATGCCAAAGCCTTTGACTGTGTGGATCACAAGAAACTGTGGAAAATTCTGAGAGATGGGAATACCAGACCACCTAACCTGCATCACATGCTAGTAAAGTAATGCTCAAAATCCTCCAAGCCAGGCTTCAGCAACACGTGAACTGTGAACTCCCTGATGTTCAAGCTGGGTTTAGAAGAGGCAGAGGAACCAGAGATCAAATTGCCAACATCCGCTGGATCATGGAAAAAGCAAGAGAGCGCCAGAAAAACATCTATTTCTGCTTTATTGACTATGCCAAAGCCTTTGACTGTGTGGATCACAACAAACTGTGGAAATTTCTGAAAGAGATGGGAATACCAGACCACCTGACCTGCCTCTTGAGAAATCTGTATGCAGGTCAGGAAGCGACAGTTAGAACTAGACATGGAACAACAGACTGGCTCCAAATAGGAAAAGGAGTACGTCAAGGCTGTATATTGTCACCCTGCTTATTTAACTTATATGCAGAGCACATCATGAAAAACACTGGACTGGAAGAAACACAAGCTGGAATCAAGATTGCCGGGAGAAATATCAATAACCTCAGATATACAGATGACACCACCCTTATGGCAGAAAGTGAAGAGGAACTAAAAAGCCTCTTGATGAAAGTGAAAGAGGAGAGCGAAAAAGTTGGCTTAAAGCTCTACATTCAGAAAATGAAGATCATGGCATCTGGTCTCATCACTTCACGGGAAATAGATGGGGAAACAGTGGAAACAGTGTCAGACTTTATTTTTGGGGGCTCTAAAATCACTGCAGATGGTGATTGCAGCCATGAAATTAAAAGAGGCTTACTCCTTGGAAGAAAAGTTATGACCAACCTAGATAGCATATTAAAAAGCAGAGACATTACTTTGCCAACTAAGGTCTATCTAGTCAAAGCTATGATTTTTCCAGTGGTCATGTATGGATGTGAGAGTTGGACTGTGAAGAAGGCTGAGTGCCGAGGAATTGATGCTTTTGAACTGTGGTGTTCAAAATTGAGAATCCCTTGGACTGCAAGGAGATCCAACCAGTCCATTCTGAAGGAGATCAGCCCTGGGATTTCTTTGGAGGGAACGATGCTGAAGCTGAAACTCCAGTACTTTGGAGAGTTGACTCATTGGAAAAGACTCTGATGCTGGGAGGGATAGGGGGCAGGAGGAGAAGGGGACGACCGAGGATGAGATGGCTGGATGGCATCACTGACTCGATGGACATGAGTCTGAGTGACCTCCGGGAGATGGTGATGGACAGGGAGGCCTGGCGTGCTGCGATTCATGGGGTCGCAAAGAGTCGGACACGACTGAGTGACTGAACTGAACTGAACTGAACTGATACTCCAAGTCCTACTCTGGGTTGTAGGTTAGTTACTTTTGCTTTTTGGTGTATTATTATCTTTATCTGTAAAGTAAGGATAATAAGAAAATTACCTGCAGTAATAAAAATTGCCTCTCCCAATGCTTAGAACACAGTAAGTGCTCAATAAATACATGTTCTGTTCTTTTCTTTCTCTGTCCTATTGTCAGAAGGCTCCACTTTTCCCATAAAATTAAGTCCCGTGTTGGAGAAGACTCTTGAGAGTCCCTTGGACTGCAAGGAGATCCAACCAGTCCATTCTAAAGGAGATCAGCCCTGGGTGTTCTTTGGAAAAAATGATGCTAAAGCTGAAACTCCAGTACTTTGGCCACCTCATGTGAAGAGTTGACTCATTGGAAAAACTCTGATGCTGGGAGGGATTGGGGACAGGAGGAGAAGGGGAAGACACAATGAGATGGCTGGATGACATCACTGACTCGATGGATGTGAGTCTGAATGAACTCCGGGAGACGGTGATGGACAGGGAGGCCTGGCATGCTGCAATTCATGGGGTCGCAAAGAGTCAGACACGACTGAGCGACTGAACTGAACTGAAACTGATGGGACCAGGTGCCATGATTTTACTTTTTTGAATGTGCAGTTTCAAGGCAGCTTGAAACTGAACTGACCTGAACTGAAAGTAACATTTTTTTTTTTCTTTCCTGGCAACTGCAGACAGTAATCTCTATCTTTTTCCTTCTTGACTATTTTTCACATTCCACTCAGTTCAGAGTGTACTTTACTTGTTCATATCATACACTAACTTTTTAAGCTATTTCATATGTAAAATATCATGAATTCCTAGATAAAGGGATAGAGATAGGTAAAAATATAGACATAAGAGAGAAATTGATAGAGATAAGTCTAGCCATGTTTATGTTCAGATAAAGATATGGATATGTTTTTTAAAAACATATGATTTTTATATATCAATTTTACATATATATAATTTTATCTTAGGTGCAGCAGAAGTAAAGTCTTTTAAGTCAGTCGGATAAACCCTCAAGCCCTCTTTCAGGATTTTTCTAAATATATAATTGTAAAAATGTGGCTTAAATTATCTAAGCGTCCCTTTCCTTTGCCTGTGAAATGACTTCTTCACTGCAGAGTTGTTATATTTAGGAAGGACAATGCTGGTAAAGTCCTGGCACATAATAGGTTCCCAGGAGTTATTGTTATTTTTGCTATTTTTGTGTTCAGAAGTCTTACATTTTCTGCAGTGCCACATGTTTTTTATAGCAACAATAAATAAATGGCTGCTGAGCTGAATTCTGGTATGATTCAATCTTGTTAATAGTAATGAGTAAATTGGCAGGGTTGATGTTTTCAAATTTTAAAAGATGCCATCTTTTGACTGAGTCTTATAACATCTGTGGTAAGGCAGCAAAAAATTACTCCAATGGATAAGATTTTTTTTTTACTCACACATCAAATGAAATAGATATATGAGATTATATTGCTGAAGCAGTCCATTTGCAAGCACATGTGGAGTTTTTCACTATGATGCCCCACATATAAATCAGTAATAAAGGAAGAGGCACATCTACAAATAAAGTCTAGCTTCTGGTACATAGGTCTTCATTTTATGCTTTCTCTCCTCTCTCTCTCTCCCTCTCCTTCTCTCTTCATATATATCTCTGTTAAATATGTACATATGTATAATGTTTTTATTATTGCTTTTTGAATAAGCAAACTTACCTTGAAATATTTTGCTATTGACTCTTCTATAGTTTTTCAATTTTTCTAAAAGCCAGGTAGAGCAGTCTAACAAAAATGGACAATTTTTTGTCATTATATCTTTTGCTTTCCTTTTCACCTACAATATTTTTGGTAAAA
Organism: Cephalophus harveyi; assembly: GCA_006410635.1. Classification (NCBI taxonomy): domain Eukaryota; kingdom Metazoa; phylum Chordata; class Mammalia; order Artiodactyla; family Bovidae; genus Cephalophus; species Cephalophus harveyi. Next base: position 267,106 of record SJYT01017757.1, read on the forward strand.
TAAATATAGGAATATATCTAGTATATGTTACTGAAGCTGACTATGAAGGAATTTCCAGGGCAGAAAAACAAAACAGATATTATCGACTTGATAGTTAGAGAGAGACTAGAAGGAGCAAAAGCTGCACTAGATCTAGAAGAATTACCTCTAAATTGAATCCTGAAAGTAAGTCAATTTCTTAGCCTTTTCACATGTTGGCAAGTTAATGGAAACAAATAGGTTTATTTATTTATTTGAGTGATATTCAACTTAATAACATTTCAGCAGTGAAAAGAGAAAACTAAGAAAAATCCAGCATGATTTAAAGGAAATAGTTAAATTTTTGAAAAAGTGGGTTTTTCCCTCTTCAGGAAAATGTTTACATTCTCAATATTGATGAATTGTTTTCACATGTACCTCATTTGATTCCTATTTCATAGTATCTTGGATCAATATGTCTTACCTAGAGTTAGAAACTGGGAGTGCATAGTTGTCATTTTTTAATTAAATAGTTGTGTTTTTTTCTTTAATGCACCTAAAAAAGCAACTACATGCAATGCAAAAATAAATAAATAAATTCAAATTTTGTATAATGTCTATATCCCAGAATGTACAATGTTTAGCTCTCTGACTCTGGGAAAGATATTTGACCTCCCTAAGTCTTAATTTTCTCATTAATAAAAGGAATGATAATAATACCCTTCTTGCTGATTATTGTAAGATTTAAAATATGAATTTCACAGAAAACCCCTGATAAATAGTCTTGTAAGAATGGACCAGAACTTGTTCTTCTGCAAGTGCATGCACATGAGTATTTTCAAAATGTTCATTTCTAAGAGTTTTTGAAAGTTTTTAAGACTTTCCCAATAAAAGCCATGAGAAAGGGACTCATAATAGGTTTGCTTTTGAATAAAAAGTTCCATTTGAGCCATAAAAATTCTGAAGAAGCACAGACATATATAGGAAGAAATAATGACTCTAAAAATGATTTGCTATGTCCAGGTGCTTCATATATATTTTGTCTTAAATGTTAGACACCTATCAGGGGATTGTTGTTTCAAAAAATTTTTTTTCTTAAAACCTTTACTCTAACATGGATTATAAAGTGTGTCCAATGCACTCCAGCTTGTTCCTCAGTCACTAAGCCATGTCTAACTCTTTGCAGCTCCATGGACTGCAGCACGCCAGGTTCCTGCGTCCTCCACTTAACAGAGTTTGCTTAGATTCATGTCCATTGAGTCAGCGATGCTATCTAATCATATCATCCTCTGCCATCTCCTTCTTCTTTTGCCTTCAATCTTTCCCAAATCAGGGTCTTTTCCAATGAGTTGACTCTTTGCATCAAATGGCCAAAGTTATGGAGCTTCAGCATCAGTCCTTCCAAAGAATATTCAGGGCTGATCCGTCTTAGGATTGACTGGTTTGATCTTTTTGAAATCCAAGGGAATCTCAAGAGTCTTCTCCAGGACTACAATTCAAAGGCATCAATTTTTCAGCACTCAGCCTTCTTTAGGGTCCAAATCTCACATCAGTACATAACTACTGGAAAAACCATTAACTTTGACCCCAAACTCCAAAACCTAGAACTGACACTTGACCACCATGCTGCCAGTGTCTACTTGGGTAGTATAAGTAACTCCAAAGAAATACTTCAGGCTGGCACAGAAAAAAGATAAAGGGAAAAAAAAAAAAAAAAACACGGAGGATAGCTCTTCTTATATACACCCCTACAGAAAACACTAATTTATACCTATTTCAAGAGTTTTTCTATTTATCACACAACTAATTATAAGTTCATTCCAGCACATACCTCTTCAAAGTTTTCCGCCAACAATGCCCTATGTGGCCTCAGAACCAAAAAAGATATCAGATACCAATAAATAGTTAATAATGAAAACTGGAGAAGTGGTATAAATTTTCAAATCCAATCTTTAACATGAAACTATTCCTTAAAGCTTTAAATTTCCTACTGCAGAGAGATGAAATGCTATAAATTAAAATATTAAAAAGTAAAACATATACTTAAAGTGTGGTTGAGTTCAAAGGCTACTTCAAACTCAATAGCCTGTGAAATAAATATGGATATAATGATTTAATATGAATTAGCATACCCATTGTCAGCAAAATAAAATAAATTTTATTTTTAGTAGATAAAAATTGACAAATTTTTCTTTATAGAATTAAAGGCAGAAGAAACTTGAAAAGAAATAACTATAAGCTGTGGGCACTTTGTTACAGGATAAAGTGATATTTCTGCTAGAGAAGTAAAAACTTTTATTTTGAACAGCTCTAAATTCACATATCATGGATATTTAAGTGACATCCAGATAATATTTAAGTCTGTCTAGCTGAGCGTGCAAATCAGTAAATTGTGTACATAATGGACAATTAGGTGAGAACAATTGGAGTCTGTGGTTGCAATCTAGATTTACATGCTGAATCATCTTGTATGTCATTGAGAAGAGTTTATACACACATAAATTGTAAAGCTTTCATGTATTTTTACACCTTTGGTTTATGTTTCTGGTACAGATAAAGAATCCCCTTGTATAGATTTCCTTTGAAGTTAATTTTATTTTCTATATTATTATATATGTCATGTAAAACCCTTAGGCTATTGGACTGTAGGTTTATTGTTTGTCCATTTCTTCAGTTATATCTATATGCCCTGCATCAAATCTGGGAGCACTGCAGAGTAAAACAGATAAGGTTTTTGCCTTTTGAACATGCTGTCTTGTTTTTCCAATAATATATTATACATTTCAAACATCTAGAACACAAATTTTAAATTAAAAAAAAAAAAAAAAAAAGTGGCTTCCCTGGTGGCTCAGTGGATAGGAATCCACCAGCCAGTGTAGGGCACACGGGTTAGATCCCCAGTCTGGGAAGATTCCACAAGCCACAGAGCAACTAAATTCATGCACCACCACTACTGAGCCTGTGCTCTAGAGCCTGTGAGCTGCAACTACTGAAGCCCATGCTCTAGAGCTCATGCTCTGAAACAAGAGAAACCACGGAAAGGAGAAGCCCACACACCACACCGAAGAGTAATCCCCACTCACTGGAACTAGAGAAAGTCTGTGCACAGCAATGAATACCCAGTGCAACCAAATGTAAATAAATTAATTTAAAAAAAGAAATGAGGTAAAGAATAATATGATACATACTTTTATACTTTAACTCTCACTTCAACATTCTTCCTTAAATTCACACTTTGTACATCCATTTTCACTTGGGAGGTAGCCCATAATGATCATTCAACATCAAGTTCATAGAAGAGGAAACTGAGGTTCCATAAGGCTATGTGCTTTTCAAAAGCCACTGGGTTTTCACAGATTAGGTTCTCTGTTTATTCATACAAAAGACCAGATCTTTCAAGGATTTCAGCTCAGCCCTTCACAAGCTTTGACCTGATTTCCTCTTCTCTTGACTGGGCATTTCTATTTGGATGCCTCCTTCTTCATATACCCATTTCCCTTCCTAACTTCCCCACATCATCCTTGAGTCAATTACTCAGAAATGACTCTTCCCTTTGATACTCTCATCTGATCATTAACAAGCCCTTTCCATCAATTCTTCATTTCATTTTTTTCCCCTTTTTGCCTCATTACTTCCCACCCACCATATCTGACCCTTTGGACATCACAGTGGATTTACTGCAAATGTAACCCATTAGTCCTATTACCACAATTTCTCACTTCTGAAATCCACAACACACTGTACCAGATGATTCACTGAAAACTCTGCCTTGATTACATATTTGAATCTGTTCACTGCTTCATATATAAAAGATAACTATAACAAATAACAAACATCAGGGGCTAATACGGAACCAGATGCTGAGTTAAGTGTGTTACATTAGCTACCTAAATATGAGCTTTAATCAGAAGGAGATATATTCTGGTTAATTTTATTTTTGTAAAGGGAGAGATTGAAGTTTGGAGACATTGATTAATTTACCCACAGTCATATCATTAGTGGATCTAGTATTGACACACAAGAAATCTGATTCTAGAGCTCAAGCTATTAACTGCTACAATAAACATATGCAGGGATATTTCCTGTGAACCTCAGGTGACAGGAAAAAAAAGTCATTTGAAAGTGACAAGGTAAGAGTTGGGGACAACATGAAAAGTCATCTTCAATCCTCCAGAGTTTATATTTCCAAGAGAAGTAACTCAGAGAGTCATCAGATACCTTCTTTAAATATTTTCTGCCTTTTGCTTTTGTATTCCTTTTTATTTAAATAGGCAATGGCTTCTAATACCTGGAATAGTAGAAGCAGGGTAATGGGTTTCCAAAGGAATAGCAGTCTGGCTGGTGAAAAATTTATAAATAATAATATTTCTAAATAAATGGAACCATCATAGCACCAAAGAAAAATAAGCCACTTTGTTTTCTCTTCTGCAAAGAGACATTCAAATAGAATTAAACAGACTTTCAATGGCTTTCCTTCTTGAATTTTTTGGTACACTACATTTAGTTATCAATCAAAGAAGGGACACAAATACTTTTAATTATGGACAGAAGAATAGATGCAAAAATTGCATTTGAAATTTTTTTTGGAGATGTAATCTGTGTCAAAGCTTCTTTTAATTTCATGGTTACAGTCACTGTCTACAGTGATTTTAGAGCTCAAGAAAATAAAGTCTGTTACTGTTTCCACTTTTCCCCCACCTATTTGCTGTGAAGTGATGGGACCAGATGAAATGATTTTTGTTTTTTTAATAGTAAGTTTTAAGCCAGCTTTTTCTCTCTCCTCTTTCACTTTCATCAAGAGGCTCTTTAGTTCCTCTTCGATCTCTGCCATTAAGGTGGTACCAGTTGCATATCTGAGGTTGTGGGATAAATGTATTACTCTAACATGTAATTTTTAGGTTGTAGTAATTCATCAAATCAATTTGCCATCAGTTGTAAAATGTACCACTAGGAAACCAAACAGAATTCTGGCAATCAAACTGGGACACAATGCTTACTTACTATTTTATACTTAAAATAATCTTTATAAATAAATTGTATACTTAACTTGCAGGTTCATTTTTATCTTGCCTTATTCTTGTTCATATGATAAAAGGAAAATATAAGCAAAATATATTTTAATAGTAGCTTAAAAACTGTTGCACGTGTATAATTCAACTTTCCTGAACTACATATCATTTCAGAGTCAGCTTCTCTGGTGGTACAGCTGGCAAAGAATCTGCCTGTAATGCAGGAGACCCAAGTTCATTCCCTGGGTCAGCAAGATCCCTTGGAGAAGGAAATGGTAAACTACTGTAGCATCTTGTCTGATGAATCCCTTGGACAGAGGAGCCTGGCAGGCTACAGTCCATGGGGTTGCAAAGAGTGGGACTGAGCGGCTAACAGTATCACTGGTGATGCAGCCCTTCTGCAAATTGTCCTCGTTCGTTTCTTTCCAGCTGCTGACACACGCTCTGCTCTCTTATTCCCTTCTCAAATAGTCCTGATGGTTTTTGACTGATATGTCAAAAAGTTACCATTGTCCAGCCTTGCTAGAGAGAATAAAAATTAAGCTCACTCCTGCACACACAATGACACTTTCCCTACAACTGCTACCTGGCCAATACCAATCATAAATCTCCATTGAGAATAACACACATCCTAATTTCAGCTATGGTAAAATATGAAAGCAAATGTGCCTTCAAGCCAATCAAATGCAACAATTTGATTATTACTAGGTTTCATTCCATTATAAAATAAGTTAAGCCTCCTTATGCAACCACCTATCAGCATATGATGTATTATTATGCAAGCAGAGGAAGCTTTCTCTGGTTATTTCTAACTGACATTCATGGTGAAAGTGGACAGGTATCTGTATTATTATTTCCCAGGCTGTGCCACAGGAGATGTAGTTACACATACACCAGCTTCCATTTAATTAGATCAAAAAGTTGATTTTTAATTTTCTGGAAAATTTAGATTTTTCAAACATTTAATGTCTCTCTTTCCTAACTCAAAATCTTCTTTTATGGGCTCATATTGCATTTTCTGAGAGAGTAAACTTAGATTTGACACAGGCTCAAAAAAAAAAAAAAAAATCCCCCCACAATGCTAAGGATAATTCTGCTAGCTTCTTAGGAAAAGCATAGTATCACTGTTCATTGTGTGGCCCATGAAGCTGCAGCAGCAAAATCACCTGGGATCTTGTTAGAAATGTAGACCCCAACTCACCCCAGACCTAAAGAACAAGAATCTTCATTTCACCAGGATCCCCAGGGAGACATAGCACATTAAAGTTGAGAAACACTGGCCTAAAAGATGGGCTGCTCAGTTAACTCTGAGTACACATTCCCCAGAAACTTGGGTTGCTGTAACCATTTTATAGCCACAACTGACATAAGTAGCTATTAGGCTCCCAGGGAATTTCCAGTCTGAGTGCTAGTTCCTAGCAGAGTTTCGATCTTCAGAGGTGAATAAGGAAAGAAAAGGAAAGAGTAGGTGGTGAAGGCACAAATATATACCAAGGTGACTGACACATTAGGGAGTGGCAAAAAGGGGAAGCTGAGAGCTGGAGGAAAAAGTCTCTTAGCACAGTCATCCATTCTACTTCACCAATATTATCTAAGACTTTCTATATTCCTCACATTAAATCTTTCTACTTATCTAAAACTCACTCATCTTCTCATACTTTCTCCACTCTCCTTATGAAGTCTGGTGTGACTGCCTAAACCAAGAATTCTTTAGCAGGAGACAGGAGTTCAGAGATAATTTTCAGAGAGCCTGTAAATCTAAGATGATATGTTCTTAAAAATAGGGTATGGGCAAATGTTCATTTTCACTGGGAAAAAATGCCATTTTTTAAATCAGAATTTTTAAAAGGAATCAAAAGGAATTAATCAAATCAATCAACAACTAAGAACCACTACCACACTAAATAATTTCTGCTGCTGCTGCTGCTGCTGCTTAGTCAATCAGTAGCGTCTGACTGTTTGCCATCCCCGTGCATTGTAGCCTGCCAGGCTCCTGTGTTCATGGGATGCTCCAGGGAAGAATACTGGAATGGATTGCCATTTCCTTCTCCAGGGAAATAATTCCTATCCACCATCTATTTTAGTCATTGATATACCAACCTTTGGGCTTCCCTGCTGGCTCAGATGGTAAAGAATCCTCCTGCAGTGTGGGAGACCTGGTTTCGATCCCTGGATTGGGAAGATCCCAGAAGAAGTCAATGGCAACCCACTCCAGTATTTTTGCCTAGGAAATCCCAGGACAGAGTCCATGGAGTTGCAAAGAGTTGGACACAACCGATCAAATAAGCCCATACCAATTTTTTAGTGGCAAAAATCATCCTAATCCATTTGAGAATGGGCTCATTATGAGGCAACTAATACCCTGGAGCCAGTTTTATACTGTTGTGCACCTTTTTTTTTTTTTTTTCCAAAAAGGCAAAAAGAAAAAAACAGAGACAGGAAAGTTTCCATCTTAGTTAAATATTGGAGGACCTCAATTAACTGATCATGGTGGCATCTCTTCCCATTTTGCTGTCCTCCTCTCCTTCATTCTCTGCATTTGTCATCTCTCATTCTTAACAGATCATTGTTGCTATTCATCCCTCAGGGTCAGCTCCCCTGTGATCTTCCTGAAGTGTGTCATCATTGTGAAAAGCTATATTGTTCTACAGTCTGTTCTTCCTGCTTTGTCTCTGTCTACTTCAAAATCTCATTCAAGAAACAGCAAAGAAAGGTCAGGACTGGCCTTGGCTGGCTATCATAATGTGCACCATCCCTCACCCTTAGCCCAGGGTCCCACAAAAGGGGTGGTATCCTTTAATGCTTTTGAAATCATCAAGAGAAATCAAAGCAGCCATTTCCAATCCTGTCTTTATAACCAGAAGCCCATTGATCAGTGTAGGTAAAGGGACAGCACATCAAGGGAGAATAGCATTTAGAAAGTATGATTTGATCCATACAGCCGAGTGATCATGGCAAGCTCAAATCCCATGAGCCAGAGAATAAATCTATAGTACTGTCAGCTCTGAAATATCTCATTTATCAAGCACAGGTAAGAAATCACCTCTAGTTGCCATTAATTATCAAACACGTTTGAGTTAAGTAACTGCTTCACCCATGCAGTGATCCATGTACAGAGTTGTACAATTGAGAGAGCAGTGTAGCCATGGAAATCCAGCACCATCAGATATCTAACACCAGTGACTGAACTCTAGTTTTTCTAATTCATGGCTCAGAAATTGAGTCCCAAACATTTTGCTCCCCTGGGACTCATTCTAAAAAATGAAACAGTTACATATCCATTAGAATGGCCAAATTCCAGAATACTGACAACAACAAATACTGATGAGGATGTGAAAGAATAGAAACTCATGTATTGCTGGCGAGAATGCAAAATGCTACAGCAATTTTAGAAGACAGTTTAGCAATCTCTTACAAAACTGAACATACCCTTAGAATCCAACAGTCACGCTCCTTGGTTTTTATCCAAAAAGGTGAAAAACATGTCCACACAAAAATGCACATGTCTATTTATAGTAGCTTTGATTATAATTGCCAAAACTTGGAAGCAACAAAGATGCCCTTCAGTAGATAAAGGGATAAACTGTGGTCTAACCACAGTGGAATATTACTTAGTGCTAAAAAGAAATGAGCTCTTAAGCCATAAAAAGATATACAGGAAACTGAAATGCATATTACTAAGTAAAAGAAGGCAATCTGAAAAGGAAACATACCATATGACTCAAACGATACTACCTTCAGGAAAAGGCAAAACCATGAAGACAATAAAAAATTCAGTGGTTTCCAGAGGAAATGGGAGAGCGATGAAGATATAGAATATAGACAAATTTTAGAAAGTGAAAATAATCTGTATGATGTTATAATGATGAATATGTGCTGTTATACATTTGCCCAAACCCATAGAAAGTACAAAGCCAAGAGTGGGTCCTAAGGTAAATTGTGAACTTTGGGTGATGATAATGTGTCAGTGTGGGTTCATCCTTAGTAAAAAACATCTGGTGAGTGATATTGATCCTGGGGAAGACGGTGCATGTGTGGAGGAAGAGGAAATCTTCCTTCTATGTGGGAAATCTCTGCACTTTCATTTCTCTTGTAAACATAAAACTGCTCTTAAAAATAAAGGCTTGAAAAAACCTGCAAGTTGGATGAACTGATCTCAAAACAACAGGTTGGGGTAGAGGGTTAAATCTTAAACTCTGGAATCAGAGAGACTTGGGTTCAAATTGAAACTCTGACATTCACCCTGTCTGGACCTTGATCAAATTACCCAACTACTACAAGCCTCTATTTCTTTATCTGCAAAATGGAGCTGATTATTTTGACCTTAGGAGGTATATAAAATGTGTAATATAATTCAATGATGTGGTCAGAATTACAAGGGTATTTTTTTAGTTTCTAATTATTGAAAAATATTTTTATTAATACTGACTCTAAGAACTGCTTTATTTGTGTTATTGTAGATATCAACTGATATCAAAATACTTCAAAAACTATACATATTTATTGGCATGAAGAAATATTATTCATGTCATTTTATCCCTCCTACTTTTAGAGGAACTAAATAAAAGCAACCCCTAAGATAAGGCTTTCATTCTAAATCTCAAACTGAGTGATATAAATTCAAAATTAAGAAAAAAACACTGAGCTCCGAACATGTAGTGTATGGTGTACACCAGATACTGTCTCTTATACACATCTAAAGCAACCCCTAAGATAAGGCTTTCATTCTAAATCTCAAACTGAGTGATATAAATTCAAAATTAAGAAAAAAACACTGAGCTCCGGCAAAATTTGATTATATAGAGGAGATTTAAGATAATATGTCTCTAAAAACTAATTTCTAAAAATAAGTACAAATATCAAAAGCAGCCATTGAAAAATAAGAATAGTTAAATTACATCGACCCAAAACAATATTAACTGAAATGGAGCTTGTTTTCTATTTTCAGTAGCATTAAGATGAATCAGTTTATTTTTATTAGCCATATATATTAATCAGAGCTGATAAATCACAGGTAAAACAGTGTCAAGTCAAATGGACTTTATCTCAACTCTAGAAAACTTGAAATGATTAATAATGAGAGAAAATGGAGCTGAAGAAATGTCATCTCATCATTTTTATCACCTTTTTCCTAATAATTGAACTTTTTGCTCCCATACTTCTTATATTTATCACTCACTGTTTTTAAGTACACACATTTAAAAAATGTTGGACTGTTTAGAAAACAGCAAAGCAAACCAAACACTGGTATGAAGTTACCTGTTTCAATAAATCCCCATGCTATTTGATTTGGAAAGGCATTATAACCACTTAAATTATCTCTTCCATGATTGAAATTTTAAAAAACAATTTATTAAAATAGAAATTTTAAAGACAATTAAAAACAATTTGTTTCATGCAGTTTTATACTCCTGAAAGTCCTGTTGATAAGGCATGAGAAAAGGAGAACTGGTAAAAGTAAGTTGTATTTAAGTACTTTTTTAAACCACTAAGGTACCACTTCACAAAAATGATGTTGACCTGTCAGTTATACCTCCTTTTCTCTCTGAGTATGCCTTCATTTTTGCAGGGGAGATGTACATACTGGCATGTATTGAAATAGTCTGAATCAAATTATCATCTAGTTGAAATGGGGATGTAGCAAGGGGATGTCTCCATGACTCAAAATTCCACCGAGAGGAACCATAGTGTCAAATTTGTGATATGGTGTCAAGATGAAATATGCTTTGAATTTTATTAATAGTAGGGAGCATATTTCAGTGCTCGTTCAAGTGTCATGCTAGAACCAAGTGAATATTGCCAATATAAGTGGATGGAGATCAACACTTTTTTGACACTCCTGCTACCAAATGCCTATAAAATGTTTATACCTATAATTGTGTCAAATTATGCTAATTGAGTACTGAAAAGACAGTTGAAGTACTCAAAAAGTGTATTTCTCAGAATCTCATGGGGCTCTTCAAATTAGGCACTTGAGAGACCTTCCAAGTACCGTCAAAGTACAATGTCTTAAAGTGTCATCTTGGTGCTAATTTAATTTTAAGAAGTAAGTATCAAGAAAGCAAATTCATCTAAATTCTGGATCATAAAATTATTAAAGATTTTACCATCAGTAGATTTTTTTTTAAACTCAGTTGTACTAGTATCAGTTAGAAATATTTATTTTATAGAAAGTTTGTGTTTATTATAAAAGATACTACAAGGCCAGTTCAGGGTCTTTAACAACCTCAGCCACCAATAGATGCTAACAATAAATCAGGTGTGATTGTGAATCAGGAAAAAAATGAAACAAAATATTGCTTCTGAGGAGAGTTTTTTTCCTTCTCTCAGGTCAAAATAAATAAGAATTTTTCTGAATGTCATTATAGATGAAGACTTCAATGACTTCTCAATTTTGTGTGAGAATATTCTACTTTCAGGAATATAGATAACGATCTTGAGTTCCCAAATTCTGACCGTATTCTATTAAAATCATTTTTTCACTTTTCTGTTAAACTGTATTTAATCCTTTGTGTCAATGTGTGGAGGAAGATAGTAAAGATATATCTGAACTTTGCCTTAAACTTCTTTAATCTTTTTTTAAGCTCTCATTCATGTAACACAGCTTCAGCAATCTGATTTCAACAGCACATCTCCTGGGGGAAAATTGCTAAGATTTCCAAGTTCAGAGACCAGTGTGAAACTGGTTCTCCTCAACTAAAAGGTATTTAATTCTAACTGCAGACTCTCTACAGTGCCTCCTGGAGGCCTTTCAAGTCTTTTGAATTCCAATTGTAGTAAAGAGGTCTTTTGTAGTGGCCAAAGGAGTCTAGAGCTGAAGGACTGGTAATGGTATATGGCACAGGTGGTCACAGAGAATTTTCATCTGGTGTGGAAAACGTCAGCTCTCACATGGCAGCATCAGCCGCCAAGAGCATGTTTGGCCCAAACCTTTGTTCCCTGTGCTGGCAATGAACAGAACTTAGCAACCAATTTAAAATGTCGTTGTATTTCCAAGGCTCCTAATGGGGTGGGATTCAGCAATGGAAGAAACCAACTGATAGCGTATGTTCTGCCACATTCTCTCCAATTTCTACATCACAACTGGATGAATAAATCTCTCCAGAAATGTTTACTTGCAAGCCTAAGAATCTATTCCTAACTCTTGTGTCTTCTCATTCAATTCTAAGAGCACTCTCCAGTGTGAAGCAGTTCTGTACAATTTTGCCTGTAAACAAGAAACCCCATTGTTTTGACCATTCCTTCACTGCTTCTGTTCCATGTCCTTTATCGCCATTAATATAGAAATCACTTTATCTCATGCCCCTTTGGTATACTTCTAATGTTTTTGCATGAGAAATCATATATTCCAATAGCAGTGATATTCCCATGCCTAAGGAGATATGCTGGCAGATGGAGAGAAAGTCAGAGCTCTCTAGGCCTGAAAAGACAATTAAAACATCTATCCCAGATTGGTGGTGATTACTATTTACCAGTTATTCAAAGGCTTTATGACCCAAGCTGACAGTAGCAGTCCATGCTACAGCAACAGAAGCAAATGACAACTGAAGTGCGTGCTTGATAAAGAGGCTTGCGTTTATACAAACAGCTTTAGCAATTAGTTTCCTGTAACAGAGAGGGCAAGCGATCATACTTAGCTAATATCATATGACAAAAATGGTGGAATGACTGGAATGACTTTTTAAAAGCATCAGCCCTTCAGAGGAAATATAAAAGTTATTACCATTATGATGCATAGTACATTCAATTGCAAGCCTGAAGCACCCCACACAAAAGCTAAATCAAAAGAATACCATGCTATGTTAGAAAAAAAGTAATCAGGGTATTCAACATCTTACTATAGTTCAGTTTCCATTTTCCTGAAAGCATTCTAATCCATGGGAGAATATTTGATGGCTATTCTGACAACTACTACTTCTAGAAGATGACCTCTGAAAGGTTAGAAATAGCCATCCTAGCCAACCTAGCTCTTTCTGCACTGTCAATCTTTTCCCATTTGGGACCTGTAGTCTCCTCTAGAAAAAGATTTGTTGTCCACTGCACTTCAAATCAGTGGCAGTTTTAAATGATCAACCTATTTGACAGGCATTTTTTATCCTCCTATCTCTCTTAGAAAGTAAGAACCTTATGGAGGCTGGTAAGTCCCAAGATCTGCAATTGGCAAGCTGGAGACTCATGAGAGCCAATGTGGTAATTCCATTCACAAGGCTGAAGACTTGAGACCCAGGAAATTCTGATGTTTCATTTTGAGTTCAAAGGTAAGAAAAAACCCAGTGTTCTAGTTCAAAATCTGTAGGCAGGAAGAAGTTTGTTACTCAAGGAGAGGATCAGTGTTTCTATCCTATTCAGACCTTCAGTTGATTGGGTGAAGCCCACCACATTGAGGAGGGCTATCTGCTTCAGTCAGTCTGCTAATTCAAATGCTAATCTCATTCAAAAGCTGTCACACAAGCAGATTTATGTTTGACCAAATATCTGGGCATTCTGCGGCCAACTCAGGTTAACAGAATTAACCATCACAATGTTCAAAGGGTAACTTTAAAGTATTTAAACACATTACATTTTGTCAACTATAAATTTCATCTCAGTAGACTGTTCAAAGTACTCCTTTTTTCCTTAAAACATTAAAATACCTGACAGGGTTCAGGTAACATCAGTAAATTAAACAGTGAATATTTTCTTCCTCATTCTACAGGAATCTCTAAGACTCGTATAGGTTGTGCTTCGCTTAATGAAAACCTCAGAGGCAAGGTATCCGGAGTCTTCAGCCAGTGAATTTCTTCATTTATAATTCCTCCTCCACAGACTCCTGTATTCTTGATGAACCACATTTGCTTTGTAACTTTCTCTGCTACCTGGAAGTCCTCTTGTGTCCACTTGTGAGGATGCCTTCAGCATCTTCTCTGTGGTCTCTGAGGCAGTCACATAGCCTCTGACTGTGACTTTATCTGCTCATGTTGCTCATCATTGTCATTCTGATGGCATCTGAAGAGAGGACACTAGGCATCCTGTGCCTAGATGCTGCAGAAAAGATGATTAGAGGGAGAGGCATCAGTGAGTCATTGTGGAAATGATTTTCCTGTAAGTAATAAGCAGAAATGTGTTGTTGCAAGTTATAAACCCGACTGTAGCACCAAGACCCCAACAATTTAAAGTATACCTGACCATAGAGAAAAGAGATGAGCTGAATGGGATTTTTAGGTATTATAATTTGATTTTAAATGGATTTTCATGGAGAAAAAAAAATGCCATTTGGTTTTTTAAAGAGTTTAAAGTGCTACGGAAAATAAATTGTATTGATAAATAAATTTTTAAATATTCTGCTTCTATTTTTAACGTTTTGCTTCTATTACCCTTGATGATCAACATATCCTTAAGAATCCTTATTAGTGATTAACTTAGAGCATTAAAAATCATATTCTAACACTCCCACTACCAAAGCAAAATTTACTTATCTTTATGACCCTATTAAATTTTATTTGTATTAGGTATGCTTCTGTACAGCTGCAATGGACAACTCATATCTTTTAAAGGTATCAGTTCCTTATGTGACCCCTTGTAAGTCTTCCATCTTCTTCCTTAGGTAGGATTTTCTATTGCATTTCCAAACTTTATCCATTATCAGTCATGATGATATGGTAGAGCTGGTATGTGTGATAAGCAAGCAGTTTCAAGGCTTCTTCCACTATTTCAAAATAAATATTAGGTGATGAATCTACTGTTGGGGAGGCAACCAAAATACTCTGTAAGACTTATCACATAGGAAGTTTACTGAGCTAAGCAGAATGATATAATGTTATATATGTAATAAATAAAATATGTATATATTTTAAAAATATAATTTTCTGGGAAATTTATCATATGCTGAAGCTCCTTTTGATTTGTCCTTTAGGATGGGCTATTTTAATAAAAACATAAATCTTTAAGTAAAATAATCTTTTAGAAAAGTATGTGGTAGAACCTAAATTCTACTTATGGCAGTGCAGTTTCCATGACAATGGTTAAACTCTCAGGCCCAGTGATGTCTGTGTGCTTAGTGAATAAAAAGAAGCATGTTGATGCCTCTAAATTGGCAAATATATTTTAAATAAAAACAAATTTTGATTTTGGAACATGGTGCCAGAGAATGTCATTGAAGGTGGAAACATATGGCCATGACTGGCATCTGGTTAAGGACCTTAAAGTTTTAAAATTCTAATGCTTCCTGCATAAACTGAGCTGAAAGGGGAAATGAAGGAATTATCCTTTCTTGATACCCCAGAGTATCACACTATCAAGTGCATTATGGTAGTTTTATACCTCCTCAAGAGGATCATTAGTCTATTTCTCTAGAATGCTTTTTATGTTTTTTAATGTACATCAGTGTGGAAGGAATATCTAACCAACCTATTTATAAGGATCATAAAAGACTGTTTTCCTCTTAAAATTATGTCATTAAAAAAAGGAATCTTCCCAATGCTTTATTGCAGAATGTGTTTTCAAGTTTTTTTCTTTTTGTGAAACATTTATTTTCTCTTGAAAAAATATTAGCCACTCTACTTGTCCTTTCTCATTAAGCAAAAAAGAACCAATTTTAAGAGCAGTTTGAAAAGAAAGCAAGCTCTCAAATTATCTCCAGACGCACGGAATTTAACTCTAAAACTACCTCCTAAACCAGTACCAATTACATTAGGAATGATTTCCCTATTCATAACTGAAGATAAATCTCCATAGTTACAATGGAAGAGAATTACTAAAAAAGTTTAAAATTCTAAATTGGCAGTAAGCCAATGATGTAAAAAACTCATTCCAGTTCCTATTCTAATTCCGCCTAATATTCTTGTTTTACTCCCCTAAAATAAACACATTGTGGTAAATATGCTTCCCGTAAGAAATAAAGCTTCTTTTTACTTTTAAAAAATATTTTCAAATGTATTGATTGAAGTGAAAGTGTTAGTCAGTAGGTTGTGCCCAACTCTTTGTGACCCCATGGACTGTAGCCTGCCAGGCTTCTCTGTCCATTGAATTCTCTAGGTAAGAATACTGAAATGGGTTGCCATTCCCTTCTCCACAGAATTTTCCCAACACAGGGACTGAATCCGGGTCTTCTGCATTGCAGGCAGATTCTTTATCATCTGAGCCACCAGGGGAACCAGGAAATCTAACCCTAAAACTATTTGGTGACAAAGTTTCACATGTAGTGTATGGTGTACACCAGATATGGGAGATAAACTGGAGAACAAGACACTATTCTTTTCCTGTAGAAGCTTGTAACTCTCTAAGAAGTTTGCAACATGAAAACTTTTCTATACCAATTATCAGTTGTATTTGGAAGAATTCTTTTGTTTCATTAAATTAAGTCATTTTGTTATGAACCACTTTATTGATGTTTACAATGCAAAAAGCTGCTTCCCAGGTGGTGCCAGTGGGAAAGAATCTGCCTGCTAATGAAGAGAAGCGGGTTTGATTCCTGGGTCAGGATCACCTAGAGGAGGAAATGGCAACCCACTCCAGTATTCTTGCCTGGAGAATCCAATGGACAGAGAAGCCTGGCAAGCTGCAGTCCATGGGGTCGCACAGAGTCGGACACGACTGAGTCGGTAACTCAGCAATGTATACAATTTGATGAGTTTGGAGATAATTGTATATCAGTGAAGCCACCACCAAAATCTGTGCCATGAACATATTCATCTTCTCCAAATGACTTTTTTTCTACTTCTTCCTTCCTTCCTCTCCCTCTCTTTGTCTCTTATTCTCCCTTTTGTTCCTTCCTTCCGCTTTTTCAAGTACAGTTGATTTACAATATTGTATTAGGTCCAGGTGTGCAGCACAGTGACTCAGTATTTTTGCAGATTATAAGGGATTGACTTTCTGCTGGGACTTTTTGAGAGTCACTGTGTTATCAAGTGATAAATATTGTGCACATATGTGTATCTGCTAGGATAGTCAAGCTATGCTGTGATGACAAACACTCTCAAGTTCTCCTTGGTTAAATACATTAAAGTTTATTTCTCTCCCAGTGCAGGGTGGAAGGGAGTTCTATTCATTGTAGTCACTCAGAGACCCAAGTTATAGAAGTTCTCTCTCTCTCTATCCTTGTTTGTACAACCCATGTGACGGGGTAAGGGAATGTAGTGAATTTAGCAATAGCTATTACATCTTGTGCCTGAATGTGATGCGTTTTACTTCCTCTCACATTTATTGGACAGGGCAAGTGATAGAACTATGCCAAACTTCAAGAGGGGCAGGAGAATGAGAAATATGGTGATGAGGACTAATGTCTCTGAAATCACAGTCAATATATATGTGTGTGTGAGAGCATGAATCTGTGATAGAAAGCAAGCTGGCTTAGGTAAGATGGAGCCAGAGTTATGAAGAAAGCAAGCTTCAGACAAATTTGAAGGGTTGTAGAGACTAAATATTTTAGAACAGTTTTAGATTTACAGAAAAGCTATGAAGTTATCACAGAGAGTTCTCAAATACCTCACACCTAGTTTTTCCTTTTATTACATCTTATAGTAATATGACAATAATGATTTATATTTTCTTCCCTGATGGCTCAGCTGGTATTGACACACATTACTAACTAAAGTCTGTGCTTTTTTCAGACTTCTTTAGTTTTTGCCTAGAGTTCTTTTTCTGTTCCAGGAGCCCATGTAGGAGGCCACGATGCATTTAGTTGTGATCTCTCTTTCAGCTCCCAGTGGCTGTGATGGTTTCTCATTTTCCCTGTCACTTGGACAGTTTTGAATGGTAGTGATCATGTATTTTGTGAAATGCCCCCAGTAAGGATTTGTCAGATGTTTTTCTCATGCTTAGACTGGGATGATAGGTTTTGGGGAGGAAGACACAGAAGTAAAGTGCCATTTTCACCACGTGACATCAAGGATATATATTATTAGCATGATTTATCACTGTTGACCTTGATCACCTGACTGAGGTAGTGTTTGTGAACTTTCACACTGTAAAGCTACTTTTTTACCCTCTCTCTACGCTGTACCTTTGGGAGGAAGTCACTCTGAACAGCCCACACTTGTGTGGAGTGGGGAGTTAATGTTCCATTTTCTTGACAGGAGTGTATCTACATAAATTATTTGCATTCTTCTGCATGGAAGATTAGTATCTTCCCCCCGAGTTATTTATTTTTCAGTTATTAACTTATATTAATACGGACTCATGGATATTTATATTTTTCTTTGGATTATAATGCTGTTTTTTTTAATTTGAAAATTTTATTTGTATTTTTTGTTTTACTGCTGCCTCTTTCCTTGTTCTGCTGAATCATGTCATTTAGGAATGTGGAGCCTAGATCTGCCACAGACCCCTTGCAACAATGATGAGATTTGCTGAACTAGAGGGTGAGTGAGGTCCAGTCTGCTTATGATGGTAAAGCAGGAAGATGGTAAGATCTGGATCGTTTTGTTGTTGTTACTTAAAAAAGGGTTTTTTTTGGTTGCTCACATTGTTCTACCTTTCACCATTGGGAGCTCCTGTGTCCCCTTAAGATACCCTTATCATCAATTTTTTGAAAAGCATTTCCTTGTTTTCTGGCATAGTAGTAGAGATTCATTTCTAGAAAGCTGAGCTAACAGTCCAAAAGTTCTATCTATTAAAAGAACTTCAGTGATTTCAGTGTTCATATTTTACTGCTAATTTCTTATAATAAATTAAATAAATAAACTAAGCATATAAATAAACTTGTCTATCTATCTATCCATCTGATTGGTTCTTTTTTTCTGGAGAAACCTAACACAGAGACCTTTGCATAGGAAAAAATTTGGCTCTTCCCATTTTATACACACACATATATATATATATGTTGGACAGTGTCTGAATGTACAATATGTTGTTTAGCTAGATTGTCCAGTCAATTTAGAAAACATAATCATCAACCACTTGGTTCTGTTGAATGAAGTGGCCAAATTTAAGGTCAAACAAGCTGTGCTCAGAAACAAGTCCAGAAGTTTTGTAAACTCTTTCAGAAATTATAACACAAACTTAAAGTCCCAAATTTCTCAATGTATATTTAGCCAGTAATATTCATTTCTGAGCTTTTTATTTTCTTGAATTGTCTGTAAATCCATAGATAGTAACTTCATAGCCTTTCTGAAAAAAGTGGATGACTGTTAAGAGTAATTCCTCTTAGGATGACTGGAAGAAGTTATTCTGTCTGGGTTAAACATGTGTTATTCCCATGATACAGATATCTGTTGAAGATGATCACAAGTCACAAACCTTAAATAAGTCTTCCTATTCTCCTCGATTTCTTGGCCAGGCTCAAGGAATCCTAAGTTAGGCTCAACTTTACAAATTCCAGAAGCAACAATATCCTTCCATATCAGATGTGTACACCCAACAAGGGAGGGAGAACCAATCTGGAATATACACAGTATTTAAAGGTACATTTATCAAAATTTTCATTTAAGTACATCTGAAGGTTTTTTTTAAAAAAAAAAAAACACCACTGGAGAATAAGTAGCAGTTATAAAAACTGTAGTAGAACTTTGTATTTGGAGAAATTTTCCCATGTCTGAATTACATGCCAAAAATATTATGTCCTGAATAAAGGGACCATGAATGAGTGGCAACCTTTAGATACCTAAAGTCTCCTACATAGTGGGCCTGGAAGAATTATCAGAGACAGGAATGATCTGACACATTATCTGTTAGCCACTCTCAGAAAGATTATGTTAAGTTCAGTAGTTGGATAGATTTCACTGATTGTTGGCCCCTGAGGATGTCAAGAGCCTCTTGGTAGAAGTGAAAGAGGAGAGTGAAAAAGCTGGCTTAAAACTCAACATTCAGAAAACTAAGATCATGGCATCTGGTCCCATCACTTCATGGCAAATAGATGGGGAAATAATGGAAACAGTGACAGACTTTACTTTCTTGGGCTCCAAAATCACTGCAGATGGTGACTGCAGCTATGAAATCAAAAGACGCTTGCTCCTTGGAAGAAAAGCTATGACTACCTAGATGGCATATTAAAAAGCAGAGACATTACTTTGCCAAAAAAGGTCCATCTAGTCAAGTGAAAGTTGCTCAGTCATGTCTGACTCTTTGCAACCCCATGGACTGTCCTTGGAATTCTCTAGGCCAGAATACTGGAGTGGGTAGCCTTTCCCTTCTCCAGGGGATCTTCCCAACCCAGGGATTGAACCCAGGTTTCCTGCATTGCAGGCATATTCTTTACCAGCTGAGCCAGCAGGGAACCCCAAGAATACTGGAGTGGGGAGCCTATCCCTTCTTCAGCAGATCTTCCCGACCCAGGAATCAAACTGGGGTCTCCTGCATTGCAGGTGGATTCTAGTCAAAGCTATGGTTTTTCCAGTAGTCATGTATGGATGTGAGAGTTGGACCATAAAGAAAGCTGAGCACTGAAGAATTGATGCTTTGAGCTGTGGTGTTGGAGAAGACTCTTAAGAGTCCCTTAGACTGCAAGAAGATCAAACTAGTCCGTCCTAAAGGAGATCAGTCCTGAATATTCATTGGAAGGACTGATGCTGAAGCTGAACAATACTTTGGCCACCTGATGAGAAGAGCTGACTCATTGGAAAAGACCTTGAAGCTGGGAAAGATTGAAGGCAGGAGGAGAAAGGGATGACAGAGGATGAGTTGGTTGGATGGCATCACTGACTCAATGGACATGAGTTTGAGCAAGCTTCAGGAGCTGGTGATAGACAGGGAAGCCTGGCGTGCTGCAGTCCATGGGGTCACAAATAGCTGGACACAACTGAGTGATTGAACTGACTGACTGACTGAAGATTTCAATAGTGCCAGGAAGACAGAGAATCATTCCACAGACCAACAAAAACAGAAAGGACTAAGGGGGAAGTTTAAAATGTCTCAGTGCTCTAGTCTAAAAGGAAGAAAATCTTTACAGATCCTAATAAATATGACTTTAGTTGTAATAATTACATGATCATATGGTTGTAACTTTTAGGGGGAATGTTTGTACAAGTTTCCATAACAATTTGATACATGTTTTTAATGTGTTTATAACTTTCTCTGAATTTATGATCTCAAAATTTTTTCCCACACTTGGCTCAGTAATACTCAATTGCAATAATATGTTTCATAATTAGCCTCCTCTACTAACTTAGTTGCAGATCTATTTCAGTTCCAAGGCAATCTATATAATTTAAAGAGGCAAACATGACTGTTGAAAATTTTACAACTATGAGAAGGGAAAATCAGTGTTTCCATTGCTCTCATTTTTTTTTAATTTTAAGATATTTATAAATGTATTTAATTTATTTTTACTTTCTCAATTTATAGTCCATTTTGTCTTTTTCTGGATATTTTACATTTTGTTTCATATTTGCCATTCCAAGTTTTCAAAGACTATTGTCTAATGAGAAAGCAGATAAGATAAAAGAGATAGATGATAGGCAATAGAGAAGAAGAAAGGGGACAGACTGGACTAGAGGGAATGTTGCCATTCTATTTGTTCTCTTTGCCATAGGTGTTAATTTTTTTTTTTAAAGTGGAGAGAAGTTAGGTCTGAAAATCTAAGAATGAAATTCTAAGTCTGTCATCTATTTCTTATCTAACCTTCTCAGATCCTTAGCTTCTACATCTGAAAATATAGAATGAAACCAAGCTTATTTATAATATAAAAAGTGCCAAGCACAAGTGCCTAGCATGTAACAAGCCCTCAGATATAGTAAAGAAAGATCACTGTCTCCTGCCCTTATTTCCATTACTCATATTGTTAGTCTCCTCTTAGCAATGTTAGTCTCCTTTGGGCCTTCAGGAAATGTGGTAGACCTCCAAGATGTCTACACCCTATTCTCTGGAGCTTGTGAATATGTTATGTTATATAGTTAAAGGAAACTTGCAGATGCAATTAAAGATACAGGTCACGCTAAGTCACTTCAGTTGTGTCCGACTCTGTGCGACCCCATAGATGGCAGCCCACCTGGCCCCCCCCGTCCCTGTGATTCTCCAGGCAAGAACACTGGAGTGGGTTGCCATTTCCTTCTCCAATACATGAAAGTGAAAAGTGAAAATGAAGTCGCTCAGTCGTGTCTGACTCTTTGTGACCCCATGGACTACAGCCTACCAGGCTCTTCTGTCCATGGGATTTTCCAGGCAAGAGTACTGGAGTGGGCTGCCATTGCCTTCCCCAAATTTGTAGATGCAATTAAAGATACAGGTCATATGGGCTTATAATCACCAGTTTCCTGGTGGTCACAGTACAGTGGGATAGACATACACAAATAATTGTTTTTTAATTACACAAATCAGTGAAATTAAAAAGTGATCTCAAATACAATTCAAATCATACTTAAATTTTGCTTATTTTCCTGGTCCAGGATTAATGCCAACATCTGCCAATGACCAAGTTTACAGATTTCTTGCCTCCAAGCAACAGCCTCATGCATTCTTCCACTGTTACAGTTCTTGTTGTAGGGTCTTAACACCAAGTATTTGATCTTCAGCAATACTAACTGGATTGCAAAATGCATATTGTAAAAAAAAAAAAGCTTGGTTTATTTAAATACAGTTTAGCTATTTAAAATCCTAAATGCTGTTAAAGTGCTGCACTCAATTAGCCAGCAAATTTGGAAATGTCAGCAGTGGCAAAAGGACTGGAAAAGGTTCGTTTCCATTCCAATTCCTTAAAAAGGCAATGCCAAAGAATGTTCAAACTACCATACAGTTGTGCTCATTTCACATACTAGCAAGTCAATGCTTAAAATCTTTCAAGCTAGGCTTCAACAGTATGTGAACCAAGAACCAGGTGTACATGCTGGATTTAGAAAAGATAGGGGAACAAGAGATCAAATTGCCAACATCCACTGGATCATAGAAAAAGCAAGAGAATTTAAAAAAAAAATCTACTTCTGCTTCATTGACTACGTTAACGTCTTTGACTGTGTATATCACAACCAACTGTGGAAAACTCAAAGAAATGCAAATACCCGACCACCTTACCTGTCTCCTAAGAATCCTATATGCATGCCAAGAAGCAACAGTTAGAACTGGACATGAAACAATGGACTGGTTCCAAATTTGGAAAGGAGAATGTCGAGTCTGTATATTGACACCCTACTTATTTAACTTCTATGCAGAGTACATCATGTGAAATCCAGGGCTGTATGACTCACAAGCTGGAATCAAGATTGCTGGGAGAAATACAAATAACCTCAGATACACAGATGATACCATTCTACTAGCAGAAAGTGAAGAGGAACTAAAGTGCATCTTGATGAAAGCAAAAGAGGAGAGTGAAAAAGCTGGCTTAAAACTCAGTATTCAAAAAATGAGGATCATGGCATCTAGTCTCATTACTTCATGGCAAATAGTTGGGAAAAATTGGAAACAGTGGCAGATATTATTTTCTGGGGCTCCAAACTCACTGAAGATGGTGACTGCAGCCTTGAAATTAAAAAACACTTGCTCCTTGGAAGGAGAGCTATGACAAACCTAGACAGGGTATTAAAAAGCAGAGACATTATTTTGCCAATGAAGATCTACACAGTCAAAGCTGTGGTTTTTCCAGTAGTCATGTATAGATGTGAAATTTGCACCATAAAGAAGGCTGAGCACCAAAGAATTGATGCTTTCAAGCTGTAGTACTGGAGAAGACTCTTGAGAGTCCCTTGGACAACAAGAAGATCAAACCAGTCAATCCTAAAAGAGACCAGTCCTGAATATTCATCGGAAGGACTGATGCTGACGCTGAAGTTCCAATACTTTGGCCACCTGATGTGAAGAACCTACTCACTGGGAAAGAGTCTGATGCTGGGAAAGACTGAGAGCAAGAGGAGAAGAGAACAACAAAGGATGAGATGGTTGGATGGCATCACCAACTCAGTGGACATGAGTTTGAGCAAATTCTGGGAGGTAGTTAAGGACAGGGAAGTCTGGCATGCTGCAGTTCATGCGGTCGCAGATTCAGACATAACATAGTGACTGAATATCAACAAATTTAAATACAAATAGAGAGAAGAATGGCTCTTCCTTTTTTTCTCCTTGAAACACACACAAATGCATACCTCCACGCAAAGACCTTAAATTACTGAATGTTAAAATTACCATATCAGAAAAAGTGATAAATTTCCAGTAGATAAGCCCAGAAGACACCACTGTAACCAAATGATAGTGGTCAACATCACCAGTAATAAGACTTAGCTTCATCATGTACTCTGCTTATGACACATAGATCATTTCTTATCAAAAATGAATAACCTTAACCTAATGGTGAAAAAATGGCATGTAAACCAAATTCAAGAAATATTAAAAAAAATAACTGACCAGTACTCTGAAATAAATTTAAATAAACTACAATGGGGCTTCCCAGGTGATGCTAGTGGTAAAGAACCTGCATGCCAATGCAGGAGACATAAGAGATGCAGGTTAGATCCCTGGGTTGGGAAGTACCCCTGGAGTAGGAAATGACAACCCACTCCAGTATTCTTGCCCAGAGAATCCCATGGACAGACAAGCCTGGTGGACTTCAGTTCAAGGGTTCACAAAGAGTTGGACACTTCGGAAGTAATTTAGCAAAATTCATTTAATAGCATTATAGCACTTTGGGCTTCCCTGGTGGCTCAGAGGTTAAAGCATCTGCCTCCAATGCAGGAGACCCGGGTTCGATCCCTGGGTCGGGAAGATCCCCTGGAGAAGGAAATGGCAATCCACTCCAGTATTCATGCCTGGAGAATCCCATGGACGGAGAAGCCTAGTAGGTTACAGTCCACAGGGTCGCAAAGAGTCAGACACGACTGAGCGACTTCACCTTCACCTTCATAGCACTTATAACTTTTTGGTCTTGAACACTGTGCTATACTTATATAAAGTTTAAATGAAAGGGGAAGCTGAATTTGTTTGTTTGTTTAATTTGTGTAAATCTAAAATTGTTTCAAAATAAAAAGTTAAAAATAAAAAAAAATAATTGATCATATTCGAGTTAGATACTATTAGGTAGACTTCAGTGTAAAGCAGGTCTCCCTAATGTTACCATATTCATGTTTGAGCATCTCAAAAGCTTCTCCCAAAGTGGCCAGTTGGGAACAAGTGGGAAGCTCAGTCATGAGACTGGTGAAGTGTTTTGATTGAGCAGACTGAAGAAAGATAGGAACTGAATTGAGACAGGCCTGCTATTTTCACTCAGACCACCTGCCTCGTTCGGATACAAGCCAGTGACCTAAATATGATGGGCCATTACCAGCCCTCTGCTGGCATTCTGAAATGACTACATAGGAGACAAATTTGGGAGTGACAAGATTTGCAAATGGCATGGGAACAGCAGAGGAGTAATGACTTTTCATGAGCATTCTGAGACACCTCTCTCACACGCATACGTTGAGTCACCAGGAGCTATGCTGCATGAATTAACATGGACTATTCACCCAAAACTTTTCTCCATTAAGTTGTGACATGCAATGCAATGCATTATCAAAAAAAAAAAAAAAAAATCCCTAAATAGTACTTTCATCACATTTCTTGAGGCAACAAAATGATTTTTTTTTTAACACAACTATTTCTTAGTTTGCTCTTTTTCTGTCAAACATGCAACTGTTTTTCCTCTTTTCTGAAGTAGTTTATATTATGAGTGAAAAGAGAGAAATAAAAAGAGCTATGGTGTTGTCAACCACAACTGAACAAATATATTCATTAAAAAGAACTCCTAACAGAAATCTTAGAAGCCTCACAAAGTCTTATTCTTTTTCATAGAATAAGAAGAATAGAATAAGTTTTTCATAACTCTATTATGAACTGACACATTCCTTTCTTTTATTTTAATTGTCATTATCCCCTGTGCATATACCAACCAGTATTTATGCTGTATCAGATGACAATACACTAGTAAATTCAGTGTCTTAATGGATATAATAACTCTAATAAAGAAATTAAATCAGATGTCATATGTAGAATGCACACTTTTTACCTCTTACAATAAAGTGAATTATAGTAAGCTAAATATGACAAAGCAAAGGTGTACGTCAAGGCTGTATATTGTCACCCTGCTTATTTAACTTCTATGCAGAGTACATCATGAGAAACGCTGGACTGGAAGAAACACAAGCTGGAATCAAGATTGCCAGGAGAAATATCAATAACCTCAGATATGCAGATGACACCACCCTTATGGCAGAAAGTGAAGAGGAGCTAAAGAACCTCTTGATGAAAGTGAAAGAAGGCTGGATGGCATCACGGACTCGATGGACGTGAGTCTGAGTGAACTCCAGGAGTTGGTGATGAACAGGGAGGCCTGGCGAGCTGCGATTCAGGGTCGCAAAGAGTCGGACACGACTGAGCGACTGAACTGAACTGAAACATGTATCCACTTAGGATTGAAAGCATGTGTTGAAACTGTTCTAAGATAAGCAGATAAAGCATTGGAGGTGGCAAGGGAGCAAGCAAAGGTGCTGGTTGCCTCAACTATAGTCCTTTTTCCCAAGTCTTTCAACTTGATGATAATTCCCTCCAAGTTTCATCCTGAAAAGCATCATGCTATACACTTCCCAACTTCTTCCCTAACCAAATTCTAGAATCCAGGCCCATAATTTTAATATGCATATAATTTCAATAGCTGATTAATGTAACACACCATGAGTAAATAGCAGGGAGGGGCTAAATGGAAAGCTCATTTGTTAGTTTTCCCACTTGGAGGTTGTTATTTTTTAAATTACTGATATTGGACACTGTAGGAGTGCCCCTTTTCATACACACTGAAGCACTCCACTGGCCCCAGAAGTCACTAAGACTAGTGGATTTTAATAGTTATAGATCTTAAATGGAGGGTTAGAAATTGTTTCTTTTCATTACAATTACAACAAGGAATTAACCCCAAGGGTATCCACTTAATTCCATAATATATAGACTGGAACGCTAATGTGGCTCTTCTACAGTGTAATAAAGAGGCAACTGGCCCTTCTCTCCCCGAGGTGGGTTTCTGTAAAATGTATCACACACAAAAAATTGTAAAATGAAGAAGATTTGAAGTTAACAAGCTCCATAATGTCACCAGCTCCAGTGGTCAGTATGAGCAAGCCCTCATAGGCAGTAGGCACTGTTGTGGGTTTTTTTTTTTTTTTTCCAGTGGGAACGGTTTTGTTTTTTTTTTCCCCCCAGTGGGAAGCTCAGCCCCAGCACTTTGACTGACACATGTGTGTCAGTGCTTCACTGACACAAGGAAAATGGAAAATAAGAGGAAGAAAAATTTACAATTAAGCACAGAAAGTCACAAAGAAATAAGAGACTTGGACAGGACTTATTCATTACTCCATTTCTGAGTGGGGATGGGCAGTGCATGCTGGCCACTTCTGGTCATGTCAGCTTAACCCTTTGTACTTTGCAGTGACCTTAGCTTCATTTTATGGGAACTCCCTCCCTCCTTGCTAGAAGCGGAAGCAACATCAGAGGTTAGGATTTTCTATCTTCAGGCTCCAAGTGTCTGAAGCCACTTCCTGGCAGAGATTTAAAATCTCAGATCCCTGCTAATTAGCCCTCTCAGTTAAAGACATTTTTATTTCCCAATACATTTTCATTGACTATAGCTCTTTGAACCAAAAGAGAACAACTACACTATTTCAGAAATAGAGCTTTAAGCAGAAGTGGGCCAGGATATTGGGAGAGGCAATGGCAATTCAATAGAAAGAAGAATGTTCTTCTCTTATATTATGTATTTCCAACATATGTTGTCATATTTGGCCCACTACAGGTTTCTAGCTAGTCATTACTTGGGAGTCACTTCTTACCCAAAGTGTCAGCTCTCTAGAAATCTGCAAATTTGCCAGTGAGTGAAGAAAAAACTGATGATCCAGACAGGAGAAAAAGCAAATCACTCAACTCATCTGTCCTCATCTAGCATGCAGATTTCATTTCCAGAGATTTAGATAATATTGTTTAGGAAAGACACAAAGGAACCCTATCTTCAGTGAAAAGCACCCTTTTACAAATCAAAATCCCCAGCTTCCCTCTTGAGACAGGAAGCAGTGACCAGAAGCAGATTCAAGAGGGCTGCCAGGAGGGTACCAGAGAGAAGTCATCAAAGAGCACAAAGGAAGATATTTATCTTGAGAAAGAGCTGAGAATCCTCATGCCCAGCTGGGAGTTGCAGAAATCATTCTAAGAGAGTTTAGAATCATTCACAAATCAATGAGGAGCAGAAAGAGGGTTGAAGAAGATCTTGCCCCAAGAAAACAAACATGATCAGGATTCCACCAGAAAACCGACCGAGGACACAGTGTACATGGCTTAGCAGGTGATTCACCATTTAGCTATGCAGCCAAGACTTTTTAAATTATAAACTATGAACTCACTATCAAGGATGATGGGAGTAATACATATAACAATCAATGGTCACAAACTTTTCTATCTCCATGTTTCCTTATCCCCCATTTTATCTCCTTAGTCCCACATGTCTCTATAAGCTACATTCCCTTAACATATAAAATGTTGACTTATTAAAAATTGTATGCAACTTAAAATAGCTCCTTAAGCATTTTTCCCCAATGACTTAAATTTGTTTGTTCTAGGTTCATAAATGGGGAGCATGAAGCATTTAAAAAACACACACAAGTGTGGTATCAAATGTTTTGTTTTTTCTAAGCTCAAAGCACTTTAATTGGCTCTTCCCTTTAAAATATAATTAAAAAGAATAAGCTCACCTATGTAGAAATTTCTCATTTCTTTATTTACCTTAAATCTTTCATGCAAGAAACTGCTAATGTTCTTTGTTTTGTACTAAATAGAAATAATATACCAAACAATTCTCTAATTAGGATTACATGGGATGTATGCCTTACAGATTTGATTTCTGAATTTCCCCCTGACATTTTCTAATTGAATATCACAGTCAAAATCAATCTAACCAATAAAAAGCAATTTAATTTTTATAATGAACCAAGAGAATATCTAAATTTGGCATATCTGACAATTTTTGTCTCTGCTGAATTATTTCAGGAAATATTTTAGTTAAACTGACTTACAGGGGCAAATTTCACAATCCTTCAAGTAGTATAAGACTGTGGTCCCTGATATAATTATTTAGGGCAAAAGCTTATTCACATCAAATCATGCTTGGAAAGTATCTGAAATATGTACTCCTGTTTGTTCTGTTTGTAATACTATTTGTCTTAAAGTTCACATTCTTAAAGACTATAGCTTTTCAATATCAGATACGTCACTGCAGTATTTGATTTTCCAATATCCATACCATTGTTAATGATTATTTGGATTTAACAAATACTTCTTTAGCGATATACTTTTTAAATGATACAAATGCTTGCTAGAACATAAACAGAATAAGTAACTATTTATCATATATTGTCCCTCCCAAACAACATAGGCTATTTCAAAATTGGAATATTAACACACCAAAAACAAACAAACAAACAAACACTTTTGTTCTTTCAGTCAGTCAGTCAGATCAGTCACTGAGTCATGTCCGACTCTTTGCAGGCCCATGAACTGCAGCAAACCAGGCCTCCTTGTCCATCACCAACTCCCAGAGTTTACCCAAACTCATGTCCATTGAGTCAGTGATGCCATCCAAATATCTCATCCTCTGTCATCTCCTTCTCCTCCCACCCTCAATCTTTCCCAGCATCAGGGTCTTTTCAAATGACTCAGTTCTTCATCAGGTGGCCAAAGTATTGGAGTTTCAACTTCAGCATCAGTCCTTCCAATGAACACCCACGACTGATCTCCTTTAGCATGGACTGGTTGGATCTCCTTGCAGTCCAAGGGACTCTCAAGAGTCTTCTCCAACATCACAGTTCAAAAGCATCAATTCTTCGGCACTCAGCTTTCTTCACAGTCCAACTCTCACAGCCATACATGACTACTGCAAAAACCATAGCCTTGACTAGACAGATTTTGTTGGCAAATTAATGTCTCTGCTTCTTCATATGCCATCTAGGTTGGTCATAACTTTTCTTCCAAGGAGTAAGTGTCTTTTTATTTCATGGCTGCCATGACCATCTGCAGTGATTTTGGAGCCCAGAAAAATAAAGTCTGACACTGTTTCCACTGTTTCTCCATCTATTTGCCATGATGTGATGGGACCAGATGCCATGATCTCAGTTTTCTGAATGTTGAGCTTTAAGCCAACTTTTTCACTCTCCTCTTTCACTTTCATCAAGAGGCTTTTTAGTTCCTCTTCACTTTCCGCCATAAGGGTGGTGTCATCTGCATATCTGAGGTTATTGATATTTCTCCCAGCAATCTTGATTCCAGCTTGTGCTTCATCCAGCCCAGCGTTTCTCATGATGTACTCTGCATATAAGTTAAATAAGCACGGTGGCAATATACAACCTTGACGTACTCCTTTTCCTATTTGGAACCAGTCTGTTGTTCCATGTCCAATTCTAACTGTTGCTTCCGGACCTGCATATAGGTTTCTCAAGAGGCAGGTCAGGTGGTCTGGTATTCCCATCTCTTTCAGAATTTTCCACAGTTTATTGTGATCCATACAGTCAAAGGCTTTGGCATAGTCAATAAAGCAGAAATAAATGTTTTTCTGGAACTCTCTTGCTTTTTCAATGATCCAGAGGATGTTGGCAGTATGATCTCTACTTCCTTTGCCTTTTCTAAAACCAGCTTGAACATCTGGAAGTTCACGGTTCACGTTTTTCCTTTACAAGATTCCAAAGATCACACTGATAGATGACCAGTGGAAGAGCAAAAATTGAATCTCTGACAATTGTAGTGCTGTGTAAATCAGAAATACTCCACCAGCTCTTTAATTCAGGTCAGTTTCTCAAACTTTTGCTCAACATGACCACGGACACTGGAGACAATGGCCCCAAACTGAATGTTTTGATTTTCATTTTAAAACTGCTTTTTCTCCCATATTTACCCTTTTGGTGAAAAGGGCGAGTCATTTTCTAAAGCCAAGGGGATTTTTTGGACATGTTAAGTTGAAATGATGTTAGACTTGCAGTTGGATGTGTCTGACAACAATTTAGATATGCCATTTGAATCTCCAGGTTGAAGAAATAAATCTGGGAATCACTAATATAGAGATGCAATTTAAATTCATGAAATTACCTATATGATGAATATAGATGGAGAAGAAGAACACCATGAGAACTGAGATAAAGGGGGAGAGCCCCATAATCTACGAGAAGGGGAATGATCAGAGAATGTAGGAAGACGCAGAGAGTGAGGTGAGCAGGAATCCTGGCGAGTGTGGGAGCCTGTTTATCAAGTATCAAGTGAAGCTGGTGTTTCAAGGGCTTCCCTCATAGCTGAGTTGGTAAAGATTCCACCTGCAATGCAGGAGACCCCGCTTTGATTCCTGGGTTGGGAAGATTCGCTGGAAAAGGGATAGGCTAGCCGCTTCAGTATTCTAGGGCTCTCCTTGTAGTTCAGCTGGTATTGAATCCACCTGCAATGTGGGAGCCCTGGGTTCGATCCCTGGGTTGGGAAGATCCCCTGTAGAAGGGAAAAGCTACCCACTCCAGTATTCTGGCCTGGAGAATTCCATGGACTAAGTCCAAGGGATCACAAAGAGTCAGACACGACTGAGCGAATTCAGCATTCAACAACAGCACAGGTGTTTCAAGAAGGAACGTGATGAGCTCTGTCAACTGCTACTTATAGGTCAGGTTTAGATAGTTAACCACTGACTTTATCAACATAGTGATTATCAGTGAATTTGATAAGAGCTCTTTCAATGAGTGCTGAGGGTGAAAACATGATTGGAGTAACTCTAAAATTGGAGTGGCAAAGACAAAGAGATTGTAAGAAATCTCCAATAAAAGGTAATGCATAATTGGTAACTGGAGAGGGATATTGAGACAGAGTATTTTTTTAAGATAGAAAAAAAATATTATGCTTATGTATCACTGGGAATGAACCATTAGAAAGTGAAAATTTGGTTTTTCAGTAGAGCAAAAAAAATTGCTTTTTGATTCCTTGAGCAGGAAGGAGGATCGGATCCTCTTTGATAAGTGAAGGAAACAAGTAGGGGGAGTTCATCAATAGCACCAGGGAGGAGGGCAGAGTTCATGAGGTGGATAGATGTGGTGGCAGCAGCAAATGGAAATTTCTCATCTGATGGTTTCTATTTTCTTACCATTTAGGTCTCAAGGAAGGTCAAGCCTTCTTTGACCACCCAATCTAAAAAGTTCACCTTTTCATAGGGTCCCGTATACCCCTATTTTAGCATCCTTATAGCACTCAAGACTTTTTAAAAAACATTGTTGTATGATTTGTTTACTTAATTATGTATACATTTCCCAGCTAAGAGTTTGCACCTTCCTTCTCTTTGTTATTGCTATATCCTTAATCCCTGTAACTGAAAAGCATAGCATACCCATAGCCGTTTAATATATAATTGTTAAATGAATGAGTCAATGAACACTTCAGAGACAAGCACTTCCAAGAATCTGGATGATTTCAAACGTATGATTACCAGTCTCAAGAATTTATCTAGAGTTATTCATACCGGGAATATAGTATGTGTATATTTGTGCCTACGTTACTTGCTCTATTGAATATGTACACTCCGAAAAGTTTTGTGATAGTGAATTACTTCACTCAGGAACATGTTATAGGTTGCAGACTATGAGCATTACAGAACATGAGCAGGTATCCCCAACACAAAAGCTCCAGCTAGTCTCACTGGAACTGCACTTGACATTCAAAGGAGGGTGCAGAGAAGGAAAAGATCTGTCAGAAAACAGAGAAAAGCCTTGGAACTCAGAACCATTAAATAAGAGAAAATTATCCTTAAATGTTTTTCTATTACTTGATATTTGCTTCCCATAATTTTCATTATTATTCCACTAAATCACTTCAGAGCTCAACTAGTATTATTAAGATTCATTTTTACAAAGCTGTAAACTGATACTTTTATGAGATCAGAGATGGTGCTTTACACAAAGGAACTTACCTGCAGCTTCAGTAAAGGAACTCATAATCACGCTGCCTGCCTTTCTTAGCCCACCTAAACCTCTCATTCTTCTAAGAGTAGAAAAGTCAATGTTGGATGATCACCAGCAACAGTAGTTAACCATTATGTATTTTTTCTGATACTGATTTTGCTTCTCTGGATTGACTTGCATTAACCTGAATCAGGAATATTTATATAGAAGAAATAGTATATCCATGAACACCAAGTCCAAATCCTGAAAGAAGTGTTATATCTTGGTCAAACTATGCCCCAAAGCAGCTAAACATTACCCAGTGGCCCTGGGTTTAACCTGTCATTTATACCAGTTAGAGGGAATCCATGAAATTATCTATGGCTAGGCACCTTGGAAAGTTTCCAGGCTGTTTTTCAAAGGTTAACTGGTACTGCTGGTCACCCTTGCCAAACAGAAATACAAGAGGGAGAGAAATGAGGGAACTGAGAAATGAGAATATAGATATTCTTTAAAATATATATACAGTTTTGACAAAAGAAAAAAATTGGTCAAACTATGCCCCAAAGCAGCTAAACATTACCCAGTGGCCCTGGGTTTAACCTGTCATTTATACCAGTTAGAGGGAATCCATGAAATTATCTATGGCTAGGCACCTTGGAAAGTTTCCAGGCTGTTTTTCAAAGGTTAACTGGTACTGCTGGTCACCCTTGCCAAACAGAAATACAAGAGGGAGAGAAATGAGGGAACTGAGAAATGAGAATATAGATATTCTTTAAAATATATATACAGTTTTGACAAAAGAAAAAAGTACAAGATGCAGTCTTGCCCTTTCCCTTTAGTTGTTTTTGTTTGTTTATTTAATTTTAAGTAGTGGAAGAGGCTTTGTTTTGAAGAGTTCATCATTCTTATTTCAAAATTGTGTTTCCCAAATGAGAAACAACATTCCATTCTCCTCTAAATCTCCAGTGAAGGAAAATTTCACACCCCAGTTCCAAACCACATATTAGAGTAATAATATTCTGCCTGAGGTGAGGAATGACAGCCCACCTTCCTGTTCACCACACAAAGACTTTTGCAATAAATAGAGTATAAAGAGATATTGTTTGATTATGTTCCCCCCAAATGACGTAAATTCATTTAGTTACAGGGTAAAATAAAAGATCAATTTACAAAATCCATAAACGTGTAAGAATAATCCAGGTTTTGTATCTCTTGTATAATACTTTCTTCTTCTTCCCTCCCTTATTTCATTTTCTATCAATTTTTATGGTTTTTACTGCCAATATGAAGACTCTTGAGAGTCCCTTGGACTGCAAGGAGATCTAACTAGTCCATTTTGAAGGAGATCAGCCCTGGGATTTCTTTAGGCTCCTCCATCCATGGGATTTTCCAGGCAGGAGTACTGGAGTGCGGTGCCATTGCCTTCTCCGCAATGGACATGAGTCTAAGTGAACTCTAGGAGTTGGTGATAGACAGGGAGGCCTGGCATGCTGTGATTCATGGGGTCGCAAAGAATCAGACATGACTGAGTGACTACTGAACTGAACTGAAAACAATCAGAATGTGGTCTGTTCATTAATAAATGTCATCCTTAATCTGACATAAAGAAAAAGGTGGTCCCTTTTCATAAACCAATATCTTTCCAGGTTTGGTCTCTTCTGTTGCTTGGACCATCTTAACTGCTCTCCCTTGACCTTGAAACCTGCTTCGTTTTCTACTTCTGGGATTCTATCCTAAGACATCATCACTTTAGAAAAAAATTTTTGGACAAAGCTGTGTCTGTTAAGCACACAAATTTTATAAATAATAATAACAAGAGAAATCTCTCAAATTAAAAGTGCTAAGTAAATTCTAATTCACTTGGTTTAAAATAATATAGGGATATTTATATTTAATTATGAAGAGCATTCAATACATATAGGAATGCTTTGGATATTCAATGTTAAATGAAAAAAATAGGATGCCAAATTGTATAAC
>SJYT01017757.1:319439-348976 GCA_006410635.1 Cephalophus harveyi
AGATCCAACCAGTCCATTCTGAAGGAGATCAGCCCTGGGATTTCTTTGGAAGGAATGATGCTAAAGCTGAAACTCCAGTACTTTGGCCACCTCATGCGAAGAGTTGACTCATTGGAAAAGACTCTGATGCTGGGAAGGATTGGGGGCAGGAGGAGAAGGGGACGACCGAGGATGAGATGGCTGGATGGCATCACGGACTCGATGGACGTGAGTCTGAGTGAACTCCGAGAGATGGTGATGGACAGGGAGGCCTGGCGTGCTGCGATTCATGGGGTCGCAAAGAGTCGGACACGACTGAGCGACTGAACTGAACTGAACTCTTTCTCTCTCTTTGAGGATGTTCAAGCTAAAAGTTATGCCCTACCTCATCATCCTTAGAATCTAAGGAAGGTAGGCTAATCCCCAGGGCATTCTCCAATCCTCTTTTCTCTGCTACTCTCCAAAGCCTTTTTTTCTCTCTAATGTTCTGTTTTTAAATGTTTGAAATTAGAACTTGGAGAAAATATGCAAATACTTGACTATGTCTGTGTGTGAAATATAGTTGAAAATCAAAGCTATAAAAACAAAAATAGAAAACCTTAAAAACCTAAACTCTGTACACACATTGGTTAGGAGTGTGTACATGATTATATGTTCAGAGGTGGCAAGAAGTTATTGGCAGAAAGCAAATTTGGAAGAGGAATTAAACCATTCTTACTACTCAGAGTCTCACATATTTAATCAGATTGAGATTCCCCTCTCACATTTTTTCCCTAATCTTCTGTCTAGCCAAAGAATAAATGTGAAATCATTATTATTTTCCCCATCTCTTCTGTGCTGCTCCTTCTCCAAACCAGCAGTACAGTATGTGGTGTGCGTGCTCAGTCACTCCAGTCGTGTCCAACTCTTTGCCACCCTATGTACTGTAGCCTGCCAGGCTCCTCTGTCCACAGGATTTTCCAGGCAAGAATACTGGAATGGGTTGCCATGCACTGCTCCAGGGGATCTTCCAACCCAGGGATGGAACCCAGGTCTTCCACATCTCCTGCATTGCAGGGGGATCCTTTATGGTCAGACAACAAGGAAGCCCCCAGACCAGCAGTGTGTCTGTCCTGTGCTTAGCCACTCAGTTCTGTCTGACTCTTTGCGACCCCATGAACTCTAGCCCTCCAGGCTCCTCTGTCTGTGGTGATTCTCCAGGCAATAATTCTGGAGTGGGTTGCCATGCCCTTCTTCAGAGGATCTTCCCAACCCAGGGATCAAACCCAGGTCTCTCACATTGCAGGCAGATTTTTTACCATCTGAGCCACCAGGCAAGCCCAAGAATACTGGAATAAGTAGCCTATCCATTCTCCAGTGGATCTTCCCAACCCAGGAATTGAACCGGGGTCTCCCTCACTGCAGGCAGATTCCCAAACCAGTAGTACGACCACCCTATTCTAGACTCATTCCTATAGTGGGTTTCCCACCCATAACACACACTTTAATTCTTTACTTAATTCAGCATCATTTTTCCTGCACTCACTCACTATATGATACTTCGATCTACAGTGTCCAATTCACCTGAGTTCAAAGAAAACTTGTGCAAACTTTGTGGTCAAATGTTTATGGATCATTTTTTTTCCCCAAGAAGTTGCTTTATCTGGGACTGTGATGCCACTATCAATTTTCAGAATTGAAAAGATAATGTCATATTAAAACCCTCTGCATTTAGAAGCTCAGTTCCTACCCTGGTACAGTTATTTTCAAACTTTAGTTACAATTTTCCTGGAGGTGACTCAGTTTTCCTCAGTCCCTGGGGGAAGCTGGGACTGATTTTCCAAAAAGCTTTAAGAGTTGCGGAGTTCATGTTTTGCAACCTAAGTGTTATAGGCTTAAATGCTTGCCAGGGGCATTCACATCGAAGGAATGAATGAACATTCTAAATGGAAAGTTTTAAAATGAATACAGAAACAGGGAAGGCTTAACTTAGAGAAGTAATAAAGTAGAAACAAAGCTTAGAGTTCCAATCTCACCCTGAGCAGCAAGACCCCAGTCAAGCTACTCTGGTTTTCCATTCAATAACCTGGACATTGGGACATTCTTTCAGAGATGAAATGAATTCACAAATGTAATTCACTTCTTGCCTTTAGCTTTCCTGATATCTAACTAGCTAGCATGATAAGACAAGGAGTAACTCATGTTCTGTTTTTTCAATAATCTAATGGAGATTCATTGATTTATGCAGCCAATTATAAATGTGGGCAACAGCCAAATAGGCAAGTTACTTGAAGGGAAAAAGAAAAAAATCCTCAGGTCACTGAAGCAGCAATTAGCAAGTATTATGGGGAAAAGGAGGGGAAGAGAGAAAAGAAGGAGGAAAAAGGCCTGATGAGGCAAATTGCTTTTAATTATCCTTAAACAGTTTCTCATCTTCTTTTGATGCCATAAGACCCCCTACAGTTGCAAAATAAAATAAGCCTGAGTTTTGTTTTGCTCTTTTAAATAGGAACATAATAGCCACTGTGGAAACATGTTCTTAATCAAAGGTATTAAACTCCTGGCTGCTCTCCTTCGTTTGAAATTGTCTGGGTTCATTATTATCAAGGGGAAGAGAAGTCTATTCACCATTTAGCTCCCTTCTTAGTAAATTAAAATATTAATTACAAAATACGTTATTTTTATCTTATATCTTAAGCTATTAGTTACTGCGGCTGGAAAAAAAAAGAGGATTCATTTTTTGTTGAAGTAATTTTCCTAACAAAGCATTCATCATTACTTCTAGTTCTTGGAAATCAAATCCATACATGAAATGCTGTATTTTGAGGGCCATCTGAATAAATTAGATAGCAACTTCATTTATTTTTTTGTCTCAGAGATAAGTGTGCAATTATAGTCGCCGTGTCACGTGTTTAGGACATGTGACCACTCAGACAAGGTCGTTTGCTGCAGCCAAAGCCAGGCAGAGCCAGAGAGGCAAGAAAGAATGTTTCCTTTTCATTTCCGCTGCACAATGCAGTAATCGATCTTATGCCCATAGACACAAATGCTCAATCTCTGGGAAAGAGACAAATAAAGCCACAGAATAGACATCAGAGCCAACTAAAACCTTTCCTGCCCACCTCTTCAAAGACTCAAATTACCAGCAAGGTACTGAGGCGACAGGAGAAAGTCTTAAAAAAAAAAAACCACAGACCGATGGCCAGCAAACCCACTGAGCATATGCAAATTACCTGAGCCTGTGGTGCCACATATCAACACAAAATAAACCAAAGTTGGGGTCTCTTTTACAGTTGAGAACCATATGCAGTAATCATGCACTTAAGGGGGTTATTTAGAGGCAGTCTAAAAGCCCTTTCCTCCTTTTCCTACTACCTGCATGGTGCCTGAAATGAGATATTTTCCCCCTTACGTTGGGAGAATATTCTGTTTAAGGGGTCATACTTAATTTCAGGAACAACTAGAGAGATAAAACTTAAGAGCCAACACCATTTATTATGTGCCTACTCCTTACTAAGTACTTTACATATATTATATTCATGAATCATTACAATAATCTTATGTAGACATTTCTTATAGCACCATGTTACTCAAATGAAAACCAAAGCTTGGAAAGATGAAGCAACTTGAACAATTGGCAAATGATACAGGGAAGATCTCAGTCCAGGTGTCTGATTGCAAAGCCTGGTTCTTACTGTATCTGTTGGGTAATATCTGATAGTATGTGTTGGAGTGCAAGGGACAGAGTACTGGACATGAAAAAATGGAAAAGAGTGCAAAACAAGGAGGAGAAGGGGCATCAGAGAGAACTGAGAATCAGCCCTTGGTGTGGTGAATCTCAGAGGGAGACCCCAGGTCGCCAGACAAAAGCATTAATGCTCAGCTTCTCCTCTCTCCCACTAAGCTTTACCCAAGTCAGCATCCTTTTCAGGTCTTTGTACATATGTCTTACTGAAATGCACAATACCCACAGTCCCTGTGGAAGAGCAAGGCAGCTGTAATGTGTTCACATATACTTTTCTGTATTCTTGGTGAATTTTAGTCATATATCCCTTGCTCTCTGAAAGAGGCAGCCTCACTGGTTTCAACACATTAAAAACATGGGAGGCAGGAGAGTACAAATCATAGGGCAGGGCATGGTCTTGCTGTCCATCTGTGCAGCTTAGGGCAAGTTACTTAATGCCACCTCAGATTTCTCATCTGAAAAATAGGATCATTAATAGTGCATTACAGTGAATAGAAGACAGAAAGCATTGGACATATGTTAGCTATTGCTTGTAGTAATATATCACCAATTGATTTAATTGGGTAGGATAACATTCCTAAAGGAGTACTGTAAAACAATTCCCAAGCCTAGGAAGCTTAGAAAACATAACTACTTGTCCTGTTCTTGCAAATGCACAATACACCTTAACATATAAAAGAATCTTCCAAACTACAAAAAAAAATTTTTTTTAATATAATTGACATGTTCAATCCCTGAAGTACACCTGAGGGATTCATGTTCCAAAGAGTTCTCTAGGGGAACATGAACTAGGACAAAGTAATGTGAACACTAGTACATGTAACTGTACTGGTTTCAGATTCATATTTTGTATGAAGACTCATTTTTTTGGATTCAAAACTCAGCTGGTCACTTAGGAAAACAGTCTTGAACAAGTTGCTCATATTTAAATTCGTTGGTGTTCAGGATGTTTGTAGATGACAGAATGAAGGCTCAGCTTAGAAGTTGATAATGTGAAATGATTGATCCAGTGGAAAACTTGTCACGCACTTGATTCAATCCCATAAAGTTTTGCTGAGTCCATGCAAATCCTTCTGGAAGCAGACACTGAAACTTCATTAGGATTGAAAGAGGTTAAGTGGAAGGTATGGTCTATGAAAGACATAGAAGGAGGATATAGGATTGGACAGGAGAGTCTCAGACTGCAAATGTGTATCTGATACTCAACCAACCTAATGAGGAGCTCCAGAGCAAATATTGCCCTTAAGAGGTAACCTGCAAACAGCAGAAGCAGTCAAGCCCTGGTCTCCCATACCATCTACCTTCCACATGCTCAGTTGATGGGGATTGCCCAGAAGAGTTTGGCTTTGGCTAAAATGGTGCAATGATGGCAGATCCTTAAATCACTGCAACTAGGGTCTACTAGTTAACTGCTTCCTCACAACTGAAAGCAAATATCTTTATTGCAGGGAGATCCTGCAGTGCACCTGTGATATCACCTGACAAGCCCCTTCTAGGTGTCTAACTCAGGAGGTTCAGAGATAAACATGGCTTAACTTTTATACCAACTGGAGTGTAATAGGAAAATGAACCAAGTATTTGTAATTAATTTTAAAAGCAGTACATAGGTTAGTTTTCTAAGGACACCAAAGTCTGCTCTTCAGTGGTTGATTAACAATGTCTGACACAGACAAAGGAGAAGATAGTAAGCACACAGACACGTGGACTTGATATCCCTGGACTAACCCCTTCTCCTGGGCCAACTGAAATCTTACTCAGGGTTCAGCTGAAGTACCTTATTTTTCAGAATTCTCCTGACTATTTCTACACATGACTGAGTGACTGAGCATGTGCACCAACGCAACCCTTACACTGCAGAGAAAATAATAGCTGGTCGGTTTGGTTACATGGATCAACTGAAAAACCTTGTTGGAGAAATTTGATGTATTCTTTATTTCCTTTAGCATTAATGTTTAAAAAAAATAGTGGACATCATTCTCAGTTGGGATGTGTCTGTGTAACTGTTGCTTATATTCCTTTTATTGGTCCCAGTACACACTGGCAGCTTGTAGGGTACCTAAGAGGGAAACTGGAGGCTGTAGAAACATTTCTATAATCTCTGTCAAACTGAAGCGTCAAACTGCTCACCATCCTCTAAAGTATCTAAATTTAATTTTGATGTAAATTTCTCCACGAGCAAAATTTGAAGCATCCTTGCCACCAGTACCCCGTCCAATGATACTATCATCACTAAAATGCACAAACAGAAATTCTGGAGTTTCTTCCATTGCTTTCCTCTGAAATTCATGCAGATAATAGAATGTAGCTTCTAGTTCTATTTTCTCCACCAAAATCCTCCAGGGACTGGTATAGTCAACTCTACTTCCCTTAACTCTTTACTTCTGCTACTTTGGTTCCCATCCAGCCTCTCTCCTAGGATCAACTTTCCAGTTAATTCTATATAGAAAGAAACGAGATGTACCAAGGAGGGGAAAAAAAAACAAGTTAAGATGAATCATTTTTTTCCTATAAAGCAGTTTGTCTTCTATATATCTGGCTTTATTTATCAGAGGAAAGAAGGTATTTGCTTCTAAACTTACTGAAGTTGAATCTACTTATTCAAATGAGTTTACCTTTTTTTTCAGTGTTAGTTAAGACCAGTTTGCCAATTCATAACCCTCACAACATTTAAAGTAAGTAAGAGATTTCAAGAAAAATCTCTTTAAACTCTATCCTAAAATTAATCCCCATCACATTCCACATGTTAACATGCTCATAATTGCCATCCTTACTTTAAAGCTCACTTAAAAGAGCGTCAGAAAGTAAATGATTTGCCGGAGGTCACGGTGAATCTGGACTGAGTCGGGAATAGAAACCAACTGTTTGGATTAGTTGCCCCATGCTCTAATCACCTCAAGAGCATTCATTCCCACACACCCCATTATTAGAGACACTTGTCCCAGACTCCTACCAGATTCACCTTCTGTAAAAGGGACTGTGAGCATGTTCAATTCTCTCAATTCTCAGTTCTTTCCAACACTTCTCAGTTCTCACATTTGATTCTGATTCATTGCAAAGTCTCATGACCAAAGAAGCCATTTGGTATCTGTTTGGTCATTTTTAGGGCAAATAATCTATTTAGTTAATTGAGAGGCTGTATTCTTAATTAATATAAAACTTTACTGCAAATACTAAACATTTTGCAAAACCAAAGGTGTGGAATTTTTTCCCACTTTGTATCTTGCTGATGTGAGTTCATTAAGTGCTCTCGGTGTGCCAGACACTGTGCTAACTAATAGGGATACAAAACACAGTCCTTGGCAACTTACCACTTATTGTAGGCTTACCAGAAACAATGAAGCAGGTGACACAGTATATTAAGCCCATCTTAGGGGGAAATTCCAAGTACATAAAAAGGATATTTCAGCTCAGCTTGGGGATCACAAAGACTGCTCCAAGTTGAGTTCTCAGAGAAGATACTAGCCAGGCATTATGAGTTGAATTCTGTTCTCCTAAAAAAAGACATGTTGAAATACCAGCCCACAATATTTCAGAATTTGACCTTATTTGGTAGTAAAGTCTTCACAGAGATACTCAAGTTAAAATGAGGTCATTATAGTGGACCCTTATGCATTGTGACTGGAGTCCTTATCAAAAGGGGAACTTTGGGGCACAGTGGCAGCCAGGCACAGAGGGGAGATGATATAAAGACGCACAGAGAAAGCACCAAATGCAGTGATGCATCTATAAGCCGAAGAGCACCAAAGATTGACAACAAACCACCATAAGCTAGGAAGAGGCAAAGACTTCCCCCACAGGTTTCAGCAGGAGCAGAGCCCCGCCAAAACCTTGATCCCTGACTTCTAGCCTCAAGACTGTGAGACAATCTGTTTCTGCTGCAGCATTTTGTTAAAGCAGCCTATGGAAACAAATACACCAGTAAAAGAAAAAGACAAACAAACAAAGGAGAATTCAAGGCAAGGAAGAACGAAGGCAGAAATGCCTTGAGACTAAATGTTTCCCTATGGCTAATGGTTTGAGTTCACTTACAGTGAAAACCTGCAAGTGAGGCCAGAAACCGAAGGAAGCTGGGCATGGCAGGAGTCAGACATCAGCTCTTGAATGCTCTGTGTAATATATTTAGTCTGTCCTGTGCTATCATGGAAGCTGTGGAATCCCCAGTATTTCTTCTGTGGGGGGGGGGAAGTTTCTGGATGTTGTATGTTCTGTACATCTGCTGATAATCTGTAAAACCCTGTGTTTCCTCTGCAGTCAGCAGCTTGAAGATT
This sequence comes from Cephalophus harveyi, assembly GCA_006410635.1. Classification (NCBI taxonomy): domain Eukaryota; kingdom Metazoa; phylum Chordata; class Mammalia; order Artiodactyla; family Bovidae; genus Cephalophus; species Cephalophus harveyi. The sequence goes on from SJYT01017757.1 coordinate 327,411, forward strand.
CAAAGTTTGTTTCAGCACCACATCAAAACTCAGGAAGCTTTAAAGTTCATCCAAACACCCAGCTTTTGTTGAAAGAAGGCACTGGGACTCTGGAAACAACCAATGAACTATCTCAAGGATCCCTCTGAAATACATCCAATAAATGGATCTTTATTATGCCAGGATTCTTGACTGGGAAATCCCAAGGACAGAGGAGCCTGACGGGCTACAGTCCATGGAGTTTCAAAGAGTCAGACACGACAGGAACTAAACAACAACAAAATTTACATCCTGGAATATCCTTTCCTGGTCCAAGTCTACTCCAGCCAGAAATACAGAACACTATGTCAATTTCATCTAAGGGAGACCAGAACCCATGGCAGCCACAGGATGGGGTTTGGGGGAGGAAACTGACAATCAGCCCACTCAAGCCCCACTGCCTTCTGTTTTGTAAAGAGACATGTGAGGCCATCAGCACGGACCATGCACACATGTTCTCTTGGAAATGGGCTAAAATTAGCAGCTTCGATTCTTCTTTGAAATATCCCCACACTAAAGATATTTTTAGCAGACTTCCCATAAAGTCCAGCTTCGTGCATTTCCTGCTAGATACTTGAATGGAGAAAAGGTGCTGTGATCTACCAAATGAGGAAGTCTGGTAAGTGAAGCAAGGCTTCAAAGTGCCATAGCTCAACAAAACTGAGAAAGGGATTGGAAAGGAGGAAACGCCCTTCATGAAGGTGTGTGAACATTCAAGGGCTTTCTTTTTTCCTTTGATGTGGGTGGATGTCACCTTAATGAGAGGAGCTGCCTTGTGAAAACACAACATGCCAATAAAGAATCAAATGCCTGCAATGTTTCGCTTTATAGTTTGGTGACAGTCTGTTCAGAGTAAAAGTGTCACATTTCAACTTTATTCAGATTAAATTCCCACTTGAGACAATGAAGCCTGGAGGAGAACGGAATGGGGACAGAAAACTGAATGTGTCCCCTTCCTTTACACACGCTCTCAGTCGTGTCTGACTCTTTACAACCCTATGGACTGTAGCCCTCCAGACTCCTCTGTCCAAAGGATTATTGAGGCAAGAAAACTGGATTGGGTTGCCATTATCTCCTCTGGGGGATCTTCCTGACCCAGGGATCAAACCCTCATCTCCTGCGTCTCCTGTATAGTAGGTGGACATGAGAGGCGAGGCATTGTCCTCATTTGCCTGAAGGGAAAAAGAGTCTGAGTAAATGACTGAGTTTAGAAAGCAGTGATCTGGAAGCCCTCTGGAGTGAATATAGTAGGTTTCAGTACAAGGCCGGTCCATCGTGGCTTTCATCCAAAGGGGTTTTGTTAGGGAAGTAGAGTTAATACATCTGTTAGCATATTTTACTGTCAGAAACTTTACTACCAGAGTTCAATATATATGAGGCATTAGGGAAATATTCTATACATCAGTAAAGGAGACAATTATGGTCTGATTATATCATCAACATTAACTGAAATAATATCAGCTATTTCAAAGAATAAAATTATAATTCGGAGACTCTTATGGAAAAAAGGAAGGGCAAAATTTGGTTTGGAGAGTCTGAAAACAGAACAGTTATTGGATAGGCTTCTAGATGTTGGAAGAAATATGTGTAAGAAGTCAGTATATATAGGGCCCAATATCTCCATCTTAAGACATCCAGTTTCCATCCAGAATCTGAAAATAAGTTACCCAGAAATGCAGCTATAACTAAGCCTTCTCATTTTCTCCCATAAAGTTATTAGTCATCCAAGAAGAAAGGTCATGAAGCAGCTTTTAAGTCCAGCCACTAAATAAAGAGAAAGACTGTGGGAAGAGAAAACAAGTTTTGTGACCAAACAGACATAGTAGACTCCCAATAACTACATAAATTTGGCTAAATTACCTCACCCACTGGAGCCTCAGTCTTCCTCATCAATAAATTAAAAGCAATAGTATTTACATTACTGGGTGTTTTTTTGAAATTATGTAGATAAAGCACTTAGCATAGTGCCTAATAAATACCAAGTTTTCAACAGAAGAGAGCTATTAAAACAGCTAAAATATTAAATTACATTTACCATCACCACAGACTTGAAGGAAAATGAAATTCAGTAGAATTTATGCCCCTAAGTGATTGGTCCTGTATTAAAAGGATTTCAAATGTTAGCAAACAATGGGGAAGGAAAATATTCTTTCTCTATAATAGAAAACCAGAAAACGATATGTAAAAATAACTGACTGAAAGACTAAAACTACCTTAAAATGTAATAAATCAATCTTTCATCAAGTGTAAATCATTGATACTTGACTCTTTTTAATTTTTATTTTACCAAGGAAGAGAAAGGACAGTTAAAAGCAGGGAAATACAAGGAAGGAAAAAATGAAAAACAAACTGAAGAACAAAGGGTACCAGAAATAAGAAAATGAGGATGCTTAAATTAAGTTTAAATGATTTAAAGGATTTGAAGATACGTTTAGAGGGGAAAATGGGAGGCAACATTGCAACATTAAAAAGGCTATATTTCTGTTTCTTAAATTTTCCTGATTGAAACTATTAAGATGCTAGATAAAATATAAAATAATTTTTAAATGTATTAAAAGCTAGTCTGATTATATTAAGAAATTCATAGGACTATGAACAAAGTAACAGGATACTGGAGTGAAGTGGATTCCATATTTGGATTTTGCACCAAGAGTTTCTTCCAGCTTTGGAAATCTTGGGCTTCATCCTTAACAGATGCAGTGTGAGCAGCAGACAGAAGAGAAAATCAATTGAGAGATTCAATTTGTAGGATCTAATAGAAGATGTCTGCATTGAATCAAATCTCAAAGGGATCTATTCTTAGTGTAAGAGTAAACTTGAAATAAAATATTCCATACTCTAGTGATTAGCATGGAAAATTTCTTGCCTAATTTTCATTCATGGTGGAGGAAGTTTTTTAAAAAATGTCTAATAGATTATAAATGCAACTGGGCCACATAAAGATTAGTGATACAAATTTGTGTCACTTAAATGATCATAAAATAAAGAAGTGGGTAATTCATACAATATAAAGTGATTCAGAGTTGATAGTGCCAACAGAAACAGATAACTGCCAGAAGGAAATATAAATCTTCTTTAGAAGAATTAAAATTCACCTGGTTCTCAGAGAAGAGCACTGAATATATCAGGTTTTAAAAAAAATAGACACTCACAGGGGAAAAAAAGGAAAGAGAAAAAACAACAACAACTACAAACAAATCTGAAGAGAAGGAACTATGAATAAGAATCAGGAGGAACAACAGAAAGAAGATATGAGCCTCTAAGGACTTCAGAATTTGACAGTAATGTAAACAATATAAAATAAATAACATTGATCTGTTTACATTATAAAGCAAAGCATGAAAATTAACCAGTGAATGACAAATTTAAAAGAATGCCCAAACATATTTGAAAAAGAATCAAAACAGAACTCATATAACTGAAAAAAATATAATGATTTAAGTTAAAGGAACCATTGAATGCTTTACAAAATAGACAGCAATGGAAACAGAATTAGTGAAATGGAAGATACGAAACATACACAATGTACTCTAGAAAAACAAAGAAATCTAAAATGGACACAGGTTGACAGAAGTAAAAAGGAGACAACCTAACCAAAGTTTCAGTTGGAATTGTTAGAGAAAATAGGAAAAAGGCAATATTCAAAGGAATAATGGCTGAGAAATTACCAGGATCAATGAAATAACTCTAATGATCATATACTGGAAGCCCCAAAAATCCCCAACAAGCAATTATAAGGACAGCATACCTAGGTAAAACAAAAAGAAATTGTAGGCCGCGCACGCGCGCACACACACACACACACACACACACACACACACACACAGAGAGAAAAAAAAACATCTCCTCTACAAAAGAACAAGGCAATTAAAATGTTGGCTGGCTTCTCCATACCACCAACAGAAAGCAGAGACAGTGAAGCAATATCTTCATCATTTTGAAAGAAAATAACTTTCAGCATAGACTTTATTTATATAAATCCTGGAAGGAATTTTCTCAAAAACTGGGAAAGATGGAAGAAATAAACATTCTTAACAAACAAAAATTACATTTTTACCATAAAAAACATCTTCACTAAAGGAAACTACAAAGAATATTTTTTTCTAGCAGAAGGAAAGGATCCAAGAAGCAAGAAGAAAAATGTTGAATTGCACATTTCTTCTGTTGTTCAGTAACCCAGTCGTGTCCAACGTGTCTTTACAGTGGACTGCAGTGCCTCTTCAAATCCTCCTTGGCCATAACTTTGATCCAGCCATAGCGGCACCAGACAGGTCTACATACAGACTTCACTCAACTTCAGACAGCTACAGCCGGGCAGCACTGTACCTTTCTCTACCTACCCTAGAAATTCTCACACCTGCTCAACCTAAGACTGTTGCTGCTGCTGCTGCTAAGTTGCTTCAGTCCTGTCCGACTCTGTGCAACCCCATGGACGGCAGCCAACCAGGCTCTGCCGTCCCTGGGATTCTCCAGGCAAGAACACTGGAGTGGGTTGCCATTTACTTCTCTAATGCATAAAAGTGAAAAGTGAGAGTGAAGTCGCTCAGTCGTGTCCGACTCTTCGCGATCCCATGGACTGCAACCTACCAGGCTCCTCCGTACATGGGATTTTCCAGGCAAGAGTACTGGAGTGGGGTTCCACTGCCTTCTCCACAACCTAAGACTCAGTTCAGTTCAGTCGCTCAGTCGTGTCCAACTCTTTGCGACTCCATGAATCGCAGCATGCCAGGACTCCCTGTCCATCACCAACTCCAGGAGTTCACTCAGACTCACGTCCATAGAGTCAGTGATGCCATCCAGCCATCTCATCCTCTGTCGTCCACTTCTACTCCTGCCCCCAATCCCTCCCAATATCAGAGTCTTTTCCAATGAGTCAACTCTTCGCATAAGGTGGCCAAAGTACTGGAGTTTCAACTTTAGCATCCATCATTCCTTCCAAAGAAATCCCAGGGCTGATCTCTTTCAAAATGGACTGGTTGGATCTCCATGCAGTCCAAGGGACTTTCAAGAGTCTTCTCCAACACCACAGTTAAAAAGCATCAATTCTTCGGTGCTCAGGTTTTTTTGCAGTTCAACTCTCACATCCATACATGACCACTGGAAAAACCGTAGCCTTGACTAGATAGACCTTTGTTGGCAAAGTAATGTCTCTGCTTTTCAATATGCTTTCTAGGTTGATCATAACTTACCTTCCAAGGAGTAAACAATTCTTCGGTGCTCAGGTTTTTTTGCAGTTCAACTCTCACATCCATACATGACCACTGGAAAAACCGTAGCCTTGACTAGATAGACCTTTGTTGGCAAAGTAATGTCTCTGCTTTTCAATATGCTTTCTAGGTTGATCATAACTTACCTTCCAAGGAGTAAGTGTCTTTTAATTTCATGGCTGCAATCACCATCTGCAGCAATTTTGGAGCCCAAAAAAATAAAGTCTGACACTGTTTCCACTGTTTCCCCATCTATTTCCCCTGAAGTGATGGGACTAGATGTCATGATCTTCATTTTCTGAATGCTGAGCTTTAAGCCAACATTTTCACTTTCATAAAGAGGCTTCATAGTTCCTCTTCACTTTCTGCTATAAGGGTGGTGTCATCTGCATATCTGAGGTTATTGATATTTCTCCTGGCAATCTTGATTCCAGCTTGTGCTTCATCCAGCCCAGCATTTCTCATGATGTACTCTGCATAGAAGTTAAAAAGCAGGGTGAAAATATACAGCCTTGATGTACTCCTTTTCCTATTGGAACCAGTCCATTGTTCCATGTCCAATTCTAACTGTTGCTTCCTGACCTGCATATAGGTTTCTCAGGAGGCAGGTCAGGTGCTCTGGTATTCCCATCTCTTTCAGAATATTCATCAAGAAGCTTTTTAGCTCCTCTTCACTTTCTGCCATAAGGGTGGTGTCATCTGCATATCTGAGGTTATTGATATTTCTCCTGGCAATCTTGATTCCAGCTTGTGTTTCTTCCAGTCCAGCATTTCTCATGATGTACTCTGCATATAAGTTAAATAAGCAGGGTGACAATATACAGCCTTGACGTACTCCTTTTCCTATTTGGAACCAGTCTGTTGTTCCATGTCCAGTTTTAACTGTTGCTTCCTGGCCTGCATACAGATTTCTCAAGAGGCAGTCAGGTGGTCTGGTATTCCCATCTCTTTCAGAATTTTCCACAGTTTATTGTGATCCACACAGTCAAAGTCTTTGGCATAGTCAATAAAGCAGAAATAAATGTTTTTCTGGAACTCTCTTGCTTTTTCCATGATCCAGTGGATGTTGGCAATTTACCAGTCTACTTTGCTGAATATTCACCCAGGTGAACATATACTCTAAGAAATTTTCCATTTCTAGAAATCATTCATTATATCTTTCCCATGAGGAGGTAAATGAAAACTAAGATCTGTTCTGAAATTCCTTCTCAGTTAAGGAACAAAAAATGAGCAAGTATGGGCCATCACCCAGAGGTGTTTTTTTTCCTCATTAGGTACCTGCATCTGGGAAGAAAAGAGGACAGAAACAACATGTTACAGCAGTCTTAGATATGTACTTATCACCAGTCCTTACAAGACGAATAAACCTCTGTTGTTTTAAAATAACCATATATAGGCTAGAAACACAGTATTTTAATGGATTTTCACTTTTGTGCTGTCAGTATAGATAAAAATTAACTGCATTCTGTAAGATACTCTTCTAGAGATGTAGCGGTACATATAAAATTTGTTAGGCCATCAACCCACTCTATTTTTCCTGGAAACAGCCCCCTTGCCATTTTCTCCAAGATTGCTCTTTCCCATCTATAGTTATATGGTTGGAAAGAAGTCACTGCCTTTCAGTGTGATCCAGGCAGTAAAAACACAGTCAAAGCTCAGACCAACATCAGAGCTTAAGGTGCACACCTTATCAAGCCCAGACCAGTGGGCTTCCTCCCCCAGAATTTGTCCACTTAGAGCTAGAAGGAAAGCCCTTTCATCTCTGGCCACAGATGCCTGGAAATGGATAAGACCTATGTTACCCTTTATGTGTAGGGTGTACTGTGTAGAAAGGCAGTAATGCCTAGTGAAAATCAAAGACAGCAAATGAAACTGAAACACAAAACAAACTGTAACAAAACAGTTGAGTTGTGAGTCACTCAGTCATGCCTGACTCTTGCAACCCCATGGACTGTAGCCAGCCAGGCTTCTCTGTCCATGGAATTCTCCAGGCAAGAATACTGGAGTGGGTAGCCATTCCCTTCTCCAAAGGATCTTCCCAACCCAGGGATCGAACCCGCATCTCCTGCAGTGCAACTGAGCTACAGAGAAGTCCATTACAAAACACACACACCCCAGAAAAACAAAAGTATAAAATAGAGTTTGACTGTATTTGAATGCCTGATTCCAGTTGCCCGGGGTAAACTATAAAACCACATTTCCTTTGCCTAATTAAGTGAATCAAGAAATTCTTCTCCAGAACATTGTGCACATTTGATTTTCTGCTGCTCATATTTGGGCTCCTAAGCAAACTCTAATTTATGTTTCAAATCTTTTTTGGGTTTCATTTCCTGTGATGCCTCTCCTGAAATGACTCACTTCTCTACCAAATTCTATTCTATGTTCATTGTTCTCTAATTACATGTCTTACTGCAGAGCATTCTTGCACAGGAATTTCTACTGCTGTTTTACATAGTCTGAGAAGAGTAATGCTTCGTATTTAACCTCCAATACTAGAACTCAGCATTTCAATGTCAAAGATTAGGTTCTCAGTAAGTGTTTGAAGTAATAACCTTGGAAAGAAGCTCTTTTTGTCTTGCTAAGAAAATGAGGGTACCCCACCAGGGGTCACTTCTAATATTTACAGAAATCATAATTAAAAGGTAAGTAAATATGCAGCAACAAAAATAATGAAACTGACATTGGCGTCAAAGACTTTCTTGATGTATTATATATAACTTCTGGTCAATTCTGATCTTTTCCTCTTGTATTCTCACTTATCCTCTCTTTCTAAAGAAATGCCTCATCAAAAATACTCTTATCTTGCTCTCCTCTTCTTTTGAGTATTTTATTATAATCTCTTAATTGAATGCCACTCAAGATTATTTGCATTTGAAAAAGAAAAGTATGCAATTGTATTACATAAGATATTAAAAGGTTCCACATGTAAATATTGTTCTGCCCAATTCACTTTGCTTCATGCTACATAATTTAACATTTAACATTTGTAATGTATTTTATTCTAGTGTATTTTGCAGTTTTCTCTTTATTAAACATGGAGTATAAGAATAGCAAGAAAGTCTTACATAGATTGGCAGGGGTCGTCCTAAGGGGGCTTCTGATTTCACAACATACATGATTATGTAAAATTATACATGTGCTACCCATTCGTATAGTCTTCTTTATTTCATCATCCAGATGGATTTCAGGGAGGGACATTTAAAATATATTTGTGTGAACATTAGATTCAAGTTGGCAAGTATCCAGGGGAAAATATAGAGTAATACTTCTGTTATTATAATTATGCAATTAGGAGAAGATTCAAATACAGTATGCACTGAAAACAGGCTTAGCACAATGTGTTCATCTTGGCACTGACAGGTGTAGAAGAAATCTTACCTAAAGTTTATTAAAAAGGAATCACCATTGGTAAATGTAACCTAAATTTTAAGCATAGTTATTCTTTCTTTACTTGCTTTACTTTCTTTACATGCTTTCTGTACTAATAGAGTGACATTTGTTTAATTTTCTTTCTTTTTTTTTCTGTGTCAAAAGTTCAACCATGCAGCTATTTTAGCCATTCAGGAAAATATTGGATTGGCCAAAACGTTCATTTGGGTGTTACCATACAGTATAACAGAGAAACCTGAATGAACTTTTCAGCCAACTCAATATCATAAAAAGAACAAATATTTAATCTACACACTAGAGAAAACTTTTTGATACATGAACTCAGAATTGTTTCTGCATGTTAAATTTCCCTATGACGTATTCTAGGCTATCCTGAAAGATGAGCATATAGTCTGAGAGTTAGCGTAAGTTCTATGGTACTGACCCTGACTGAATGCTGAGTGTATTTTGTTAACTCTTCATCGTAAAGACACATTTCAGGGTGTGTAGCTTAACATTCCAAGGCTCTCTATTTTCTAATTCTTTATTGTCATTCCTCATTTCTCACCATTCATTTATAACTTCACACTATAGAGTCCAAACACATTGAATTCATTGCAGTTATCCAAATATGTCTTCTTAATCTTTTGTATGTTTGTGTTTGTTTGTGCTTCATCTGCCAAGCACAATTTTCTTACCCCTCAGTCACTATGACATATTCTTTTTTGAAGGTGGGTAGGCTTTCATTAGGTGCTTACTTAAAGATCAAGCACCCTAAATTTAATCTCAACTTTGTCACTAGTGGCTCAGACGATAAAGAATATGCCTGCCCGCAACGCTGGAGATCCAGGTTCAGTCCCTGAATCAGGAAGGTCCCCTGAAAAAGGGAATGGCTACATACTCCAGTATTCTTGCCTGGGATATCTTACGGACAGAGGAGCCTGGTGGGCTACAGTTCACGGGGCCACAAAGAGTCGGACGCAACTGAGTGATTTCTTTAGTTTGTCACTGACCAACTCTCTAGCTGGGAGGCAGTTGCATAATCTCTCTCTGTATCTCAGTTTCTTCATGGATAAATTGGCGATAGTATATTGATAGTATTTAGAGGGAATACGTGTGTGTGTGTGTGGGCGCACGTGCGTGCACCTATGAGCATGTGGGTATGTGTGTGTGTGTATGTTCTCCTTGCCCAATTTCAGGCATTAGGGGATGTTTGTAAGTGTAAAGATGTCTTCCAAAACAAATAAAGCTGAAATAATATAATTTTCTCTATACTATTATTTCTCTGGCCTGAGGATCCATGGACAGGAAAATTTGATACTTTTTGAGAAAGTGTGTGTGCCGTGTGTGCTTGTTAGTATAGACTTCGACTGAGAATACCCTGGGATTTTTGCTCCATTCCAGCAGTCACTAGAAATACCTCATCGTGCTCGCATACTAGTACATCATCAAATTTACTGGTGATTATATAAAAATACAATTTGCATGTTCCCCACTCCCCCTAAGATGTTGACTCTGAGCGTCTGGAACACAGCTTCAATATTAGGTAATTCTAATCCACAGTAAGACTGGGGTGCCTTCCATGTTCATCTCCTACCCCTCCTTCTCCTTCTGTTTGCATCATTGTGATATCTTTCTTATATTCCATTATTGCATCCTATCAGAAATTTTGCCCCTGTCACTATGCATTCATTCATTTATTGATTCATGTCATAAATCCTTACTGAGAGACTTTTGTGTGACAAACACTGGGCTACCTGCTAGACATACATTGTTCACTGCTTGGTATGAAGGTAATACTGCTGAGTATCCGGAATTCAAGCTGCCTGGCTTGTAAGCTGGGCTGAATTACTACTTGCTGTTATTTACCACTGTGTGGTCTCCAACCTCATTCATTCTCGCTTTAACATCTCTAGCATGGATATCATTGTCCCCGAATCTCCCAGTTCTTTGAGGTTTCATGTGAGATCTCTATTGTCACCTAAGTGCACATACATGTCAGTTATTATTTTATTAATAGCAATATTAGTACTCAGGGAGAGAACATAAAAAGTAACAAGTGAAAAATTATAACATGTGCTAAGTTCTCTGAAGGGCATGACTGGATGCTTGAGAAATAGCAGAGAAATAAGAGTCAATAAAGTGAAAATAAAGTGAATCAAGTTTCTTGAGAAGGTAATAGCTAAGTTGGTACGTGGAAGATGAACATGAAAATGGCCCAAGAAAACCAAAGGCAAAGCAATTTTTGGCAAAGGGAAAGCATATTTAAAGGTTTGAATCATCTGGAATATTCCAGAAACTGAAAGGCCAGTGTACAAGTGCTGTTTACTGTGAGAAAACAACAGGCTCTTTCAAAGGGGGCTTTTGCCCAAGGCTCAAAGCCTGCTGAAACACCTGCGTCCCCTGAAGCCATGGTCTGCTCCAGGGCCCCTGCGGCAATGGCCAGGGTTCCCCATGAAGGCACATCAGGTTGTCTTCTTAGTCTGTGAAAAGCAAGGCCAAAACCAGCACTCAGGAGTTGATCTCTGGAATAGTGACTCACCTACAGCTTCTCTTTCATTCTGATCCTTTTTCTTCTTTTATCTGAAAATTTCACATGGTGCCACCAGCCCATAGCTGTGCCTCTTTACATCTGAAATGTCTTACAGAAGTTTCACTGAATCAGTTCTTTTAGACCCAACTTTACACACATGTTGTGGCCAAGTGGTTGAGAATTGAACTCCAGAGTCATATTATGATGTACAACCCACATTTTGTAAATTAACTCTTAGGAGGCATTTTATTTACATTTTAAAATTATTATATTAAAAATTTTAAACAAACTTAGTGTCTCAAAACAACCCATTTATTGACTCACACTTTGGGTAGTTAGAAATCTGGGCAACAGTACAGTTAATATCAGCCCAGGGTTTCACAAAGCTGAAATCAAGGTCTCAGTCAGACTCTCATCTTCAAGTCCAGGTAGTTTTCTAAGCTCACGTGGTTAAGGCATGACTGAGTTCTTTGCCGCTGTGGGTACGGATGCCCCATTTCCCTGCTGGCCGTCAGCTAGTGACTGACTCAGCATCTGGACACCATCTGTGTTCCTTTCCATGTGGCTCCCTCCATCTTCAGAGTCAGAAACAAAGAATCTCCCTCAGTCTTCAAATGCTTTCTATGGGAAGAGCCTGTTTTGTTTTGTTTTTTAAGGGCTCACATCATTAGGTCATACCTACTTTTTAAAAATTCAACTGTGATACGTAACATAATCTGAGGAGGGCATGGCAATCCACTCCAGTATTCTTGCCTGGAGAATCCCATGGACAGAGAAACCTGGTGGGCTACACTCTACAGGGTCACAAAGAGTTGAACATGACTGAAGTGACTTAGCATGCATATAACACAACCTATCCCTGGAGGGATTATTCCATCATATTCAAAGTGTACATCCACGCTAGAAGAGAGGAGCAGAAATCTTGGCTACTGTATTAGAGTTCTACCAGGCACACTTTGTAGAGACTTCAAGCTGTAGATGCCTTCTCTGAAAGTCAAGGATGATAATAGTGTTTTGCTTTGGATTTTTGTGGTGAATAAATGAGGTACTCAATGTAAGTCAGTACTATGGTCACTAGTATGTGAAAGCTCTTTACTTTTATTTATTTTTTAATTGGAATGCAATTGTTTTACAATGTATTACTTTCTGCTGTACATCAACCTGAGTCAGCCATACATATACATATACCCCCTCCCTCTTGAGCTTCCCTGCTGGTCCCCGCCCTATCCCACCCCCTAGATCATCACACAGCACTGAGCCGAGCTCCCTGTGCTACACAGCAGCTTCCCGCTAGCTGTCTGTCCTACACATGGTAGTGTATACGTGTCGGTGCTACTCTCTCAGTTCACCTCACCTTCTCCTTCCCCTGCTATGTCCACAAGTCTTTTCTTTATGTGTGCATCCCTATTCCTACCCTGCAGATAGGTTCATTTGCACCATTTTTCTAGATTCCATACATATATGCATTAAGATATGACATTTGTTTTACTGTTTCTGACTCATTTCATTCTGTATGACAGACCCTAGGTTCATCCACGTCACTACAAATGACCCAGTTTCATTCCTTTTGATGAAAGAGTAACATTCCATTCTATATGTGTACCGCAACGTAGTAACTAAACAACAGCAACAATATACGCACCATCTCGTCTTTATCCACTCATCTGTCGATGTGCATCTAGGTTGCTTCCATGTCATGGCTAGTGTAAATAGTATTGCAGTGAACACCGTGGTACATGTGTTCTTTAAAGATGGTTTTCTCAAGGTAGACTCCCAGTAGTAAAATTGCTGTGTTATATGGTAATTTATTTGTTTGTTTTATTTTTAGGTTTTTAGGGAACCTCCATACTGTTCTCCTTAGTGGTTGTATCAATTTACATTCCCACAAACCATGCAAGAGAGTTCCCTTTTCTGCCTACCCTATCCAGCATTTGTTGTTTATAGATTTTTTTTTTTTTTTATGATGGCCCATTCTGACTGGTCTGGGGTGATACCTCATTGTAGTTTTGATTTGTATTTCTCTAATAATGAGTGATGTTGAGCATCTTTCAAAAGCCCTTTGAAATATCAGTGCTGTTTCACTATTATAACTACTATCCCCACCACCAGGACCTCCACTCCTAATTATTGCTTCAGTATAAGTCTGTAGTCTGTGGCAGATGGTATATCATTTGTATACAAGTTTCCCCTTTTTCTCACTCTAAGATAATTACTTTCCTAAGAAACTTAGGACTCTCCTGGCTCCAAACAAATCATTGGAAGGTTTTTTACATCATTTTTAGGAATATGATTTCTTGAGTAAATACCATGGAGCTTCCATAAGCGCTCATTATTCTCCAGCAACACACTCACATCCACACCCACACATTGATATATGCACTCCAAATTAATTTTTCAAAGAGAGAGAGCTCATCATTTAACATGTGTGTTGTAATCAGACAAAACTATGTTTATGTCCCAGTTCTCCTAGGATATTCAACTTGAGGGAACCTCCACTTCCTTCCCTATAATAAAAGTATGTTAATGATGACTGCCATACAGAGTGGTTGTTAGAATTAAATTACTCTATAGTGACTTCCAGATAAATTATAGCTATCGTGATTGATATAAATCTACCACAATTTATCATACAGCTTATGAAAACCACTCACACTGAAAATTTGCAACCTGGAATACCTAAAATATATTAAATGTGCTATTTCATTTAATTTTTTAAACTAGAAACAACAAACATGTCTAATTGTTCACCTTAAATTAAACTTCCTCCCCACCAGATAGATGTTCAAAGGATGATAGCTTAAAAACAAAAAAGGATGAGTATTCAGCACTTGATAATATTTTATTTTTGCCTGTATTCTTTCTAATTGATTCTGGGTGAAATCTCAAATCCTTTTCATTACAGAATGTGAGAAATATGGTTACATGAGTGGGTTTCAATGGACATGACACTCAGGGATATCCCAATCAGTTTTTCTTGACCCTGTGCATCCATGCTGATTGAATCATGAATAGTAGTGAGGTGGTCACTTCAGCGAGTGATATCTGCTCTTTCTCCATCTGAATCACTTTATCCCAGCTGTGGTATCCCTACAGACAACAAGCAAAGAGACACAGTTGCAATGACAGTATCAGTGAAGGCTTTCTATAAAATGCATACTAAAATGAGGAGGGGGAATCTATTTACTCTCTTAACACCCTAAAGAACTTGAAATGCATGTGGTGACATTCAATGTTTTCAATCATGCACATATCTCCAAAGTTGAGCTGCTTTATTAGTTTTAATGATATTATTGCCATTTTATTTTTCTGTTCTTTTTGAATGATGTAAAATTGTGCTCCAGAATTCAAAGTTCATTCCAAGGAAAGCAATGCTCAACTGGAGGGTAATTTCTGTTGTTGGAGAGCAGTATTTTCATTGTACATTTAAGCATTTAATGTTGCATTTTTGGCTAAACAGTCATTTATTCACTCCAGAAATACTTGTTAAACACCTATTAATATTTTTGGCCAAGTACAAAGAACTGAGGATATAGGTATATGGTATAGAGTTGTGTTAAAAGAACAGATTGTGGAGCCAGATTGTCCCTTGATTACCACTTACTAGCTGAGGGACCTTGGACAAGCTACCTAATTTATTTTTGTCTAAGTGTATTTATCTGTGTAATGTGGATAAGAATACCTACCTCATAAGGTTGTAAAGAGTAACCAAGTTAGCATTTGTAAAATACTTTAAAACACTGCCTGACACATAAGAAGTTTTAAGTAAGTTGAAAAAGCAATAAAAAAAAAGGTTTCACATTGACCTTCCTGTCACTTGCAACCTCTGGGGGCAGGTGGAGAAAGGACCACTAAGTGGCTGTCCTTCATTGTCTATTATTAATTATTAAAATGTCATAGAAACTACAGTGTAACTCCTAATGCAGTTGGGA
The DNA here is from genome assembly GCA_006410635.1 of Cephalophus harveyi. Classification (NCBI taxonomy): domain Eukaryota; kingdom Metazoa; phylum Chordata; class Mammalia; order Artiodactyla; family Bovidae; genus Cephalophus; species Cephalophus harveyi. Next base: position 342,467 of record SJYT01017757.1, read on the forward strand.
CTGGGAGGTGCAAGAATAGGAAAACCTTCAACGGAAGGTTTGACTTACCTTTTGAAGACTGGGTAGGAGTTGATGAAGAAAAGGAAGGAAATAATAGTCCCTATGTTCCTTACTGAGCAATGCAGTAGAGTGGCCGAACAGTGAGACTTTGGAAGGATGAGTCATGGGTGAGGACACTGCAGAAGTCGGTAAGCATCAGATGATGGAGAGCATGCGTTGATCTTTTATATTCTTCCTCTGAGGGCAACAAAGAATCACTGATGTATTACTTGGAGCAGAAGTCATTGCAATTACAAGGATCAGGCATGCTATGTTAGAAGAGTCATCCCCATAGGGATGACAAGGAACAAGGCTAATGGCAGGGAGAAGATTCAGAAGCCTGCAGCAATAGGCTTGGGCCTGGTGAGTCTACAGTAGTGGAGTAAAGGTGGGCAAAGGGACATGGTACTTGACCGAAGGGAAGCAAGCAGCACAGGGAAGAAACGTGAGGAAACCCAAGGAAGTCAACTTCCTAATGACTCGGCAGTCCTGGTGTCATTCATCCATTCACACTGCATGGCAAACATGAGAAAAAAAAGTCTGTATTTTGACAGTATTGATGACAAACATTGCATCAGTGGAACTTTATAAATCAGTGGAACATCAGACCAAGGGCACTTGCCTTTATAATTACTGAAGAGGAGACTTCAGTAATTAGAGAAGAGGAGAATTAGAAAGCATTTAATCCACATTCCCCTGGATCAGAGAGATTAAGGGTTTAGATGAGATTTAAGTACTTGCTTAGCTTCAGCAATTAAGAGTATGTTGATTCTAATTAGTTAGACCCGGTTTAAATGAGTCACTAGAGCTGTCAACCCAAAGAAGTCACTGTTTTCTCTCTGTCATCTGTAAAATGACTAAAAGGTGTCTACTTCAATTAAAATTCTGTACCATAATGTATATAAAATTGTTTAGTTCCTGGTACATGTTAGATCTGGGAATAAATTATGAGGACAGGAGCCATTTCCATTTATTAATATTTCCAATATTTGACCCATAAAGAATTTGTGTGAGTTTAAAGTAAGACATACATTAAATAATATGATTGCTGATGTAGAAATCAAACATAAAGACCCTGGAGAAAGAAAATAGAGATCTTGGTAACGTGAGTAAAAGTTGCACGTCAGAGGCACTCAGTCATGTCTGACTCTTTCCAACCCCATGGACTGCAGCACACCAGGCTTCCCTATCCATCACCAACTTCCAGAGTTTGCTCAAACTCATGTCCATCAAGTCAATGATGCCATCCAACCATCTCATCCTCTGTCATCCCCTACTCCTGCCTTCAATCTTTCCCAGTATCAGAGTCTTTTCCAAGGAGTCAGTTCTTCACATCAGATGACCAAAGTATTGGAGTTTCAGCTCCAGCATCAGTCCTTCCAGTGAATCAGTTCAGTTCAGTTTAGTTGCTCAGTCGTGTCCGACCCCATGAACCGCAGCATGCCGGGCCTCCCTGTTCATTACCATCTCTCGGAGTTCACTCAGACTCACGTCCATCGAGTCAGTGATGCCATCCAGCCATCTCATCCTCGGTTGTCCCCTTCTCCTCCTGCCCCAATCCCTCCCAGCATCAGAGTCTTTTCCAATGAGTCAACTCTTTGCATGAAGTGGCCAAAGTAATGGAGTTTCAGCTTTAGCATCATTCCTTCCAAAGAAATCCCAGGGCTGATCTCCTTCAGAATGCACTGGTTGGATCTCCTTGCAGTCCAAGGGACTCTCAAGAGTCTTCTCCAACACCACAGTTCAAAAGCATCAATTCTTCGGCACTCAGCCTTCTTCACAGTCCAACTCTCACATCCATACATGACCACAGGAAAAACCATAGCCTTGACTAGACGGACCTTAGTCGGCAAAGTAATGTCTCTACTTTTGAAAATGCTATCTAGGTTGGACATAACTTTTCTTCCAAGGAGTAAGCGTCTTCTAATTTCATGGCTGCAGTCACCATCTGCAGTGATTCTGGAGCCCACTCCTCTTTCACTTTCATCAAGAGGCTTTTTAGTTCCTCTTCACTTTCTGCCATAAGGGTGGTGTCATCTGCATATCTGAGGTTATTGATATTTCTCCCGGCAATCTTGATTCCAGCTTGTGTTTCTTCCAGTCCAGTGTTTCTCATGATGTACTCTGCATAGAAGTTAAATAAGCAGGGTGTCAATATACAGCCTGGACATACTCCTTTCCAATTTGGAACCAGTGTGTTGTTCCATGTCCAGTTCGAACTGTTGCTTATTGACCTGCAAACAGATTTCTCAGGAGGCAGGAAAGGTGATCTGGTATTCCCATCTCTTGAGGAATTTTCCACAGTTTATTGTGATCCATGCAGTCAAAGGCTTTGCTGTAGTCAATAAAGCAGAAGTAGATGTTTTTCTGGAACTCTCTTGCTTTTCTACGATCCAAAGGATATTGGCAATTTGATGTTGGCAACTGAACTTAGTTGCTAGAGTTAAGAGAATATTTTTTTTAATAATTTTATTTATTTATTTTTGTATAGATTGGGTCTTTGTAGCTTTTCAAGGTTTTCTCTAGCTGCAGAGCATGGGGGCTAGGGCTCTCTGGTTGCAGTGCCTGGGCTTCTCATCATGGTGGCTTCTTTTGTTGTAGAGCACAGTTTCTAGGCATGCAGGCTTCAGCAGCTGTGGTTCCCAGGCTCTAGAGCACAGGCTTCGTAGTTGTGGCACACAAGCTTCATTGCCCTTTGGCGTGTGGGATCTTCCCAGATCAGGGATTGAACTCATGTCTCCTGCATTGGCAGGTGGATTCATTATCATTGAGCCACTGGAGGAGCCCGAGTTGAGATAATGTTTGAATTGATTCTTGACAACTAGATAGTGAAATGTGGCAGAACCGTGGATGATACCAGGTCTCTTGCTTGCTAGGGCAAAGAACTTTCTGCTACCTCAAGAAATACATGAGTTAAGAGTAAAATGCTAGAGGAGGAAATGCTCTGCAGTTAATTACCAGCTAGCTATATGTTCTTTAAGAGGAAAGTTGATGCAAGCGTTTTTCACCCATGTGTATCACTTTGAATTCTGCATAGTGAATATGAGAAGTCACATCAGCTGTTCTATTTCCCCCTAAGCAGTCCGGCAGTTTGTAGTTTTCCATTATGCCTCCATCTTATTAATGAAGAATTATTATGGCCAAGAAATCTTTTGAGGCAGTTTAAGCCTGTAAACTGCTTAAAGAGGAGGAAAGGGATGTTTTCAAGTTGTAATCAGGGACTCCTAAACATTAGGACACATATCATCTTGTTCCCAAACTCCCACTTGAGCCACAATCATAATGCATTTCTTTTTGGAGTATCTGGGCAGAGGTTGGTGGGGAGGGAGGAGAAATAAACAGTACTCGGCAGAAAAGAACTGCATTGGGTTTTCAGTGAAGCAGATATTTACACAGATGTTAAACATGGAAATTAGAAAAAAAAAGATGATCTCTAGAGACAGGTACCTATGTAGGATTCAAAAGTAAATGATAGAATATGGAATATTCTTGTAGGAAAAAAAATTTGCCAACTAATCAACAAAGAGAGAAAATTGGTCCCAGAACCTGCTTGTGATGGAGAAAATTAATTGACCTATATATTCTTCTAGAAGCATAGAAAGGGATATAATCTTTCTTTCTTTAAGAAAGAGAGGCATTATAATTTATGAAATGACAGTTTTTACTTCCCATCAAAATGTACTCTCTTTCTATTCTCTTGAGATCTCAATCAGAATTAGGAAAATAAAATGTGACTGTAAGAAGGGGAAAAAAATAGACTTTGATTTATTCCAGGACAAAACAGTTTTAGTGAACCATGAAAACTGATTATTTTAAAAGAAGTCAAAATTTAACAAATTAATCACCACCACATGCCTAGTGATGTTGGAGTTCAAGCAAACAACAACAAAACAAACAAACAAAGATTGATACGCTGAGAGATATCTTAGAAACAAGTGATCTGTCAGTTTCCTTCTCTTTGGATCATAACTCTAAAAACCATGATTGAGGATATATTTGCTCTATGAGTTATTATTATGGAACAAATTCCTTCAAACCATAGCAGTATAAAATAACACACATTTATTATTTTATAGTTTCTGTGGTTCAGTATTTCCAGAGCTGCTCAGCTCAGTAATTCTCTTACAAGATTGAAGTTAAGTCAACAACCAGGGGTGTATCATCTGAAGGTTTGACTGGGGTTGCAGGATCAGCTGTCTAGATGGATAACCCTAATGGCTTTTGTCAGGGAATTCCTTTGCTTGCCATATAGACCTCACCATATGATAGTTTTAGTGCCCTAAAATAAAGTATGGGATGCTTAATTAAATTTGAATTTGGGATAAACAACAAATGGATTTTTAATATATCTCCAGTATTGCAAAGGACATACTTATACTAAAAAAAATGCCTTATTCATTGAAATTGAAGTTTAAATGTTTCCTATATTTTTATTTGTTAAATATGGCAACTCTATTTCATGGCATGGCTGCTGGCTTCTCCCACACCAAGTGGTCTAAGAGAAAGAGCATGTAGAAAGCTGTTGTGCCTTTAATGACATTTTTTTTGGAAATCACATCCCATCATTGCTACCACACTTCAGTAATTAGAAGAAAAACAGTGTCTGGCAATATTGAAATGCAGGGGACTTTGCTTCCACCTTTTAAGAGTAGCTTGTCAAATAATTTGACATACATGAGAAACATCACAAATATGTAAATATGTAAATATAAATATGAAAACATATTTATATTTTAAGGAAACACTTTTCTGATTCAACGTTGACCTTAATTCTCTACCTGCATGAACATACACACTTTGGACTTTACTGTATGGAATTAAATCAATTATAATCAATGATGATAGCATGTTTGACATTGTAATTCCTAGTGATGAACCATAAATTTAGGCATGATGCTTAATTTTTTTTTTTTTTACATTTTATCTGTTAAGTTTATTAATTACTTGGAATCATGTAATGAACACCATGAACCTACCACCTAAACAAAATCTCTGACTGAATATAATCTAACCATCTTATCAAACAATCTTAATTCTAAGACTCTCCCTAGAAATTATGAGCTTTCAAAATCTCATATTTTTGTCATTTCTTTGCTTTTTATATAGTTTTGTTTTCCTATAGAAAATATATATTTGTATGTGTACATATATATGTGTTAGTTAGTTAGCTATGCAGTTATATAATACTATGTATAGTATATGTGTTAGCCGCTTAGTCGTATCTAATTCTTTGCACCCCCATGGACTGTAGCCCACCAGATTCCTCTGTCCATGGGATTTTCCAGGCAAGAATACTGGAGTGGGTTCGTCTCCCACATTACAGGCAGATTTTTTTATCATTTTGTTAATGTTTACCCATATTGATGCTAGTTGTGATAGTACTTTCATTTTCATTCAGTTGTGTTATAAATAAACACAGAGATATTAACAGAGATAACCAAAATTATAAGTTAAAAAAATTACATTCCGGGTGCACTTTTGATTAAATTGAAAACAACTCAGAGGATATTTCATAGATGTATAAGATTTTGACAGACTGTGAAATCGTACATCTCAAGATTGTGACCACAGTTAATGAACTCTCCTTTGTCCTGTCTTATGTTCTGTGCCCCCTTGGTCACATACCCTCAGAATCCAGTCTGGCACAAGCCAACTTTTTCTTGTGGTTTCTATGGCCCACAGTCTTTCCTCCACTCTCAGGTCCCTGGCTGAGTTGATGCTGTACCTGAATTCTAATTACTGATTGACAGGAATTTGATTTGGAAAAGATCCTTCTGAGGGCCCATGTTGCTTTGTAGGAGAAAAGAACCTCTGCAGTGTCTTCTAGTATAGGGGCAGTGCTTTCTCTGGTGAGGGATAGATCCGTTTTGCTGGCTCTAAAGTTAGAAGCAATCGGAGAAGTAACATATTTGGAAACATCCACCTGCATGTTCCCATCCCATGTTTCAGGTCCAAAGTCTTCCCCAATAAGGGCCCTGAAGCTGGCCTATAGACCTAAATCACGTTCACCTCAAATATTTTGTAAGTGTGAAGATTGTGACTATGATGTTGAGAATTTGATGTTTAGGAGATATCAAGGGAACATTTCATGAAAAGATGGGCTCAATAAAGAACAGAAATGGTATGGACCTAACAGAAGCAGAAGATATTAAGAAGAGATGGCAAGAATACACAGAAGAACTGTAAAAAAAAGATCTTCACAACCCAGATAATCACGATGTGTGTGATCGGTCATCTAGAACCAGACAGCCTGGAATGTGAAGTCAAGTGGGCCTTAGAAAGCATCACTATGAACAAAGCTAGTGGAGGTGATGGAATTCCAGTAGAGCTATTTCAAATCCTGATGGATGATGCTGTGAAAGTGCTGCACTCAATATGCCAGCAAATTTGGAAAACTCAGCAGTGGCCACAGGACTGGAAAAGGTCAGTTTTCATTCCAATCCCAAAGAAAGGCAATGCCAAAGAATGCTC